>CM017781.1:34365858-34587284 GCA_008121275.1 Drosophila lowei | reverse complement strand
ACCTATCTCCGCTGGCGAACAACTTATCTCAGCTGGCAGACAACTAATCTCCGCTGGCGAACAACTTATCTCCGCTGACGGAAAACTCATCTCCACTGGCGGACATCTTGTCTCCTCTGGCGGAAAACTCATCTCCACTGGCGGACATCTTGTCTCCGCTGACAGACAATTTATCTCCGCTGGCGGAAAATTTATATCCGCTGGCAGAAAACTTATCTCCGCTGGCGAACAACTTATCTCAGCTGGCGGACAACTTATCTCCGCTGGCGAACAACTAATCTCCGCTGGCGAACAACTTATCTCCGCTGACGGAAAACTCATCTCCACTGGCGGACATCTTGTCTCCTCTGGCGGAAAACTTATCTCCGCTGGCGGACATCTTGTCTCCGCTGGCGGAAAATTTATCTCCGCTGGCGGAAATTTTATATCCGCTGGCGGACAACTTATCTCCGCTGGCGAACAACTTTTCTCCGCTGGCGGAAAACTTATCTCCCTTGGCGAACAACTTATCTCCGCTGGCGGACAATTTATCTCCGCTGGCAGAAAACTTATCTCCGCTGGCGAACAACTTATCTCCGCTGGCGGAAAACTTATCTCCGCTGGCGAACAACTTATCTCCGCTGGCGGACAACTTATCTCCGCTGGCGGAAAACCTATCTCCGCTGGCGGACAATTTATCTCCGCTGGCGGAAATCTTATCTCCGCTGGCGAACAACTTATCTCCGCTGGCGGAAACTTTCTCCGCTGGCGGACATCTTGTCTCCGCTGGCGGAAAACTTTTCTCCGCTGGCGGACATCTTATCTCCGCTGGCGGAAAACTTATCTCCACTGGCGGACATCTTGCCTCCGCTGGCGAAAACTTATCTCCGCTGGCGGACAACTTATCTCATGGCCAACGGCCCGCGGACAACTTATCTCCGCTGGCGAACAACTTATCTCCGCTGGCGGACCTCCGCTGGCGACAATTTTATCTCCGCTGGCGGAAAACTTATATCCGCTGGCGGACAAACTTATCTCCGCTGGCGGACATCTGGCGGACAACTTATCTCCGCTGGCGAACAACTTATCTCCGCTGGCGGACATCTTGTCTCCGCTGGCGGACAACTTATCTCCGCTGGCGGAAAACTTATATCCGCTGGCGGACAACTTATCTCCGCTGGCGAACAACTTTCTCTCCGCTGGCGGAAAACTTATCTCCGCTGGCGAACAACTTATCTCCGCTGGCGGACAATTTATATCCGCTGGCAGACAATTTATCTCCGCTGGCGGAAAATTTATATCTGCTGGCGGACAACTTATCTCCGCTGGCGAACAACGTTTCTCCGCTGGCGGACAACTTATCTCCGCTGGCGGACAATTTATCTCCGCTGGCGGAAATTTATATCCGCTGGCGGACAACTTATCTCCGCTGGCGGACAACTTTTCTCCGCTGGCGGAAAACTTATCTCCGCTGGCGGACAACTTATCTCCGCTGGCGGACAATTTATCTCCGCTGGCGGAAACTTATATCCGCTGGCGGACAACTTATCTCCGCTGGCGGAAAACTTTTCTCCGCTGGCGGACAAATTTTCTCCGCTGGCGAACAACTTATCTCCGCTGGCGGAAAACTTATCTCCGCTGGCGGAAAACTAATTTCCGCTGGCGAACAACTTATCTCAGCTGGCGGACAACTTATCTCCGCTGGCGAACAACTTGTCTCCGCTGGCGGACAACTTATCGCTGGCGGACAATTTATCTCCGCCGCGGAAACTTATCTCCGCTGGCGGACAACTTATCTCCGCTGGCGAACAACGTTTCTCCGCTGGCGGAAAACTTATCTCCGCTGGCGGACAATTTATCTCCGCTGGCGGAAAACTTATATCCGCTGGCAGAAAACTTATCTCCGCTGGACGAACAACGTTATCTCCGCTGGCGGACAACTTTCTCCTTGGCGAATCTCCGCTGGCGGAAAACTTATCTCCGCTGGCGGACAACTTATCTCCGCTGGCGGAAAATTTATCTCCGCTGGCGAACAAAATGGCTATATCCGCTGGCGGACAACTTATCTCCGCTGGCGAACAACTTGTCTCCGCTGGCGGAAAATTTATTTCCGCTGGCGGAACAACTTATCTCCGCTGGCGGGAAATTTATATCCGCTGGCGGAAAACTTATCTCCGCTGGCGAACAACTTATCTCCGCTGGCGGAAAACTCATCTCCGCTGGCGGACATCTTGTCTCCGCTGGCGGACAATTTATCTCCGCTGGCGGACAATTTATCTCCGCTGGCGGACAAGATATCTCCGCTGGCGGACAACTTATCTCCGCTGGCGGACAATTTATCTCCGCTGGCGGACAACTTATCTCCGCTGGCGAACAATTTTCTCCGCTGGCGGAAAATTTATCTCCGCTGGCGGACAACTTATCTCCGCTGGCGAACAACTTATCTCCGCTGGCGGAAAACTTATCTCCGCTGGCGGAAAACTTTTCTCCGCTGGCGGAAATCTTGTCTCCGCTGGCGGACACTCATCTCCCCGCTGGCGGACATCTTATCTCCGCTGGCGGACAACTCTTGTCGCCGCTGGCGAACAACTTATCTCCGCTGGCGGAATCTCAAGGAAAATTTGTCTCCGCTGGCGAAAAACTTATCTCCGCTGGCGGACATTTATCTCCGCTGGCGGACAACTTATCTCCGCTGGCGGAAATTTTATCTCGGACAATTGGCGGAAAACTTTCGTCCGCTGGCGGAAAAGCTTATCTCCGCTGGCGGACAATTTATCTCCGCTGGCGGACAATTTATCTCCGCTGGCGGAAAATTATTCCGCTGGCGGACAACTAATCCGCTGGCGGAAAACTTATCTCCGCTGGCGGACAAAGTATCTCCGCTGACGGAAAACTTTTCTCCGCTGGCGGAAAACTTTCTCCGCTGGCGGAAAACTTATCTCCAGCGGCGGACAATTTGTCTCCGCTGGCGGACAACTAATCTCCGCTGGCGGACAATTTATATCCGCTGGCGGACAAGTTATCTCCGCTGGCGGACAACTTTTCTCCGCTGGCGGAAAACTTATCTCCGCTGGCGGACAACTTATCTCCGCTGGCGGACAAAGTTGTCTCCGCTGGCGGACAACTTATCTCCGCTGGCGAACAAAGTTTCTCCGCTGGCGGACAACTTATCTCCGCTGGCGAACAAAGATCTCCGCTGGCGGAAATATTTATATCCGCTGGCGGAAAACTTATCTCCGCTGGCGAACAACTTATCTCCGCTGGCGGACAACTTATCTCCGCTGGCGAATAAGTTTTCTCCGCTGGCGGGACAATTTTTCTCCGCTGGCGGACAATTTATCTCCGCTGGCGGACAACTTATCTCCGCTGGCGAACAAGTTATCTCCGCTGGCGGAAAAGTTTCTCCGCTGGCGGAAAAATTTATATCCGCTGGCGGACATATTTTGGCGAACAACGTTTCTCCGCTGGCGGAAATTTATATCCGCTGGCGGACAACTTATCTCCGCTGGCGAAAAACTGTCCGCTGGCGGACATAAAATATCTCCGCTGAACAAAATTTCTCCGCTGGCGGAAAATTTATCTCCGCTGGCGAAAATTTTTCTCCGCTGGCGGAACAACTTATCTCCGCTGGCGGACAACTTATCTCCGCTGGCGAACAACTTTCTCCGCTGGCGGAAAACTTATCTCCGCTGGCGGACAAAGATTATCTCCGCTGGCGGAAAAAGATATATCCGCTGGCGGACATCTTATCTCGAACAAAGATCGCTGGCGGATAACTAATCTCCGCTGGCGGAATAAGATCTCCGCTGGCGGACAAGTTTCTCCGCTGGCGGACAACTTTTCTCCGCTGGCGGACAATTTATCTCCGCTGGCGGACAATTTATCTCCGCTGGCGGAAAACTTTCCTCCGCTGGCGGACAAATTATCTCCGCTGGCGGACATAAGTTTCTCCGCTGGCGGAAATAAGTTTTCCGCTGGCGGAGATAAGTTTTCCGCCAGCTGGCGGAAGTTTCTCCGCTGGCGGAGATAAGATTTCTCCGCTGGCGATAAACTTTATCTCCGCTGGCGGAAAACTTATCTCCGCTGGCGGAAAAAATATATCCGCTGGCGGAGATAAGTTATCTCCGCTGGCGGACAACGTTTCTCCGCTGGCGGAGATAAGTTGTCTCCGCTGGCGGGATCTCCTAAAATTTTCCGCCAGGCGGAATAAGATCTCCGCTGGAACAACTTGTCCGCTGGCGGAGAACAATTTTCCGCCGCTGGCGGAAAAATTATCTCCGCTGGCGGAGATAAATTTTCTCGCTGGCGGACAAGTTATCTCCGCTGGCGGAAATTTATTCCCGCTGGCGGACATAAGTTCTCCGCTGGCGAGATAAAGTTTTCCGCCAGCGGAGACAAGTTATCTCCGCTGGCGGAGATTTATGTCCGCTGGCGGAATCATCTCCGCTGAAATCCGCCAGCGGCGGATAACTTTTCTCCGCTGGCGGACAAAGTTTTCCGCTGGCGGAAATAAATCTCCGCCAGCGGACATAAAATTCTCCGCCAGCGGAGATACTTATCTCCGCCAGCGGACAACTTATCTCCGCCAGCGGAAAATAAGATGGCCGCTGGCGGAGAAAAATTCTCCGCTGGCGGACATAAGTTTCTCCGCTGGCGGAGAAAAGATTTTCCGCTTGGCGGACAACTTTTTCTCCAGCTGGCGATAAGATTCTCCGCCAGCGGAAGATAAGATGGCCGCCAGCGGACATAAAATTTCTCCGCCAGCGGAGATAAGTTTTCCGCCAGCGGGCGGATAAGTTCTCCGCCAGCGGAGATAAATTGCCGCCAGCGGAGATAAATTTCTCCGCTGCGGAGATAAGTTTTCCGCCAGCGGAGATATTTATTCCGCCAGCGGAAAAAATGTCTCCGCCAGCGGAGATAAGATGTCCGCCAGCGGAGATAAGTTTTCCGCCAGCGGAGATAAGATCTCCGCCAGCGGAAAACTTATTCCGCCAGCGGAGACAAATTCTCCGCTGGCGGAGACAAGATATCCGCCAGCGGAGATTAAGTTTCCGCCAGCGGCGGAAAACTTATTCCGCCAGCGGACAAAAATCTCCGCCAGCGGAATAAGATGGCCGCCAGCGGAGATAAGATGTCCGCCAGCGGAACAAAATTTTCTCCGCCAGCGGAGATAAGTTTTCCGCCAGCGGAACAAGTTTTCCGCCAGCGGAGATAAGTTCTCCGCTGGCGGAGATAAGTTTTCTCCGCCAGCGGAAAAGTTTATCCGCCAGCGGAAAACTTATGGCCGCTGGAGACAAAGGTCCGCCAGCGGAGATAAGTTTTCCGCCAGCGGAGATAAAATGGCCGCCAGCGGAAAATTTATTCCGCCAGCGGAGATAAGTATCTCCGCCAGCGGAAACCTATTTCCGCCAGCGGAATAAGTCTCCGCCAGCGGAAAATTTTTCCGCCAGCGGACATAAGATGTCCGCTGGCGGAGATAAGTTTCTCCGCCAGCGGAGATAAGTATCTCCGCCAGCGGAGATAAGTTTTCCGCCAGCGGAGATAAAGATGGCCGCCAGCGGAGACAAGATGGCCCGCTGCGGAGATAAGTTATCCGCCAGCGGAATAAAGGTTCCGCCAGCGGAGAACAACTTTCTCCGCTGCGGAGATAAGATCTCCGCCAGCGGAGATAAAGTTTTCCGCCAGCGGAGATAAGTATCTCCGCCAGCGGAGAAAGTTTTCCGCCAGCGGAGATAAGTTTTCCGCTGGCGGAGATAAGTTGTCCGCCAGCGGAGATAAGCTTATCTCCGCAGCGGAGATAAACTGGCCGCCAGCGGAGACAAAATGGCCGCCAGCGGAGATAAGTTTTCCGCCAGCGGAGATAAGTTTTCCGACAGCGGAGAAAAGTTTTCCGCCAGCGGAGATAAGTTTTCCGCCAGCGGAGATAAGATGGCCCGCCAGCGGAGATAAGTCTCCGCCAGCGGAGATAAGTTTTCCGCCAGCGGAACAAGATTTCCGCCAGCGGAGATAAGATGGCCGCCAGCGGAGATCCGTTGGCCGCCAGCGGAGATAAGTTTTCCGCCAGCGGAGATAAAGGTTTCCGCCCGCGGAGATAAGTTGTCCCGCCAGCGGAGATAAGTTTTCCGCCAGCGGAGACAAGGTGGCCGCCAGCGGAGAAAAGTCTTCCGCCAGCGGAGATAAGATGTCCGCCAGCGGAGAACAAAATGGCCGCCAGCGGAGATAAGTTTTCCGCCAGCGGAGATAAGTTTTCCGCCAGCGGAGATAAAGTATTCCGCCAGCGGAGACAAAATTTCCGCCAGCGGAGATAAGATGTCCGCCAGCGGAATAAGTTTTCCGCCAGCGGCGGAATAAGTTGGCCGCCAGCGGAGAACTTATCTCCGCTGGCGGAATTTTGGCCGCCAGCGGAGATAAAGTTTTCCGCCAGCGGAGAACAAGTTTTCCGCCAGCGGAGATAAGTTGGCCGCCAGCGGAGATAAGTTTTCCCGCCAGCGGAAATTTATGGCCGCCAGCGGAGATAAGTTTTCCGCCAGCGGAGACAAGGTTTCCCGCCAGCGGAGATAAGGTGGCCGCCAGCGGAGATAAACTTTCCGCCAGCGGAAAAAGTTTTCCGCCAGCGGAGATAAGTTTTCCGCCAGCGGAGATAAGGTTATCCGCCAGCGGAGACAAGTTTTTCCGCCAGCGGAGATAAAATGGCCGCCAGCGGAGATAAAATTTTCCGCCAGCGGAGGACATCTTTTCCGCCAGCGGAGAAAAGTTATTCCGCCAGCGGAATAAGCTTATCTCCGCCGCCCCAAGCGCCAGCGAAAGTTTTCCGCCAGCGGAGATAAGTTTTCCGCCAGCGGAGACAAAGTGGCCGCCAGCGGAGATAAGATGGCCGCCAGCGGAGGCGATAAGTTATCTCCGCCAGGCGGACATTAAGTTTTCCGCCAGCGGAGATAAGTTTTCCGCCAGCGGAGATAAGTTGGCCGCCAGCGGAGATAAGTTTTCCGCCAGCGGAGATAAATTTTCCGCCAGCGGAGATAAGTTTTCCGCCAGCGGAGATAAGTTTCTCCGCCAGCGGAGATAAGATGTCCGCCAGCGGAGATAAGTTTTCCGCCAGCGGAGAACTTATCTTCCGCCAGCGGAGAAAATTGCCGCCAGCGGAGATAAACTTTCCGCCAGCGGAGATAAGATGTCCGCCAGCGGAGATAAGTTTTCCGCCAGCGCGGAGATAAGATGGCCGCCAGCGGAGATAAAATGTCCGCCAGCGGAGATAAAATGGCCGCCAGCGGAGATAAAATGTCCCCAAGCGGAGATAAGTTTTCCGTCAGCGGAGGTAAGTTTTCCGCCAGCGGAGATAAGTTTTCCGCCAGCGGAGATAAAATGTCCGCCAGCGGAGATAAGTTTTCCGCCAGCGGAGATAAGTTTTCCGCCAGCGGAGAAAGTTTCCGCCAGCGGAGATAAAGTTTTCCGCCAGCGGAGATAAGATGTTCCGCCAGCGGAGATAAAATTTCCCGCCAGCGGAGGTAAGTTTTCCGCCAGCGGAGATAAGTTCTCCGCCAGCGGAGATAAGTTTTCCGCCAGCGGAGATAAGATGGCCGCCAGCGGAGATAAGTTTTTCCGCCAGCGGAGATAAGTTTTCCCGCCAGCGGAGATAAGGTGGCCGCCAGCGGAGATAAGTTGTCCGCCAGCGGAGATAAGTTTTCCGCCAGCGGAGATAAGTTTTCCGCCAGCGGAGATAAGTTTTCCGCCAGCGGAGACAAAATGGCCGCCAGCGGAGATAAGTTTTCCGCCAGCGGAGATAAGTTTTCCGCCAGCGGAGATAAGTTGTCCGCCAGCGGAGATAAGATGGCCGCCAGCGGAGAAAAGATTTCCGCCAGCGGAGATAAAGTTTTCCGCCAGCGGAGATAAGTTGGCCGCCAGCGGAGATAAGATTCCGCCAGCGGAGATAAAATGGCCGCCAGCGGAGATAAGTTTTCCGCCAGCGGAATAAGTTTTCCGCCAGCGGAATAAGTTTTCCGCCAGCGGAGATAAGTTTTCCGCCAGCGGAGATAAGTTTTCCGCCAGCGGAGATAAGTTTTCCGCCAGCGGAGATAAAATTTTCCGCCAGCGGAGATAAGTTTCTCCGCCAGCGGAGATAAGTTTTCCGCCAGCGGAGATAAGTTGGCCGCCAGCGGAGATAAGATGTCCGTCAGCGGAGACAAAATGTCCGCCAGCGGAGATAAGTTTTCCGCCAGCGGAGATAAGTTTTCCGCCAGCGGAGATAAGTTTTCCGCCAGCGGAGATAAAGGTGGCCGCCAGCGGAGATAAGTTTTGGCCGCCAGCGGAGATAAGATGTCCGCCAGCGGAGATAAAATTTCCGCCAGCGGAGATAAGTTTTCCGCCAGCGGAGATAAGTTTTCCGCCAGCGGAGATAAGATGGCCGCCAGCGGAGATAAGTTTTCCGCCAGCGGAGATAAGTTTTCCGCCAGCGGAGATAAGTTTTTCCGCCAGCGGAGATAAGATGTCCGCCGGCGGAATATAAGCGGAGATAAGTTTTCCGCCAGCGGAGATAAGTTTTCCGCCAGCGGAGATAAGTTTTCCGCCAGCGGAGATAAGATGTCCGCCAGCGGAGATAAGTTTTCCGCCAGCGGAGATAAGATGGCCGCCAGCGGAGATAAGATTTCCGCCAGCGGAGATAAATTTCCGCCAGCGGAGATAAGATGGCCGCCAGCGGAGATAAGTTTTCCGCCAGCGGAGATAAGTTTTCCGCCAGCGGAGATAAGTTTTCCGCCAGCGGAGATAAGATGTCCGCCAGCGGAGATAAGTTTTCCGCCAGCGGAGATAAGCGGGATTTCCGCCAGCGGAGATAAGTTTGGCCGCCAGCGGAGATAAGTTTTCCGCCAGCGGAGATAAGTTTTCCGCCAGCGGAGATAAAGGTTTCCGCCAGCGGAGATAAGTTTTCCGCCAGCGGAGATAAGTTTTCCGCCAGCGGAATAAGGTTCCGCCAGCGGAGATAAGTTGTCCGCCAGCGGAGATAAGTTTTCCGCCAGCGGAGATAAGTTGTCCGCCAGCGGAGATAAGTTGTCCGCCAGCGGAGATAAGTTTTCCGCCAGCGGAGATAAGTTGGCCGCCAGCGGAGACAAAATGGCCGCCAGCGGAGATAAGGATGCCGCCAGCGGAGATAAGTTTTCCGCCAGCGGAGATAAGTTTTCCGCCAGCGGAGATAAGATGTCCGCCAGCGGAGATAAGTTTTCCGCCAGCGGAGATAAATTTTCCGCCAGCGGATATAAGTTGGCCGCCAGCGGAGATAAGTTGGCCGCCAGCGGAGGTAAGTTATCCGCCAGCGGAGACAAGATTTTTCGCCAGTGGAGATAAGTTTTCCGCCAGCGGAGATAAGTTTTCCGCCAGCGGAGATAAGATGGCCGCCAGCGGAGATAAGTTGTCCGCCAGCGGAGATAAGTTGTCCGCCAGCGGAGATAAGTTTTCCGCCAGCGGAGATAAGTTTTCCGCCAGCGGAGAAAAGTTTTTCGCCAGCGGAGATAAGTTTTCCGCCAGCGGAGATAAGTTTTCCGCCAGCGGAGATAAGTTTTCCGCCAGCGGAGATAAGATGGCCGCCAGCGGAGATAAAATGTCCCCCAGCGGAGATAAGATGGCCGCCAGCGGAGATAAGTTTTCCGCCAGCGGAGATAAGTTTTCCGCCAGCGGAGATAAGATGTCCGCCAGCGGAGATAAGTTTTCCGCCAGCGGAGATAAGTTTTCCGCCAGCGGAGATAAGTTGGCCGCCAGCGGAGATAAGTTGTCCGCCAGCGGAGATAAGTTTTCCGCCAGCGGAGATAAGTTGGCCGCCAGCGGAGATAAGTTTTCCGCCAGCGGAGATAAGATGTCCGCCAGCGGAGACAAGATGGCCGCCAGCGGAGATAAGTTTTCCGCCAGCGGAGAAAAGTTTTCCGCCAGCGGAGATAAGTTTTCCGCCAGCGGAGATAAGTTTTCCGCCAGCGGAGATAAGTTGGCCGCCAGCGGAGACAAAATTGGCCGCCAGCGGAGATAAGTTGGCCGCCAGCGGAGATAAAATTTCCGCCAGCGGAGATAAGTTTTCCGCCAGCGGAGATAAGATTTCCGCCAGCGGAGATAAGTTTTCCGCCAGCGGAGATAAGATGGCCGCCAGCGGAGATAAGTTTGCCGCCAGCGGAGATAAGTTTTCCGCCAGCGGAGATAAGTTTTCCGCCAGCGGAGATAAGTTTTCCGCCAGCGGAGATAAGTTGTCCGCCAGCGGAGATAAAATTTCCGCCAGCGGAGATAAGTTTTCCGCCAGCGGAGACAAAATGGCCGCCAGCGGAGATAAGATTTCCGCCAGCGGAGATAAGTTTTCCGCCAGCGGAGATAAGTTTTCCGCCAGCGGAGATAAGTTTTCCGCCAGCGGAGATAAGATGGCCGCCAGCGGAGATAAAATGTCCCCAAGCGGAGATAAGTTTTCCGCCAGCGGAGATAAGTTTTCCGCCAGCGGAGATAAGTTTTCCGCCAGCGGAGATAAGTTTTCCGCCAGCGGAGATAAGTTTTCCGCCAGCGGAGATAAGTTTTCCGCCAGCGGAGATAAGATGGCCGCCAGCGGAGACAAGATGTCCGCCAGCGGAGACAAAATGGCCGCCAGCGGAGATAAGTTTTCCGCCAGCGGAGATAAGTTGTCCGCCAGCGGAGATAAAGTTTCCGCCAGCGGAGATAAGTTTTCCGCCAGCGGAGATAAGTTTTCCGCCAGCGGAGATAAGATTTTCGCCAGCGGAGATAAGTTTTCCGCCAGCGGAGATAAGTTTTCCGCCAGCGGAGATAAGTTTTGGCCGCCAGCGGAGATAAGATGGCCGCCAGCGGAGATAAGTTTTCCGCCAGCGGAGATAAGTTTTCCGCCAGCGGAGATAAAATGGCCCCCAGCGGAGATAAGTTTTCCGCCAGCGGAGATAAGTTTTCCGCCAGCGGAGATAAGTTTTCCGCCAGCGGAGATAAGTTGGCCGCCAGCGGAGATAAGTTTTCCGCCAGCGGAGATAAGGTGGCCGCCAGCGGAGACAAGATGGCCGCCAGCGGAGATAAGTTTTCCGCCAGCGGAGATAAGTTTTCCGCCAGCGGAGATAAGTTTTCCGCCAGCGGAGATAAGTTTCCGCCAGCGGAGATAAGTTGGCCGCCAGCGGAGATAAGATGTTCCGCCAGCGGAGATAAGATGTCCGCCAGCGGAGATAAGTTTTCCGCCAGCGGAGATAAGAT
Source organism: Drosophila lowei (assembly GCA_008121275.1). Lineage (NCBI taxonomy): Eukaryota > Metazoa > Arthropoda > Insecta > Diptera > Drosophilidae > Drosophila > Drosophila lowei. The sequence goes on along the minus strand of CM017781.1, from coordinate 34,576,094 downwards.
GGCCGCCAGCGGAGATAAGATGGCCGCCAGCGGAGATAAGTTTTCCGCCAGCGGAGATAAGTTTTCCGCCAGCGGAGATAAGATGGCCGCCAGCGGAGATAAGTTTTCCGCCAGCGGAGATAAGTTTTCCGCCAGCGGAGATAAGTTTTCCGCCAGCGGAGATAAGTTTTCCGCCAGCGGAGATAAGTTTTCCGCCAGCGGAGATAAGTTTTCCGCCAGCGGAGATAAGTTGGCCGCCAGCGGAGATAAGATTTCCGCCAGCGGAGATAAGTTTCCGCCAGCGGAGATAAGTTTTCCGCCAGCGGAGATAAAGTTGTCCGCCAGCGGAGATAAGATGGCCGCCAGCGGAGATAAGATTCCGCCAGCGGAGATAAGTTTTCCGCCAGCGGAGATAAGGTGGCCGCCAGCGGAGATAAGTTTTCCGCCAGCGGAGAAAAGTCTTCCGCCAGCGGAGACAAAATGGCCCTCAGCGGAGATAAGTTTTCCGCCAGCGGAGATAAGATGTTTCCGCCAGCGGAGATAAGTTTTCCGCCAGCGGAGATAAGTTTTCCGCCAGCGGAGAAAAGTCTTCCGCCAGCGGAGATAAGTTTTCCGCCAGCGGAGATAAGTTTTCCGCCAGCGGAGATAAGTTTTCCGCCAGCGGAGATAAGATGGCCGCCAGCGGAGATAAGTTTTCCGCCAGCGGAGATAAAATTTCCGCCAGCGGAGATAAGTTTTCCGCCAGCGGAGATAAGATGGCCGCCAGCGGAAATAAAATTTCCCCAAGCGGAGATAAGTTTTCCGCCAGCGGAGATAAGTTTTCCGCCAGCGGAGATAAGTTTTCCGCCAGCGGAGATAAGTTTTCCGCCAGCGGAGATAAGTTTTCCGCCAGCGGAGATAAGTTTTCCGCCAGCGGAGATAAGTTGTCCGCCAGCGGAGATAAAATGGCCGCCAGCGGAGATAAGTTTTCCGCCAGCGGAGATAAGTTTTCCGCCAGCGGAGATAAGTTTTCCGCCGGCGGAGATAAGATGGCTGCCAGCGGAGACAAGATGTCCGCCAGCGGAGATAAGTTTTCCGCCAGCGGAGATAAGTTTTCCGCCAGCGGAGATAAGATGGCCCCCAGCGGAGATAAGTTTTCCGCCAGCGGAGATAAGATGGCCGCCAGCGGAGACAAGATGGCCGCCAGCGGAGATAAGATGGCCGCCAGCGGAGATAAGATTTTCCGCCAGCGGAGATAAATAAGTTCCGCCAGCGGAGATAAGTTTTCCGCCAGCGGAGATAAGTTTTCCGCCAGCGGAGATAAGTTTTCCGCCAGCGGAGATAAGTTTTCCGCCAGCGGAGATAAGTTGGCCGCCAGCGGAGATAAGTTGGCCGCCAGCGGAGATAAGATGTCCCCAAGCGGAGATAAGTTTTCCGCCAGCGGAGATAAAAGTTTCCGCCAGCGGAGATAAGTTTTCCGCCAGCGGAGATAAGATTTCCGCCAGCGGAGATAAGTTGGCCGCCAGCGGAGATAAGTTTTCCGCCAGCGGAGATAAGTTTTCCGCCAGCGGAGATAAGTTGTCCGCCAGCGGAGATAAGTTTTCCGCCAGCGGAGATAAGTTTTCCGCCAGCGGAGATAAAATGGCCGCCAGCGGAGATAAGATGTCCCCAAGCGGAGATAAGTTTTCCGCCAGCGGAGATAAGTTTTCCGCCAGCGGAGATAAAAATTTCCGCCAGCGGAGATAAGTTTTCCGCCAGCGGAGATAAAATGTCCCCAAGCGGAGATAAGTTTTCCGCCAGCGGAGATAAGTTTTCCGCCAGCGGAGATAAGTTTTCCGCCAGCGGAGATAAGATGTCCGCCAGCGGAGATAAAATTTCCGCAAGCGGAGATAAGTTTTCCGCCAGCGGAGATAAAATTTCCGCCAGCGGAGATAAGTTGGCCGCCAGCGGAGATAAGATTTCCGCCAGCGGAGATAAAATTTTCCGCCAGCGGAGATAAGATGGCCGCCAGCGGAGATAAAATGTCCGCCAGCGGAGATAAGTTTTCCGCCAGCGGAGATAAGTTTTCCGCCAGCGGAGATAAGTTTTCCGCCAGCGGAGATAAGTTTTCCGCCAGCGGAGATAAGTTGGCCGCCAGCGGAGACAAAATGGCCGCCAGCGGAGATAAGATGGCCGCCAGCGGAGACAAGATGGCCGCCAGCGGAGATAAGATGTCCGCCAGCGGAGATAAGGTTTCCGCCAGCGGAGATAAGTTTTCCGCCAGCGGAGATAAGTTTTCCGCCAGCGGAGATAAGTCTTCCGCCAGCGGAGATAAGTTTTCCGCCAGCGGAGATAAGTTTTCCGCCAGCGGAGATAAGTTGTCCGCCAGCGGAGATAAGATGGCCGCCAGCGGAGATAAGATGTCCGCTAGCGGAGATAAAGTTTTCCGCCAGCGGAGATAAGTTGGCCGCCAGCGGAGATAAATTTTCCGCCAGCGGAGATAAGTTGGCCGCCAGCGGAGATAAGTTTTCCCGCCAGCGGAGATAAGTTTTCCGCCAGCGGAGATAAGTTTTCCGCCAGCGGAGATAAGTTGGCCGCCAGCGGAGATAAGATGGCCGCCAGCGGATATAAGTTGTTCCGCCAGCGGAGATAAAGTTTTCCGCCAGCGGAGATAAGGTGGCCGCCAGCGGAGATAAGTTGTCCGCCAGCGGAGATAAAATGGCCGCCAGCGGAGATAAGTTTTCCGCCAGCGGAGATAAGTTTTCCGCCAGCGGAGATAAGTTTTCCGCCAGCGGAGATAAGGTTTCCGCCAGCGGAGATAAGATGTCCGCCAGCGGAGATAAGTTTTCCGCCAGCGGAGATAAGTTTTCCGCCAGCGGAGATAAGTTTTCCGCCAGAGGAGATAAGTTGCCAGCGGAGATCCGCCAGCGGAGATAAGTTTTTCGCCAGCGGAGATAAGGTGGCCGCCAGCGGAGATAAGTTTTCCGCCAGCGGAGATAAGATTTCCGCCAGCGGAGATAAGTTTTCCGCCAGCGGAGATAAGTTTTCCGCCAGCGGAGATAAAATTTCCGCCAGCGGAGATAAGTTTTCCGCCAGCGGAGATAAGTTTTCCGCCAGCGGAGATAAAGTGGCCGCCAGCGGAGATAAGATGGCCGCCAGCGGAGATAAGTTTTCCGCCAGCGGAGATAAAATGGCCGCCAGCGGAGATAAGTTTTCCGCCAGCGGAGATAAGTTTTCCGCCAGCGGAGATAAGTTTTCCGCCAGCGGAGATAAGTTTTCCGCCAGCGGAGATAAGTTTTCCGCCAGCGGAGATAAGTTTTCCGCCAGCGGAGATAAGTTTTCCGCCAGCGGAGATAAGTTGGCCGCCAGCGGAGATAAGTTGGCCGCCAGCGGAGATAAGATGTCCGCCAGCGGAGATAAGATGGCCGCCAGCGGAGATAAGTTTTCCGCCAGCGGAGATAAGGTGGCCGCCAGCGGAGATAAGGTGGCCGCCAGCGGAGATAAAATGGCCGCCAGCGGAGATAAGTTTTCCGCCAGCGGAGATAAGTTTTCCGCCAGCGGAGATAAGTTTTCCGCCAGCGGAGATAAGATGTCCGCCAGCGGAGATAAGTTGGCCGCCAGCGGAGATAAGATGGCCGCCAGCGGAGATAAGATGTCCGCCAGCGGAGATAAGTTTTCCGCCAGCGGAGATAAGTTTTCCGCCAGCGGAGATAAGTTGTCCGCCAGCGGAGATAAGTTTTCCGCCAGCGGAGATAAGATGGCCGCCAGCGGAGATAAAAGTTCCCCAAGCGGAGATAAGTTTTCCGCCAGCGGAGATAAAGATTTCCGCCAGCGGAGATAAAGTTTTCCGCCAGCGGAGATAAGTTGGCCGCCAGCGGAGATAAAGTTGGCCGCCAGCGGAGATAAGTTGGCCGCCAGCGGAGATAAGTTGGCCGCCAGCGGAGATAAATTTTCCGTCAGCGGAGGTAAGTTTTCCGCCAGCGGAGATAAAGTTTTCCGCCAGCGGAGATAAGGTGGCCGCCAGCGGAGATAAGTTGGCCGCCAGCGGAGATAAGTTTTCCGCCAGCGGAGATAAGATGGCCGCCAGCGGAGATAAGTTTTCCGCCAGCGGAGATAAGTTTTCCGCCAGCGGAGATAAGTTTTCCGCCAGCGGAGATAAGTGTTCTGCCGGCGGAGATAAGATGGCTGCCAGCGGAGATAAGTTTTCCGCCAGCGGAGATAAGTTTTCCGCCAGCGGAGATAAGTTGTCCGCCAGCGGAGATAAGATGGCCGCCAGCGGAGATAAGTTTTCCGCCAGCGGAGATAAGTTTTCCGCCAGCGGAGATAAGTTGGCCACCAGCGGAGACAAATTGGCCGCCAGCGGAGATAAAATTGGCCGCCAGCGGAGATAAGTTTTCCGCCAGCGGAGATAAGTTTTCCGCCAGCGGAGATAAGGTGGCCGCCAGCGGAGACAAGATGGCCGCCAGCGGAGATAAAATGGCCGCCAGCGGAGATAAGTTTTCCGCCAGCGGAGATAAGTTTTCCGCCAGCGGAGATAAGATGGCCGCCAGCGGAGATAAGATGTCCGCCAGCGGAGATAAGTTGGCCGCCAGCGGAGATAAGTTTTCCGCCAGCGGAGATAAGATGGCCGCCAGCGGAGATAAGGTGGCCGCCAGCGGAGATAAGTTTTCCGCCAGCGGAGATAAGTTGGCCGCCAGCGGAGATAAGTTTTCCGCCAGCGGAGATAAAATTTTCCGCCAGTGGAGATAAGTTTTCCGCCAGCGGAGATAAGTTGGCCGCCAGCGGAGACAAGTTGGCCGCCAGCGGAGATAAGTTGTCCGCCAGCGGAGATAAGTTTTCCGCCAGCGGAGATAAGTTGGCCGCCAGCGGAGATAAGTTGTCCGCCAGCGGAGATAAAATGGCCGCCAGCGGAGACAAGATGTCCGCCAGCGGAGACAAAATGTCCGCCAGCGGAGATAAGTTTTCCGCCAGCGGAGATAAGTTTTCCGCCAGCGGAGATAAGTTGTCCGCCAGCGGAGATAAGTTGGCCGCCAGCGGAGATAAGTTGTCCGCCAGCGGCGGAGAAAATGGCCGCCAGCGGAGATAAGTTTTCCGCCAGCGGAGATAAAAATTTCTCGCCAGCGGAGATAAGTTTTCCGCCAGCGGAGATAAGTTTTCCGCCAGCGGAGATAAGTTTTCCGCCAGCGGAGATAAGTTGGCCGCCAGCGGAGATAAGGTGGCCGCCAGCGGAGATAAGGTGGCCGCCAGCGGAGACAAGGTGGCCGCCAGCGGAGATAAGTTTTCCGCCAGCGGAGATAAGTTTTCCGCCAGCGGAGATAAGTGTTCCGCCAGCGGAGATAAGTTGGCCGCCAGCGGAGATAAGATGTCCGCCAGCGGAGATAAGTTTTCCGCCAGCGGAGATAAGTTTTCCGCCAGCGGAGATAAGTTTTCCGCCAGCGGAGATAAGATGTCCGCCAGCGGAGATAAGTTGGCCGCCAGCGGAGATAAGTTTTCCGCCAGCGGAGATAAGTTTTCCGCCAGCGGAGATAAGGTGGCCGCCAGCGGAGATAAGTTTTCCGCCAGCGGAGATAAGTTGGCCGCCAGCGGAGACAAGTTGGCCGCCAGCGGAGATAAGTTTTCGCCAGCGGAGATAAGAATGGCCGCCAGCGGAGATAAGTTTTCCGCCAGCGGAGATAAGTTGGCCGCCAGCGGAGATAAGATGTCCGCCAGCGGAGATGAGTTTCCGCCAGCGGAGATAAGTTTTCCGCCAGCGGAGATAAGTTTTCCGCCAGCGGAGATAAGGTGGCCGCCAGCGGAGATAAGATGGCCGCCAGCGGAGATAAGTTGGCCGCCAGCGGAGATAAGTTTTCCGCCAGCGGAGATAAGTTTTCCGCCAGCGGAGATAAGTTGTCCGCCAGCGGAGATAAGGTGGCCGCCAGCGGAGACAAGATGGCCGCCAGCGGAGATAAGTTTTCCGCCAGCGGAGATAAGTTTTCCGCCAGCGGAGATAAGTTTTCCGCCAGCGGAGATAAGTTTTCCGCCAGCGGAGATAAGTTTTCCGCCAGCGGAGATAAGATGGCCGCCAGCGGAGATAAGAGTTCCGCCAGCGGAGATAAGTTTTCCGCCAGCGGAGATAAGTTTTCCGCCAGCGGAGATAAAGGTGGCCGCCAGCGGAGATAAGTTTTCCGCCAGCGGAGATAAAATGGCCGCCAGCGGAGATAAGTTTTCCGCCAGCGGAGATAAGTTTTCCGCCAGCGGAGAGACAAGCGGAGGATTTCCCGCCAGCGGAGATAAGATGGCCGCCAGCGGAGATAAGTTGGCCGCCAGCGGAGATAAGCGGAGATAAGTTCCGCCAGCGGAGATAAGTTTTCCGCCAGCGGAGATAAGTTGTCCGCCAGCGGAGATAAGATTTCCGCCAGCGGAGATAAGATGGCCGCCAGCGGAGATAAGTTTTCGCCAGCGGAGATAAGTTTCCGCCAGCGGAGATAAGATTTTCCGCCAGCGGAGATAAAATGGCCGCCAGCGGAGATAAGTTGGCCGCCAGCGGAGATAAAATTTTCCGCCAGCGGAGATAAGTTTTCCGCCAGCGGAGATAAGTTTTCCGCCAGCGGAGATAAGTTTTCCGCCAGCGGAGATAAAGATGGCCCGCCAGCGGAGATAAGTTGGCCGCCAGCGGAGATAAGTTGGCCGCCAGCGGAGATAAGTTTTCCGCCAGCGGAGATAAGTTTTCCGCCAGCGGAGATAAGTTGGCCGCCAGCGGAGATAAGTTGTCCGCCAGCGGAGATAAGTTTTCCGCCAGCGGAGATAAGTTTTCCGCCAGCGGAGATAAGCGGAGATAAGTTGGCCGCCAGCGGAGATAAGTTGGCCGCCAGCGGAGATAAGATGGCCGCCAGCGGAGATAAGTTGGCCCCAAGCGGAGATAAGTTTTCCGCCAGCGGAGATAAGTTTTCCGCCAGCGGAGATAAGTTTTCCGCCAGCGGAGATAAGTTTTCCGCCAGCGGAGATAAGTTTTCCGCCAGCGGAGATAAGTTTTCCGCCAGCGGAGATAAGGTGGCCGCCAGCGGAGATAAGATTTTCCGCCAGCGGAGATAAGTTGGCCGCCAGCGGAGATAAGTTTTCCGCCAGCGGAGATAAGTTTTCCGCCAGCGGAGATAAGTTTTCCGCCAGCCAGCGGAGCGGAGATAAGTGGCCGCCAGCGGAGATAAAGTTTTCCGCCAGCGGAGATAAGTTTTCCGCCAGCGGAGATAAGTTGTCCGCCAGCGGAGATAAGTTTTCCGCCAGCGGAGATAAGATGGCCGCCAGCGGAGATAAGTTTTCCGCCAGCGGAGATAAGATGGCCGCCAGCGGAGATAAGTTTTCGCCAGCGGAGATAAGTTGGCCGCCAGCGGAGATAAGATGGCCGCCAGCGGAGATAAGTTGTCCGCCAGCGGAGATAAGTTTTCCGCCAGCGGAGATAAGTTTTCCGCCAGCGGAGATAAGTTTTCCGCCAGCGGAGATAAGATGGCCGCCAGCGGAGATAAGATGGCCGCCAGCGGAGATAAGTTGGCCGCCAGCGGAGATAAGTTGGCCGCCAGCGGAGATAAGTTTTCCGCCAGCGGAGATAAGGTGGCCGCCAGCGGAGATAAGTTTTCCGCCAGCGGAGATAAGATGTCCGCCAGCGGAGATAAGTTGGCCGCCAGCGGAGATAAGTTTTCCGCCAGCGGAGATAAGTTTTCCGCCAGCGGAGATAAGTTTTCCGCCAGCGGAGATAAGGTGGCCGCCAGCGGAGATAAGGTGGCCGCCAGCGGAGATAAGTTTTCCGCCAGCGGAGATAAATGGCCGCCGCCAGCGGAGATAAGATGGCCGCCAGCGGAGATAAGTTGGCCGCCAGCGGAGATAAGATTTCCCGCCAGCGGAGATAAGTGGCCGCCAGCGGAGATAAGTTTTCCGCCAGCGGAGATAAGATGTCCGCCAGCGGAGATAAGTTTTCCGCCAGCGGAGATAAGTTTTCCGCCAGCGGAGAAGTTGTAAGCGGAGATAAGATTTCCGCCAGCGGAGATAAAATGTCCGCCAGCGGAGATAAGTTTTCCGCCAGCGGAGATAAGTTTTCCGCCAGCGGAGATAAGTTGGCCGCCAGCGGAGATAAGTTTTCGCCAGCGGAGATAAGTTTTCCGCCAGCGGAGATAAGTTTTCCGCCAGCGGAGATAAGTTTTCCGCCAGCGGAGATAAGTTTTCCGCCAGCGGAGATAAAAATTTTCCGCCAGCGGAGATAAGTTTTCCGCCAGCGGAGATAAGTTTGGCCGCCAGCGGAGATAAGTTTTCCGCCAGCGGAGACAAAATGGCCGCCAGCGGAGATAAGATGGCCGCCAGCGGAGATAAGTTTTCCGCCAGCGGAGATAAGTTTTCCGCCAGCGGAGATAAGTTTTCCGCCAGCGGAGATAAGTTGGCCGCCAGCGGAGATAAGATGTTTTCCGCCAGCGGAGATAAAATTTTCCGCCAGCGGAGATAAGTTGGCCGCCAGCGGAGAAAGTTTTCCGCCAGCGGAGATAAGGTGGCCGCCAGCGGAGATAAGTTTGGCCGCCAGCGGAGATAAGTTTTCCGCCAGCGGAGATAAGTTTTCCGCCAGCGGAGATAAGATGGCCGCCAGCGGAGACAAGATGGCCGCCAGCGGAGATAAAATGTCCCCAAGCGGAGATAAGATGGCCGCCAGCGGAGAAAAGTCTTCCGCCAGCGGAGATAAGATGTCCGCCAGCGGAGACAAGATGGCCGCCAGCGGAGATAAGTTTTCCGCCAGCGGAGATAAGTTTTCCGCCAGCGGAGATAAGGTGGCCGCCAGCGGAGATAAGATGGCCGCCAGCGGAGATAAAGATGTTCCGCCAGCGGAGATAAAATTCCGCCAGCGGAGATAAGTTTTCCGCCAGCGGAGATAAGTTGGCCGCCAGCGGAGACAAAATGGCCGCCAGCGGAGATAAGTTTTCCGCCAGCGGAGATAAGTTTTCCGCCAGCGGAGATAAGGTGGCCGCCAGCGGAGACAAGATTTTCCGCCAGCGGAGATAAGTTGGCCGCCAGCGGAGATAAGTTTTCCGCCAGCGGAGATAAGTTGGCCGCCAGCGGAGATAAGATTTTCCGCCAGCGGAGATAAGTTTTCCGCCAGCGGAGATAAGTTTTCCGCCAGCGGAGATAAGTTGGCCGCCAGCGGAGATAAGATGGCCGCCAGCGGAGATAAGTTGGCCGCCAGCGGAGATAAGTTTTCCGCCAGCGGAGATAAGTTTTCCGCCAGCGGAGATAAGGTGGCCGCCAGCGGAGATAAGTTTTCCGCCAGCGGAGATAAAGCGTGGCCGCCAGCGGAGATAAGTTGTCCGCCAGCGGAGACAAGATGTCCGCCAGCGGAGATAAGTTGGCCGCCAGCGGAGATAAGTTTTCCGCCAGCGGAGATAAGTTTTCCGCCAGCGGAGATAAAATGGCCGCCAGCGGAGATAAGTTGGCCGCCAGCGGAGATAAGTTTTCCGCCAGCGGAGATAAGTTTTCCGCCAGCGGAGATAAGTTTTCCGCCAGCGGAGATAAGTTGGCCGCCAGCGGAGATAAGATTTCCGCCAGCGGAGATAAGTTTTCCGCCAGCGGAGATAAGTTGGCCGCCAGTGGAGATAAGTTTACCGCCAGCGGAGATAAAATTTTCCGCCAGCGGAGATAAGTTTTCCGCCAGCGGAGATAAGTTGGCCGCCAGCGGAGATAAAGATGGCCGCCAGCGGAGATAAAATGGCCGCCAGCGGAGATAAAGATGGCCGCCAGCGGAGATAAGTTTTCCGCCAGCGGAGATAAGTTTTCCGCCAGCGGAGATAAGTTTTCCGCCAGCGGAGATAAGTTTTCCGCCAGCGGAGATAAGATGGCCGCCAGCGGAGATAAAATGTCCGCCAGCGGAGATAAGTTTTCCGCCAGCGGAGATAAGTTTTCCGCCAGCGGAGATAAGATGGCCGCCAGCGGAGATAAGGTGGCCGCCAGCGGAGACAAGATGGCCGCCAGCGGAGATAAGATGGCCGCCAGCGGAGATAAGTTTTCCGCCAGCGGAGATAAGTTTTCCGCCAGCGGAGATAAGTTTTCCGCCAGCGGAGATAAGATTTCCGCCAGCGGAGATAAGTTTTCCGCCAGCGGAGATAAAATGGCCGCCAGCGGAGATAAGATGTCCGCCAGCGGAGATAAGTTGGCCGCCAGCGGAGATAAGTGGCCGCCAGCGGAGATTTTCCGCCAGCGGAGATAAGTTGGCCGCCAGCGGAGATAAAGTGGCCGCCAGCGGAGATAAGTTGGCCGCCAGCGGAGATAAGGTGGCCGCCAGCGGAGATAAGGTGGCCGCCAGCGGAGATAAGTTTTCCGCCAGCGGAGATAAGTTTTCCGCCAGCGGAGATAAGGTGGCCGCCAGCGGAGACAAGATGTCCGCCAGCGGAGATAAGGTGGCCGCCAGCGGAGATAAGTTTTCCGCCAGCGGAGATAAGTTTTCCGCCAGCGGAGATAAGGTTTCCGCCAGCGGAGATAAGTTTTCCGCCAGCGGAGATAAGATGGCCGCCAGCGGAGATAAGATGGCCGCCAGCGGAGATAAGTTGGCCGCCAGCGGAGATAAGTTTTCCGCCAGCGGAGAAAAGTCTTCCGCCAGCGGAGATAAGGTGGCCGCCAGCGGAGACAAGATGTCCGCCAGCGGAGATAAAATTTCCGCCAGCGGAGAAAAGTTTTTCCGCCAGCGGAGATAAGTTTTCCGCCAGCGGAGATAAGATGGCCGCCAGCGGAGACAAAATGGCCGCCAGCGGAGATAAGTTGTCCGCCAGCGGAGATAAGTTGGCCGCCAGCGGAGATAAGTTTTCCGCCAGCGGAGATAAGTTTTCCGCCAGCGGAGGAAAGTTTTCCGCCAGCGGAGATAAGTTTTCCGCCAGCGGAGACAAAATGGCCGCCAGCGGAGATAAGATGTCCGCCAGCGGAGATAAGTTTTCCGCCAGCGGAGATAAGTGGCCGCCAGCGGAGATAAGTTGGCCGCCAGCGGAGATAAGTTGTCCGCCAGCGGAGATAAGTTTTCCGCCAGCGGAGATAAGTTTTCCGCCAGCGGAGATAAGTTGGCCGCCAGCGGAGATAAAATGTCCGCCAGCGGAGATAAGTTTTCCGCCAGCGGAGATAAGTTGGCCGCCAGCGGAGATAAGGTGGCCGCCAGCGGAGATAAGATGGCCGCCAGCGGAGATAAGTTTTCCGCCAGCGGAGATAAGTTTTCCGCCAGCGGAGATAAGATGGCCGCCAGCGGAGATAAGGTGGCCGCCAGCGGAGATAAATTGGCCGCCAGCGGAGATAAGTTTTCCGCCAGCGGAGATAAAATGGCCCCCAGCGGAGATAAGTTTTCCGCCAGCGGAGATAAATGTCCGCCAGCGGAGATAAGTTTCCGCCAGCGGAGATAAGTTTTCCGCCAGCGGAGATAAGATGGCCGCCAGCGGAGATAAGTTTTCCGCCAGCGGAGATAAGTTTTCCGCCAGCGGAGATAAGTTTTCCGCCAGCGGAGATAAGTTGTCCGCCAGCGGAGATAAGATGGCCGCCAGCGGAGATAAGATGTCCGCCAGCGGAGATAAGTTTTCCGCCAGCGGAGATAAAGTTTTCCGCCAGCGGAGATAAGGTGGCCGCCAGCGGAGATAAGTTTTCCGCCAGCGGAGATAAGTTTTCCGCCAGCGGAGATAAGTTGGCCGCCAGCGGAGATAAGGTGGCCGCCAGCGGAGATAAGGTGTCCGCCAGCGGAGACAAGGTGGCCGCCAGCGGAGAAAAGTTTTCCGCCAGCGGAGATAAAATTTCCGCCAGCGGAGATAAGATGTCCGCCAGCGGAGATAAGTTTTCCGCCAGCGGAGATAAGTTTTCCGCCAGCGGAGATAAGGTGGCCGCCAGCGGAGATAAGGTGGCCGCCAGCGGAGATAAGTTGGCCGCCAGCGGAGATAAGTTGGCCGCCAGCGGAGATAAGTTTTCCGCCAGCGGAGATAAGTTTTCCGCCAGCGGAGATAAGTTTTCCGCCAGCGGAGATAAGTTGGCCGCCAGCGGAGATAAGATGGCCGCCAGCGGAGATAAGATGGCCGCCAGCGGAGATAAGTTTTCCGCCAGCGGAGATAAGTTTTCCGCCAGCGGAGATAAGTTTTCCGCCAGCGGAGATAAGTTGTCCGCCAGCGGAGATAAGTTTTCCGCCAGCGGAGATAAGTTGGCCGCCAGCGGAGATAAAAATTTTCCGCCAGCGGAGATAAGTTTTCCGCCAGCGGAGATAAGGTGGCCGCCAGCGGAGACAAGATGGCCGCCAGCGGAGATAAGTTTTCCGCCAGCGGAGATAAGTTTTCCGCCAGCGGAGATAAGGTGGCCGCCAGCGGAGACAAGGTGGCCGCCAGCGGAGAAAAGTCTTCCGCCAGCGGAGATAAGGTGGCCGCCAGCGGAGATAAGTTTTCCGCCAGCGGAGATAAGTTTTCCGCCAGCGGAGATAAAATTTCCGCCAGCGGAGATAAGTTTTCCGCCAGCGGAGATAAGTTTTCCGCCAGCGGAGATAAGATGTCCGCCAGCGGAGATAAGGTGGCCGCCAGCGGAGACAAGATGGCCGCCAGCGGAGATAAGTTTTCCGCCAGCGGAGATAAGTTGGCCGCCAGCGGAGATAAGTTGGCCGCCAGCGGAGATAAGTTTTCCGCCAGCGGAGATAAGTTTTCCGCCAGCGGAGATAAGTTTTCCGCCAGCGGAGATAAGGTGGCCGCCAGCGGAGATAAGGTGGCCGCCAGCGGAGACAAAATGGCCGCCAGCGGAGATAAGTTTTCCGCCAGCGGAGATAAGTTTTCCGCCAGCGGAGATAAGTTTTCCGCCAGCGGAGATAAGTTTTCCGCCAGCGGAGATAAGTGGCCGCCAGCGGAGATAAGTTTTCCGCCAGCGGAGATAAGGTGGCCGCCAGCGGAGATAAGTTGGCCGCCAGCGGAGATAAGTTTTCCGCCAGCGGAGATAAGTTGGCCGCCAGCGGAGATAAGGTGGCCGCCAGCGGAGACAAGATGGCCGCCAGCGGAGATAAAATTGGCCGCCAGCGGAGATAAGTTTTCCGCCAGCGGAGATAAGTTTTCCGCCAGCGGAGATAAGTTGGCCGCCAGCGGAGATAAGGTGGCCGCCAGCGGAGACAAAATGGCCGCCAGCGGAGATAAAAGTTCCCCAAGCGGAGATAAGTTTTCCGCCAGCGGAGATAAGTTTTCCGCCAGCGGAGATAAGTTTTCCGCCAGCGGAGATAAGATAGCGGAGATAAGTTGGCCGCCAGCGGAGATAAGTTGGCCGCCAGCGGAGATAAAATTTCCGCCAGCGGAGATAAGTGTTCCGCCAGCGGAGATAAGTAGCGGAGATAAGATGGCCGCCAGCGGAGATAAAATGGCCGCCAGCGGAGATAAGTTGTCCGCCAGCGGAGATAAGGTTTCCGCCAGCGGAGATAAGTTGTCCGCCAGCGGAGATAAGGTGGCCGCCAGCGGAGACAAGATGTCCGCCAGCGGAGAAAAATGGCCGCCAGCGGAGATAAAGCGGATGGCCGCCAGCGGAGATAAGATGGCCGCCAGCGGAGATAAAATGTCCGCCAGCGGAGATAAGTTTTCCGCCAGCGGAGATAAGTTTTCCGCCAGCGGAGATAAGGTGGCCGCCAGCGGAGATAAGTTGTCCGCCAGCGGAGATAAGTTTTCCGCCAGCGGAGATAAGATGTCCGCCAGCGGAGACAAAATGGCCGCCAGCGGAGATAAGTTTTCCGCCAGCGGAGATAAGATGGCCGCCAGCGGAGATAAGATGGCCGCCAGCGGAGATAAGATGGCCGCCAGCGGAGATAAGTTTTCCGCCAGCGGAGATAAGATGTCCGCCAGCGGAGACAAGATGGCCGCCAGCGGAGATAAGTTGGCCGCCAGCGGAGATAAGTTGGCCGCCAGCGGAGATAAGTTTTCCCGCCAGCGGAGATAAAGTGTCCGCCAGCGGAGACAAAATGGCCGCCAGCGGAGATAAGTTTTCCGCCAGCGGAGATAAGTTGGCCGCCAGCGGAGACAAAATGGCCGCCAGCGGAGATAAGTTTTCCGCCAGCGGAGATAAGTTTTCCGCCAGCGGAGATAAGTTTTCCGCCAGCGGAGATAAGATGGCCGCCAGCGGAGATAAGTTGGCCGCCAGCGGAGAAAAGTTTTCCGCCAGCGGAGATAAGGTGGCCGCCAGCGGAGATAAGGTGGCCGCCAGCGGAGACAAGGTGGCCGCCAGCGGAGACAAAATGGCCGCCAGCGGAGATAAGTTTTCCGCCAGCGGAGATAAGTTTTCCGCCAGCGGAGATAAGTTGGCCGCCAGCGGAGATAAGTTGGCCGCCAGCGGAGATAAGTTGGCCGCCAGCGGAGATAAGTTGGCCGCCAGCGGAGATAAGGTTCCGCCAGCGGAGATAAGCGTGTAAGCGGAGATAAGTTTTCCGCCAGCGGAGATAAGTTGGCCGCCAGCGGAGATAAGTTGGCCGCCAGCGGAGATAAGTTGGCCGCCAGCGGAGATAAGTTTTCCGCCAGCGGAGAAAAGTTTTCCGCCAGCGGAGATAAGGTGGCCGCCAGCGGAGACAAGATGGCCGCCAGCGGAGACAAGATGGCCGCCAGCGGAGATAAGTTTTCCGCCAGCGGAGATTTCCGCCAGCGGAGAAAAAGTTTTCCGCCAGCGGAGATAAGTTTTCCGCCAGCGGAGATAAGTTGTGGCCGCCAGCGGAGACAAAATGGAGATAAGATGTCGCCAGCGGAGATAAGTTTTCCGCCAGCGGAGATAAGGTGGCCGCCAGCGGAGACAAGATGGCCGCCAGCGGAGACAAAATGGCCGCCAGCGGAGATAAGTTTCCGCCAGCGGAGATAAGGTGGCCGCCAGCGGAGATAAGGTGGCCGCCAGCGGAGATAAGTTTTCCGCCAGCGGAGATAAGTTTTCCGCCAGCGGAGATAAGATGGCCGCCAGCGGAGATAAGTTGGCCGCCAGCGGAGATAAAATGGCCGCCAGCGGAGATAAGTTTTCCGCCAGCGGAGATAAGTTTTCCGCCAGCGGAGATAAGATGGCCGCCAGCGGAGATAAGGTGGCCGCCAGCGGAGATAAAATGGCCCGCCAGCGGAGATAAGTTTTCCGCCAGCGGAGATAAGTTTTCCGCCAGCGGAGATAAGATGGCCGCCAGCGGAGACAAAGATGTCCGCCAGCGGAGATAAGTTTTCCGCCAGCGGAGATAAGTTTTCCGCCAGCGGAGATAAGTTTTCCGCCAGCGGAAGTTGGCCGCCAGCGGAGACAAGATGGCCGCCAGCGGAGATAAGGTGGCCGCCAGCGGAGACAAGGTGGCCGCCAGCGGAGAAAAGTCTTCCGCCAGCGGAGATAAGTTTTCCGCCAGCGGAGATAAGTTGGCCGCCAGCGGAGATAAGGTGGCCGCCAGCGGAGATAAGTTGGCCGCCAGCGGAGATAAGGTGGCCGCCAGCGGAGATAAAATTTTCCGCCAGCGGAGATAAGTCTTCCGCCAGCGGAGATAAGGTGGCCGCCAGCGGAGATAAGTTTTCCGCCAGCGGAGATAAGATGGCCGCCAGCGGAGATAAAATGGCCGCCAGCGGAGATAAGTTTTCCGCCAGCGGAGATAAGTTTTCCGCCAGCGGAGATAAGTTTTCCGCCAGCGGAGATAAGGTGGCCGCCAGCGGAGATAAGATTTGGCCGCCAGCGGAGATAAGTTTTCCGCCAGCGGAGATAAGTTTTCCGCCAGCGGAGATAAGTTTTCCCAGCGGAAAGTTGTCCGCCAGCGGAGATAAGGTGGCCGCCAGCGGAGAAAAGTTTTCCGCCAGCGGAGATAAGGTGGCCGCCAGCGGAGATAAGTTGGCCGCCAGCGGAGACAAGATGTCCGCCAGCGGAGATAAGTTGGCCGCCAGCGGAGATAAGTTTTCCGCCAGCGGAGATAAGATGGCCGCCAGCGGAGATAAGAAGCCGCCAGCGGAGATGGCCCGCCAGCGGAGATAAGTTTTCCGCCAGCGGAGATAAGGTGGCCGCCAGCGGAGATAAGTTGTCCGCCAGCGGAGATAAGTTGGCCGCCAGCGGAGATAAGTTTTCCGCCAGCGGAGATAAGGTGGCCGCCAGCGGAGATAAGTTTTCCGCCAGCGGAGATAAGGTGGCCGCCAGCGGAGATAAGGTGGCCGCCAGCGGAGATAAGTTTTCCGCCAGCGGAGATAAGATGGCCGCCAGCGGAGATAAGTTGTCCGCCAGCGGAGATAAGATGGCCGCCAGCGGAGATAAGTTTTCCGCCAGCGGAGATAAGAGCGGAGATAAGGTGGCCGCCAGCGGAGAAAAGTCTTCCGCCAGCGGAGATAAGATGGCCGCCAGCGGAGACAAGATGGCCGCCAGCGGAGATAAAATGGCCGCCAGCGGAGATAAGTTGGCCGCCAGCGGAGATAAGTTTTCCGCCAGCGGAGATAAGTTTTCCGCCAGCGGAGATAAGTTTTCCGCCAGCGGAGATAAGTTTTCCGCCAGCGGAGACAAAATGGCCGCCAGCGGAGATAAGTTTTCCGCCAGCGGAGATAAGTTTTCCGCCAGCGGAGATAAGGTGGCCGCCAGCGGAGATAAGTTTGGCCGCCAGCGGAGATAAGTTGGCCGCCAGCGGAGATAAGATGGCCGCCAGCGGAGATAAAATTTCCCCAAGCGGAGATAAGTTTTCCGCCAGCGGAGATAAGTTTTCCGTCAGCGGAGGTAAGTTTTGCCGCCAGCGGAGATAAGATGTCCGCCAGCGGAGATAAGTTTTCCGCCAGCGGAGATAAGTTTTCCGCCAGCGGAGATAAGTTTTCCGCCAGCGGAGATAAGTTTTCCGCCAGCGGAGATAAAATTGGCCGCCAGCGGAGATAAGTTGGCCGCCAGCGGAGATAAGTTGGCCGCCAGCGGAGATAAGGTGGCCGCCAGCGGAGATAAGGTGGCCGCCAGCGGAGATAAGTTTGCCGCCAGCGGAGATAAGTTGGCCGCCAGCGGAGATAAGTTGGCCGCCAGCGGAGAGCGGAAGTTGGCCGCCAGCGGAGATAAAGTTTTCCGCCAGCGGAGATAAGTGTCCGCCAGCGGAGATAAATTTCCGCCAGCGGAGATAAGATGGCTGCCAGCGGAGACAAGATGGCCGCCAGAGGAGATAAAATGTCCCCAAGCGGAGATAAGATGGCTGCCAGCGGAGACAAGATGGCCGCCAGCGGAGACAAGTTTTCCGCCAGCGGAGATAAGTTTTCCGCCAGCGGAGATAAGTTTTCCGCCAGCGGAGATAAATTGTCCGCCAGCGGAGATAAGTTTTCCGCCAGCGGAGATAAGTTTTCCGCCAGCGGAGATAAGTTTTCCGCCAGCGGAGATAAGTTGGCCGCCAGCGGAGACAAGTGGCCGCCAGCGGAGATAAGTTTTCCGCCAGCGGAGATAAGTTTTCCGCCAGCGGAGATAAAAATGGCCGCCAGCGGAGATAAAAATTTCCGCCAGCCGCCCGCCAGCGGAGATAAGTTTTCCGCCAGCGGAGATAAGATGGCCGCCAGCGGAGATAAAATGTCCGCCAGCGGAGATAAGTTTTCCGCCAGCGGAGATAAGTTTTCCGCCAGCGGAGGTAAGTTTTCCGCCAGCGGAGATAAGTTTTCCGCCAGCGGAGATAAGTTGTTCGCCAGCGGAGATAAGTTGGCCGCCAGCGGAGATAAAAATTCCGCCAGCGGAGATAAGATGGGCCGCCAGCGGAGATAAGTTGGCCGCCAGCGGAGATAAGGTGGCCGCCAGCGGAGATAAGATGGCCGCCAGCGGAGATAAGTTTTCCGCCAGCGGAGATAAGTTTTCCGCCAGCGGAGATAAGTTTTCCGCCAGCGGAGATAAGATGGCCGCCAGCGGAGATAAGTTTTCCGCCAGCGGAGACAAAAATGGCCGCCAGCGGAGATAAGTTTTCCGCCAGCGGAGATAAGTTTTCCGCCAGCGGAGATAAGGTGGCCGCCAGCGGAGACAAAATGGCCGCCAGCGGAGATAAGATGTCCGCAAGCGGAGATAAGTTTTCCGCCAGCGGAGATAAGTTTTCCGCCAGCGGAGATAAGTTTTCCGCCAGCGGAGATAAGTTTTCCGCCAGCGGAGATAAGATGGCCGCCAGCGGAGATAAGTTTTCCGCCAGCGGAGATAAGGTGGCCGCCAGCGGAGATAAGTTGGCCGCCAGCGGAGATAAGTTTTCCGCCAGCGGAGATAAGTTTTCCGCCAGCGGAGATAAGATGGCCGCCAGCGGAGAAAAGTTTTCCGCCAGCGGAGATAAGTTTTCCGCCAGCGGAGATAAGAAATTTTCCGCCAGCGGAGATAAAATTTTCCGCCAGCGGAGATAAGGTTTCCGCCAGCGGAGATAAGGTGGCCGCCAGCGGAGCGTTTTCCGCCAGCGGAGAAAAGTTTTCCGCCAGCGGAGATAAGTTGGCCGCCAGCGGAGATAAGATGGCCGCCAGCGGAGATAAGATGTCCGCCAGCGGAGATAAGTTTTCCGCCAGCGGAGATAAGTTTTCCGCCAGCGGAGATAAGTTGGCCGCCAGCGGAGATAAGTTGGCCGCCAGCGGAGATAAGTTTTCCGCCAGCGGAGATAAAATGGCC
Source organism: Drosophila lowei (assembly GCA_008121275.1). NCBI lineage: Eukaryota > Metazoa > Arthropoda > Insecta > Diptera > Drosophilidae > Drosophila > Drosophila lowei. Next base: position 34,557,605 of record CM017781.1, on the reverse strand, counting down.
GCCAGCGGAGATAAGTTTTCCGCCAGCGGAGATAAGTTTTCCGCCAGCGGAGATAAGTTTTCCGCCAGCGGAGATAAGTTGGCCGCCAGCGGAGATAAGTTGTCCGCCAGCGGAGATAAATGGCCGCCAGCGGAGATAAAGTTGGCCGCCAGCGGAGATAAGATTTCCGCCAGCGGAGATAAGTTTTCCGCCAGCGGAGATAAGTTTTCCGCCAGCGGAGATAAGGTGGCCGCCAGCGGAGACAAAATGGCGGCCAGCGGAGATAAGAAATGGCCGCCAGCGGAGATAAGTTTTCCGCCAGCGGAGATAAGGTGGCCGCCAGCGGAGATAAGTTTTCCGCCAGCGGAGATAAGATGGCCGCCAGCGGAGATAAAATGTCCGCCAGCGGAGATAAGTTTTCCGCCAGCGGAGATAAGTTTTCCGCCAGCGGAGATAAGTTTTCCGCCAGCGGAGACAAAATGGCCGCCAGCGGAGATAAGTTGGCCGCCAGCGGAGATAAGTTTTCCGCCAGCGGAGATAAGTTGGCCGCCAGCGGAGACAAGATGGCCGCCAGCGGAGATAAGTTTTCCGCCAGCGGAGATAAGATGTCCGCCAGCGGAGATAAGATGGCCGCCAGCGGAGACAAGATGGCCGCCAGCGGAGATAAGTTGGCCGCCAGCGGAGATAAGTTGGCCGCCAGCGGAGACAAGTTTTCCCGCCAGCGGAGATAAGTCTTCCGCCAGCGGAGATAAGATGGCCGCCAGCGGAGATAAGGTGGCCGCCAGCGGAGAAAAGTCTTCCGCCAGCGGAGATAAGATGGCCGCCAGCGGAGACAAGATGGCCGCCAGCGGAGATAAGTTTTCCGCCAGCGGAGATAAGGTTTCCGCCAGCGGAGAAAAGTCTTCCGCCAGCGGAGATAAGATGGCCGCCAGCGGAGATAAGTCTTGGCCGCCAGCGGAGATAAAATGTCCGCCAGCGGAGATAAGTTTTCCGCCAGCGGAGATAAGGTGGCCGCCAGCGGAGATAAGATGGCCGCCAGCGGAGACAAGGTGGCCGCCAGCGGAGAAAAGTCTTCCGCCAGCGGAGATAAGATGGCCGCCAGCGGAGACAAAATGGCCGCCAGCGGAGATAAAATGGCCGCCAGCGGAGATAAGTTTTCCGCCAGCGGAGATAAGGTGGCCGCCAGCGGAGATAAGGTGGCCGCCAGCGGAGATAAGTTTTCCGCCAGCGGAGATAAGTTGTCCGCCAGCGGAGATAAGTTTTCCGCCAGCGGAGATAAGTTTTCCGCCAGCGGAGATAAAATGGCCGTCAGCGGAGATAAGTTTGGCCGCCAGCGGAGACAAAATGGCCGCCAGCGGAGATAAGTTTTCCGCCAGCGGAGATAAGTTGTCCGCCAGCGGAGATAAGTTGGCCGCCAGCGGAGATAAGTGGCCGCCAGCGGAGATAAGTTGGCCGCCAGCGGAGATAAGCGGAGTGGCCGCCAGCGGAGATAAGTTTTCCGCCAGCGGAGATAAGATTTCCGCCAGCGGAGACAAGTTGGCCGCCAGCGGAGATAAGGTGGCCGCCAGCGGAGACAAGGTGGCCGCCAGCGGAGAAAAGTTTTCCGCCAGCGGAGATAAGGTGGCCGCCAGCGGAGATAAGATGGCCGCCAGCGGAGATAAAATTTCCGCCAGCGGAGATAAAGTTTTCCGCCAGCGGAGAAAAGTTGGCCGCCAGCGGAGATAAGCGGAGATAAGGCCGCCAGCGGAGATAAGTTGTTCCGCCAGCGGAGATAAGTTGGCCGCCAGCGGAGATAAAATGGCCCAGCGGAGATAAAATTGGCCGCCAGCGGAGATAAAAATGGCCGCCAGCGGAGATAAGTTTTCCGCCAGCGGAGATAAGATTTCCGCCAGCGGAGACAAGTTTTCCGCCAGCGGAGATAAGTTTTCCGCCAGCGGAGATAAGTTTTCCGCCAGCGGAGATAAGGTGGCCGCCAGCGGAGATAAGATGTCTTCCGCCAGCGGAGATAAAGTTTTCCGCCAGCGGAGATAAGTTTTCCGCCAGCGGAGATAAGTTTTCCGCCAGCGGAGATAAGTTTTCCGCCAGCGGAGATAAGTTTTCCGCCAGCGGAGATAAGTTGGCCGCCAGCGGAGACAAGATGTCCGCCAGCGGAGACAAAATGGCCGCCAGCGGAGATAAGTTTTCCGCCAGCGGAGATAAGTTGGCCGCCAGCGGAGATAAGGTGGCCGCCAGCGGAGATAAGATGGCCGCCAGCGGAGATAAGATGTCCGCCAGCGGAGATAAGTTTTCCGCCAGCGGAGATAAGTTTTCCGCCAGCGGAGATAAGTTTTCCGCCAGCGGAGATAAGTGTTCCGCCGGCGGAGATAAGATGGCTGCCAGCGGAGACAAGATGTCCGCCAGCGGAGATAAGGTGGCCGCCAGCGGAGATAAGGTGGCCGCCAGCGGAGATAAGTTTTCCGCCAGCGGAGATAAGGTGGCCGCCAGCGGAGATAAGGTGGCCGCCAGCGGAGAAAAGTCTTCCGCCAGCGGAGATAAGATGGCCGCCAGCGGAGACAAGATGGCCGCCAGCGGAGATAAGGTGGCCGCCAGCGGAGATAAGGTGGCCGCCAGCGGAGATAAGTTTTCCGCCAGCGGAGATAAGTTTTCCGCCAGCGGAGATAAGATTTCCGCCAGCGGAGATAAGTTTTCCGCCAGCGGAGATAAGGTGGCCGCCAGCGGAGATAAGTTGGCCGCCAGCGGAGATAAGTTTTCCGCCAGCGGAGATAAGTTGGCCGCCAGCGGAGATAAGATGGCCGCCAGCGGAGATAAAATGTCCGCCAGCGGAGATAAAATGTCCCCCAGCGGTGATAAGTTTTCCGCCAGCGGAGATAAGATGGCCGCCAGCTAAGACAAGATGGCCGCTAGCGGAGATAAGGTGGCCGCCAGCGGAGATAAGTTGTCCGCCAGCGGAGATAAAATTTTCCGCCAGCGGAGATAAGTTTTCCGCCAGCGGAGATAAGTTTGGCCGCCAGCGGAGATAAGGTGGCCGCCAGCGGAGACAAGATGTCCGCCAGCGGAGACAAAATGGCCGCCAGCGGAGATAAGTTTTCCGCCAGCGGAGATAAGTTTTCCGCCAGCGGAGATAAGTTTTCCGCCAGCGGAGATAAGTTGGCCGCCAGCGGAGATAAGTTTTCCGCCAGCGGAGATAAGCGGAGGCCCGCCAGCGGAGATAAGGTTTCCGCCAGCGGAGATAAGTTTTCCGCCAGCGGAGATAAGGTGTCCGCCAGCGGAGATAAAATTTTCCGCCAGCGGAGATAAAATGTTCCGCCAGCGGAGATAAGTTTTCCGCCAGCGGAGATAAGTTGGCCGCCAGCGGAGATAAGAGCGGAGATAAGTTTCCGCCAGCGGAGATAAGTTGGCCGCCAGCGGAGACAAGTTGGCCGCCAGCGGAGATAAGGTGGCCGCCAGCGGAGACAAGGTGGCCGCCAGCGGAGAAAAGTCTTCCGCCAGCGGAGATAAGTTTTCCGCCAGCGGAGATAAAGATGGCCGCCAGCGGAGATAAGTTGGCCGCCAGCGGAGATAAGTTTTCCGCCAGCGGAGATAAAATGGCCGCCAGCGGAGATAAGTTGTCCGCCAGCGGAGATAAGGTGGCCGCCAGCGGAGAAAAGTCTTCCGCCAGCGGAGATAAGATGGCCGCCAGCGGAGACAAGATGGCCGCCAGCGGAGATAAGGTGGCCGCCAGCGGAGATAAGTTTTCCGCCAGCGGAGATAAGTTTTCCGCCAGCGGAGACAAAATGGCCGCCAGCGGAGATAAGTTTTCCGCCAGCGGAGATAAGGTGGCCGCCAGCGGAGACAAGATGTCCGCCAGCGGAGATAAGTGGCCGCCAGCGGAGATAAGTTGGCCGCCAGCGGAGATAAGTTTTCCGCCAGCGGAGATAAGTTTTCCGCCAGCGGAGAAAAGTCTTCCGCCAGCGGAGATAAGGTGGCCGCCAGCGGAGATAAGTTTTCCGCCAGCGGAGATAAGATGGCCGCCAGCGGAGATAAGATGGCCGCCAGCGGAGATAAAATGGCCGCCAGCGGAGATAAGTTTTCCGCCAGCGGAGATAAGTTGGCCGCCAGCGGAGATAAGTTTTCCGCCAGCGGAGATAAGTTGGCCGCCAGCGGAGATAAGTTTTCCGCCAGCGGAGATAAGGTGGCCGCCAGCGGAGACAAAATGGCCGCCAGCGGAGATAAGCCAGCGGAGATAAAATGTTTTCCAGCGGAGATAAGTTTTCCGCCAGCGGAGATAAGTTTTCCGCCAGCGGAGATAAGTTGTCCGCCAGCGGAGATAAGTTTTCCGCCAGCGGAGATAAGTTGGCCGCCAGCGGAGACAAAGTTTTCCGCCAGCGGAGATAAGATGGCCGCCAGCGGAGATAAGTTTTCCGCCAGCGGAGATAAGTTGGCCGCCAGCGGAGATAAAAATGGCCGCCAGCGGAGATAAAAATTTCCGCCAGCGGAGATAAGTTGGCCGCCAGCGGAGATAAGATGTCCGCCAGCGGAGATAAGTTTTCCGCCAGCGGAGAAAAGTCTTCCGCCAGCGGAGACAAGATGTCCGCCAGCGGAGACAAAATGGCCGCCAGCGGAGATAAGTTTTCCGCCAGCGGAGATAAGATGGCCGCCAGCGGAGATAAGATGGCCGCCAGCGGAGATAAGATGTCCGCCAGCGGAGATAAGATGGCCGCCAGCGGAGATAAGTTTTCCGCCAGCGGAGAAAAGTCTTCCGCCAGCGGAGATAAGATGGCCGCCAGCGTGGCCGCCAGCGGAGACAAAATGGCCGCCAGCGGAGACAAAATGGCCGCCAGCGGAGATAAGTTTTCCGCCAGCGGAGATAAGGTGGCCGCCAGCGGAGACAAGATGTCCGCCAGCGGAGACAAAATGGCCCGCCAGCGGAGATCCGCCAGCGGAGATGTCTCCGCCAGCGGAGATAAAATCCCCAAGGACAAAATTTCCGCCAGCGGAGATAAGGTTTCCGCCAGCGGAGATAAGTTTTCCGCCAGCGGAGAAAAAATGGCGGAGATAAGGGAGATAAAAATTTTCCGCCAGCGGAGATAAGATGGCCGCCAGCGGAGATAAGTTTTCCGCCAGCGGAGATAAGTTTTCCGCCAGCGGAGATAAGTTTTCCGCCAGCGGAGATAAGTTGTCCGCCAGCGGATACAAATTTCTCGCCAGCGGAGATAAATAGGCCAGGCGGAGATAAGTTTTCCGCCAGCGGAAGTAAGGTGGCCGCCAGCGGAGATAAGTCCTTCGCCAGCGGAGACAAGTTTTCCGCCAGCGGAGACTTGTCCGCCAGCGGAATAAGTTGCCGCCCAGCGGAGATAAGTTTTCCGCCAGCGGAGATAAGTTTTCCGCCAGCGGAGAAAAGTTTCCGCCAGCGGAGATAAGTTTTCCGCCAGCGGAGATAAGGTGGCCGCCAGCGGAGATAAGGTGGCCGCCAGCGGAGACAAGATGTCCGCCAGCGGAGATAAGTTTTCCGCCAGCGGAGATAAGGTTTTCTGCCAGCGGAGATAAAGATTTCCGCCAGCGGAGATAAGTTGGCCGCCAGCGGAGATAAATTGGCCGCCAGCGGAGATAAGTTTCCGCCAGCGGAGACAAGGTGGCCGCCAGCGGAGAAAAGTTTTTATAAAGCGGAGATAAGTTTTCCGCCAGCGGAGATAAGTTTCCCGCCAGCGGAGATAAGTGGCCGCCAGCGGAGATAAAGATTCGCCAGCGGAGATAAAATTATGGCCGCCAGCGGAGATAAGGTGGCCGCCAGCGGAGATAAGGTCGGCCGCCAGCGGAGACAAAATATTCGCCAGCGGAGATGGCTCTTCCGCCAGCGGAGATAAGTTTTCCGCCAGCGGAGATAAGTTTTCCGCCAGCGGAGAAGAAGCACCTCCGCCAGCGGAGATAAAATGGCCGCCAGCGGAGATAAGCCCGCCAGCGGAGATAAGACCGCCAGCGGAGATAAGTTTTCCGCCAGCGGAGACAACCTCCAGAAACGGCCGCCAGCGGAGAGCGCCTTTGGCCGCCAGCGGAGAAAGCAATTCCGCCAGCGGAGATAAGTGACCAACACACCAGCGGAGAAAAGTCTTCCGCCAGCGGAGACAAGACGCGCGCCAGCGGAGAAAAAAATGGCCGCCAGCGGTAAGTTCCGATGGAATGTTCCAGTTTTGGAGATGTCAATTCCAAAGCGGAGATGTCGATCGGTTATGCCAGCGGCTAATAGCAGTGCTGAGCCAGTTGAGATAATCCGCCAGAGCGAGAGTGCAGGGCTAACGTTGACCGGAAATAAATCCGTGACGAAGCGGAGTCACCTATTCCCCAGACTGCAGTTGATGATTTCATTTTTTTTCGAAGCTGAAGCTGATTCGCGAAACGAGAAAGTTATTAGATGCAAAAGCTGGGAGCCGGAATCCAGCAACGCTCGGCAGGGAATTAAAACTCCGAAACGGATTTTTCCGCCAAGACCGTGGCCAGCGGAACAACACCATTCCTGAGATCTTGGGCAATAAGGGCAGACGAGGTAGACGCTGAAGCCAGAGGGATCAGTGGTATGCTCATACGGCGTAGACTCCGCCAGCGCAGACTGAGATGGAGTATACGGCGCTGATTTCCCTTGGACTGCGGTATCTTCAGGGCTACCGAAATGAAGGAGGGTATGGTGTCTACCCCGCAGGTACGACAGTTGCTCGAGGTGCACTGAAGGAATCGATGCCCTGTGATAAGTTTTCCGCCTGTGTCAATTCTTTTTTAGAGACAATTGAAAAATTGGCGGAACTGGATATAAAACTCCACGACGAGCTAAAAGTCATCATGCTATTGGAGCAGTTTGCCCGAAGCATGGGAAAATTTTGTAGTCGCGATTGAAACGCGTGACGAACTGCCAAAATTTGAAGCTCTTAAAATAAAATATATAAGGTTTCCGCCAGCGGAGAAACGTTGTTCGTCTGCGGAGATAAGTTTTCCGCCAGCGGAGAAAAGTTGTCCGCCAGCCGAGATAAGATGTTCGCCAGCGGAAATAAGTTGTCCCCAGCGGAGATAAAGTGTCTGTCATCGGAGATAAGTTTTCCGCCAGCGGAGAAAGTTGTCCGCCAGCGGAGATAAGTTTTCCGCCAGCGGAGATAAATTGTCCGCTGGCTGGAGATAAGACTTCTGTCAGCGGAAATAAGTTTTCCGCCAGCTGAGATAAGTAGTCCGCCAGAGGAGATAAGTTTTCCGCCAGCGGAGATAAATTGTCTGCCAGAGGATATACGTTGTCTGTTAGCGGAGATAAGTTATCCGACAGCGGAGATAAGATGTCCGCCAGCGGAGATAAGATTTCCGTCAGCGGAGAGGAGTTATCCCCAGCGGAGATAAGTTTCCGATAGCGGAGATAAGTCCTTATACGCTTCAACTTTCAGGGCAGCCGTACTTGTGCTCAACTGAGCAATCTTGGCTTGTAATTGCTGTAACCTGGTCTCGAACCGCGAGGCCTGATTTTGCAGTGCGGCCTCCATAGCCGATGCGAAATTTGTCGGATCCATGATGTCAAGGGAACGTTTCGTTGCTTCCAGTCGAACGGAGGCCCCTAAGACGCAAACGTAAACCATCGTCGCTCTCGGATTGTTCTTTCTTGCTATCCCCTGGTCTTGCAGGTGCCCACACAGTGAAATTAAGCTATCGGACCGCTTTAAAGGACTTGAGGTCACTTTTGAACTGTTAGGGTTATCGCCCATTAGCAACTTCTTACCCCCGTAGAGCAGAGAGAGGGGCACAGGGCGTGTCACACCTGTGTGGGAGGTCGAGGGTCGGTTGGACTTGGGGGGGAGGCAGGTGGCTGTCGGATAGTCGCTCGGTCTCCGCGAAAGTTGTACCAACCGTGCTGACTGAGGGACCGAATCCACCATTCACAGTAATAGCGTTGTAAAACTTTTAAAGCGTTTTAATTACTGTTGCAATTTTGAATTTAATGAAAGTCGAGAGGTTGTATATAATTCACAATTTATTTGCATATTTAAACCAACTTATCGCGTATGTACATATGGGGATAATTGGGCGAACGATTGATGCGAGGATGTTAATCTAATAGCTGCGACGATTAGCTCAAGACTGACAACGCAAGGGCTGACGGGCCAAATTGCCGGGCCCTATGCAGCAAGCTTAGACGCGAGCGAGAAAGTAGGATAGCTCGAGATCGTTAGAGCTGCTCGGGGCCGCTGTTAAGCCGAGTACGAGAGATTGGGATATAAGGAGACGAAAGAATTCCGCTGCATATGCATATGCGGTAACAAATGATCTTTACAGTGGACATTGGAAATGACAACAACACTGGCAATAATTTACAATATTTAAGCTGCTTGACTCGACATACTCCCCCGTTAGAAGCCTGACTTTCAACAGCATCTTTAAATTGCAGCAGGCACAGCTTGCTGACGGCGCGCTTGGTGATTCCAAGTCTTCAGCACAGCAACTCGGGAAACGCCATCTCGTCCAGGCAAAAGCTCGACCACTCTCGCCAGTGGCCACTTCATGGGAAGAAGATTCTCATCCTTGACAAGAACCAAATCTCGACTGCTAAACTAGGCTTCGCAGTGCGCCACTTTGAGCGCTGCTGCAGTGACGCAATGTACTCCTCCTTCCACCGGGACCAAAAGAGCTGCTGCAGGTACGAAACGCGGTGCCAGCCGTCCAGGCGACGTCAGGCTCAGCGAACGAAGCAGGAGGGCCACCATTCAAGAAATGCGCTGGAGTTAGAACATCTAGATCGGCAGGGATCTCTGAAATTGAAACTAAAGGTCTTGAATTAATCACTGCCATGATGTGGCACAACAGCGTCCGCAGCTCGTCAAATCCAAGAACCGAGTTGCCTATCGCACGGTAGAAGTGGTACTTGGCCGTCTTCACTGCAGCCTCCATAGACCACCAAAATGAGGGGAGCGCGGTGGAATGAAATGCCAGTCCATAGCCTCGACCAAGCAAAAATCCAGCAGCGCCTTCTGATGGTCATCGCTGAGGACCAGGCGCTTTAACTCCATCAGCTCATTCTTAGCGCCGACAAAATTGGTTGCGTTGTCTGACCGAATTTGCCGCGGCTTTCGTCTGGTACGTATGAAGCGCTTTGATCCATGAAGAAAAGCAACTGTGGATAAGTCCTTTATAAGCTCCAGACTAACAGCCTTGGTAGCGAAAACAAATGAAGACGCAGACATAGCACTTGATTGAGCCTTGTTACGTGCCTCCGGTTTGAAGAAAAACGGCCCACAAAAGTCCACGCCTGTGATCACAAAGGCATGAGAACCATCGAGTCGCTCCTTTGAAGATCCGCCATAATACCAGCCCAATACCCTGGGCTTCAGTCGAAAAGCATCTTACGCACTTTTTTACTGCCTTGTTTACCGTCTTCCTCCCCCCAATAGGCCAATATTGGGATCGAATTAGTCCAAGCAAAGCTCGAGGACCAGCGTGCAGATTCCGCTCATGAAAATGGGAGATTATTGCAAGAGTCAGTGGATGGCTGCTGGGCAAGATGATTGGATGACGGCCATCAAAATCCAACGAAGAGTTTTTCAGTCGACCATCTACCCTGAGAAGTCCAAACTGATCCATGAATGGCGATAACGATGCGATTGAGCTCGATGAGAGCAGTCTCCTCCCCTTGCCCGCAGTGACTTCATGTCCTCCCATAGCTGAGTACGCTCGACTAGTCGTAGCAATACCTTGGTTCCATGTTCAATGTCTGAGACAGTGAGTCCGGGGCGCCGAATTCGGTTTCAAAACTTGTGAATGTATCCGAAAACACGTTGCAAGAAAGCAAATGAATTCGCATACTTGGAATCAGCAACAATGTCCATGTAGAGCCAATAGAGCCTTCCGACGAAGTTCAAGGGCTGGCTTATCAGGTAGCGCAGTAGGTAGCCAGTCATCTGAGGAGCCGCAAAGAAATGGAGGACCATGAGCCCAAAGAGGTGACTCATTCAGCTCAGTCGGATGAGCCCCTCGAGACAGAATGTCGGCTGGGTTTAAAACTGTGGTAACATAGCGCCATTCCATTTTTCGGTCATTTCCTGAATCGGTGACACTCTATTTGCAACAAATATATTAAATCTCTATATATATTTAAATATACACCTAATTCGGTTTTTACACGGTCTTTTTTTGTCCGGTTTTGAAATAACACGGTTTGAAAATCAACAATTTTACATTTTTACACGGTTTTATTCCATTTAGCACGGTTCAAAAATAACAACACAAATATATAAAATCACAGACAGCTCAAAAAAGCTAAAACCAAACGAAAACAAGAAAGAGCATTAAGAGAATATGTAAATATTTGTTTCTCTTTCGTTATTTTGCGTATACGATCAATGTCTTTTTTTACACGGTTTTTTTACACGGTTTTTTCAGGAACCAATCTACCGTGTAAAAACAGAATTAGGCGTATTATATATTAAATCTCTCAAATATATTAAATTTCCAGCGTAGAGTCTGGAAGGAGTACAAGCCGAGGAAATTCAAGTCGACGAATCTGACCAAAGCTGATGCATATTTCCTGCCACTCGGTGTTCAGTGCGACTGGAAGGCTTTCATCCCAGGACAACTTCTCTTGGCACAAACGCTGGAGAAAGATTTTGGATTTAGTAATTACGGGACCAACTAGTCCGAGTGGATCGTAGAATCGCGCCATGGATGACAAAACAGAGCGCCTGCAGGAATTCAAAGAAGATTGTAGGGCCGAGAACGAAAATAATAGTAGATCAGAAACCGGATCCCAAGCAAGTCCTAAAGTTTTAGTCACATTGCTGCCATCGTCGAACTTCAAAAATGTTTCCTTGTCCTCTTCCGGGACTCCATCCAGCACAGCGGGCACGTTCGAACACCATTTCCTCAATCTGAACTGACCTCTTGACAAAATTCCAGTAGTTTGCTCTCGAATTCGGATAGCCTCTTCCTGAGAGCTGGCTCCAGATATCAAGTCATCCACGTAGAAGTCACGGCGAAGGATTTCAGCTAACTGGAAACGCCATCTGCTCGTCCATTGCCAACTGATGCATCGCTCGCACAGATAAATAGGAGGCAGGCTTCGTCCCATAAGTAACGGTGTCCAATTGAAACACACGCAAGTCCTCTTCCCTGGAGTTTCTCCACAGAATACACTGCAAGCTGCTATCCTCGGTCGAGACTCTTACACAACGATACATCTTACAGATATCTCCCGTAATCGCAACGGCGTATGACCGAAATCGAGCAAGAATATGAAACAGTTTGGGTTGGATTACGGGACCAGCCATTAAAACGTCGTTCAGGGAATATCCAGATGAAGTTGAAGCGGATCCATCAAAAACGACGCGAAGCTTGGTCGTAGAACTATCTTCCTTCATGACGTAATGGTGAGGCAAAAAATATCGGCAGTTGCTGATTGACTGGGCAGGAACCTGAGACATATGGCCTAAATCAAATTACTCCTTTATAAATGCTGCATACTGAGATTTAACATCAGGGCGATGATCTAACTTTCTCTCAAGCGTCAGGAATCTACGAAGCGCTTGATTGTAAGATTCTCCAAGGAGATCCAAATTATATTTTGCTGGCAGCCGAACACAATAATCGCCTTCATGTAGTCGACGGAAATGCTGCACAAAATATGCTTCACAATCTGGCTCTTCTTTGGTAGACTTTACTATTGGTTCGATGCAATTTTCTACCTCCCAAAACCTCCGAAGAAGCACCTGCCGATCCTCTGGACTATTATCCTCAGCAGCTACAGCCCGAGCGCGAGAGACCATCAATGAGGAACCTTTTTAAACCGGAACAACCTCCAGAAACGACCCATCCCAAGCGCCTTTTCTTAATTGAAGGCAATCCTGGCAGTAGCTTGACCTGACCAACACACAGGAGTTCGAAAAACACACTTGCGCCAATTAGCACATCGACGCGCTGCGGCTTATGAAACTCCGGATCTGCTAGTGGTATGTTCGATGGAATGTTCCAGTTTTGAGTGTCAATTTCAAAGCTTGGCTGTCGATCGGTTATGCCAGAGGCTAATAGCAGTGCTGAGAGTTGAGTAATCCGATGAGCGAGAGTGCAGGCTAACGTTGACCGAAAATCAATCCGTGACGAAGCTAGAGTCGCCTATTCCCGAGACTGCAGTTGATGAATTTATTTTTCGAAGCTGAAGCTGATTCGCGAAACGAGAAGTTATTAGATGCAAATGGGAGCCGGAATCCAGCAACGCTCGGCAGGGAATTAAAACTCCGAAACGATTTTTGACTAAGACCGTGGCAAGTAGAAAAACACCATTCCTGAGATCTTGGGCAATAAGGGCAGACGAGGTAGACGCTGAAGTAGAGGGCTCAGTGGTATGCTCATACGGCGTAGACTCAGACAGCGCAGACTGAGATGGAGTATACGGCGCTGATTTCCCTTGGACTGCGGTACCTTCAGGGCTACCGAAATGAAGGAGGGTATGGTGTCTACCCCCGCAGGTACGACAGTTGCTCGAGGTGCACTGAAGTAATCGATGCCCTGTGATGTGTCCGCCTGTGTCAATTCTTTTTTTCCGACAATTGAAAATTTGAAGCTCTTAAAATAAAAAAATGATGGAAGAAGGCACCAGAAAACAGGAGAAGGCAGAGCGCGAAAATCATTCGGCCACACTAGCAGTATACACACATACACAGCGCAGATCGCGAGAAAACGATAATGTCGAGAAAAACGGAACCAAGGACGACGAGAACAAAGGCGTAAAGCATAAATTAAAGGGAAAATGTTTCAAATGAGAAAAAAAATGGTCATCGAGCAAGCGAGTGCAGATCTAAGAAAAAGGGTAGCAAAACAAGTGGACAAAGAAAACAGTCAAGCAGTTTAATGCACTTTTTTGTCGCAGATCAGCAAAAGAGAGTGTTTGTAGGAGGGCGGATCACCGGAGCGGGTTTCTAGCGACGAGTGGGAAAATATCCAAATGAAGAAGTCAGAGTGGTTCCAATAAATATTCCATGTATTTTCGTGTATATGTATGTAGATTGTAGGTGCGCGTATGTGCACGACGGCAGCTTGTAGCGGGGTGGGAAACGTAACTGGTAGTAGCTTACATGCTAAGACTACCGGTGAGCGACGTGCGGATCGTAGGAGCGCACCGAACCGAGCGCCCGAGAGCGAGGCATAGGGCTATGTAACTCGCTGTTAACTGAGCGCGGCACCCAGCAGCGATAACAGGCTGTTAGCCTGGGGTGCTAACAGATCGGTTGCTCTGTTACAGCTTCTGCTCTGAACATTCTGCCCCCCCTTGCAAGGCTGCAAAAGGTAGACGGGACGCCACGGCTGCGTGTAGGAGTCGCCGTGGAAGATGTTTTTCGGGGACGCAAGAGCTGGAGACCATGCTGGAAACGCTGCGCCAGCTGGTCGTCGAGAGAAGCGCATGTGGGCCCATCGTCCTGGTGCAACAACGTATGATGGTTCCGGTGACACACCTTGCACCGATCGCTGCTTCGGCAGTCTCTTCCAGAGTGCTGGTGAGCCAGGCAGTTGGCGCAGTAGCTGTTAGCAAGGACCGCTCGGAGCCTCTTTCGGAACATAGTTGGAGAAAGCGGCGGCACTTCCGTAGCGGATGGATTTCTGAGCAGAGTCGGCACTGGTGGGAATTGATGCCTCGTGAACGTCTGATTTCCAAGGTGCGGTTGGCACGTGGACGTGGGTCCATCTCTGGAGACGGAAAACTACGCTGAAATAAAGGAGTCGAAGATACATTAGTACCGAGCTTGGAACGGATGAGAGGCACATTTAGGACATTCGAAATTGCCACGCGGTTGCATGGTCTGATGAGGCTATGTTGGTCTAAGGACGGATTCGCATTCAAGTTCAAGCTTGAATTCGAACGGAGCATTGAGCCTTCATACCGTGAATATTTTGAAATATTCCCTTCGGTCAAGCATAGGAGACCGTTCGAGAAATTCTGCGGAGGGAGCTGGAAGGAAATTGCTTTTGTAGAAGGACCCCGAGTCTTTTATCCGTTTGATAGGTTGTCTTGAAATTTGACTCATCACCTTAGGCACTGGGCCTGTAAGTACCCAGCCGAAAATGGTTTCCTGCCCGAGGAGAGAGCCACAGATGTTGGTCTGTGAGCCGCTTAATAGAATGGACGGAAGGATATCCGCTCCAATCAGGACATCTATCTGTGAACTCTCATAGAAGGTCGGATCCGCCCATGTCCAGGATCGGCAGGTTTTGCAACGAATTTTGCGGGATCGGATAGATGGCAGGTTACCCGCCAGCTCCGGCAGCACGTAGGCTGTGGCGTTTAAAAGTGCAAGTCCGGCATCGTCGGGGAACGGATGGCCAAATGACAGAGCTTCTTGGATTGAACGGATACTGTCTGATTGAGGCCCGAGACCTGTGCCTGGATGAGTTGGAACGGCAACTTGATTCTATTGAAGAGACGTTCCGTGATAAACGTTGTCTCGGATGCCGGGTCGATTAAAGCGCGGGCGCGGAAACTTGTCCCCAGATGGCAAATATTAATGATTGCCGTGCCCAGAAGGACAGCTTTTGGCCAGAGGCGAAATAATTTTGAACGCTAGGCGGCGCGTCGGAAGAACTCGGATTTGGTACGACAGTGGATTCACTCAAAATTGGATTGCCACGGTGCAGCAGCGTGTGGTGTCGGTCCCCACAAGTACTGCAGTTATGGACACTTTGGCATTCCCGGATCTGATGGCCTAGCGCGAAGCAGTTCAGACAAAGCTGTCTTTTTTTGATGCAGCTGGAACGAGCATCAGCATTCATCTGGAGGAAGTGAGGGCATAGCCGTATTGGGTGATTCTCTTTCGAGCAGAGATCACACGTGCTCCTCTTTGGATTCACTGTGGTCTTGAACGAGTGAACCCTCCTAGGATAAGGACTTCCTTGGGACCGGAACGGATTGCTTCGGGAAGGTGACGGATGCGAATCGCTTTTCGAACTGTGTAAAGCGGACGGGTTGCCCCTCGATGGCTTCGAGCGTCAGATATCTCTGGCTGAGGAAGGATTCCATTTCCTTCCATGAAGGAATTTCTTTCTTTGTGGTGACGGAATCTTCCCACAAAGCCCGTGTCAACCTCGGTAATTTGGAGGCGCAAATGGTCCTCCTTCTAAAGGAGGATGTTTATCTGGTTGGTCACAAGGAGCCTGTTGTTCTCGTACCGGTCACGAAGGGCATTCCACGCCGCCTCGAAACCGTCATTGGTGAGTGGAGACTTTTCCACTATGGCCTTCGGATCACCACTAGTCTTAGTGGTAAGATGGTACAACTTCTCCACGGGAGACAGCCTGGGATTTTGTACATAGATCGCAGTAAAAAGGTCTCGGAACGTAGGCCAGCGGACGTAGTCCCCAGCGAAAACTTCTATATCGCATGGGGGGAGTCGGCAGCCGCCGTGGAAATCTGGCTGTGCGGAAGGGCGGACTGCGGGGTTGTCGATTTGGATGGTGAGATCAGCTATGCACTGTTCATAACCCTCATAGCATTCGCCATACATGTCTTGCAGGACATCTTTGGACTCTGGATCCTCGTCCACCATCGCTATGGAACAGGCCTCGAACTCCGCGTCCACCTTTGCCCACATGCTCTGCAATTGGTCTCTGCGGACCTGGGAAAATGGCGGCGGATGGGATGCTGGTACCAGGAGTGGTAAGGCGGGCTTCCAAATTGGTCAGCCGATCGATGGCTGCCACAAATTTGGCCCGCGCGGAGGTGACGGCGGATTGAGCCATTGTGCGGGAGTGTCGAGAGCCGCTTGGGCTGCTTTGCGTACGCGCTGGCACCTTAAGTGTGATCGGTGACGGGAACAGGACCGATTTGGTCTTCGAACCAGCGGAGCTTGTGGTGGGCCCCGGAGTACCTGGGGACTTCACTTTGCGAGTCACCGAGGTGGGCGTTTCTGGGGCGGAATAGGTCACCGGCAGAAGTTGTTTGCTCTCCTCGCGACCTGTTGGCATATTCGGCGCTCACACGCAGAAAAGAGAAAACATCCAAATCGGATGCGGAAGTGTGGGGCGGATGGCTACAACCTTGGCTGGATTCGGAGAGTAGATACGGACACCACAAGAGTAGAAAGAAATATTTATTTTTCAAAGCCACTATGGTCGTAATAGACGGAAAGGTCTCGAGCTTTTGCTGGAATGCAATTGTTCCGATCAACTCGGATTTTTTAGGTTTACTCTTGGTAGAGGCTCCCAAACTATGAGTGATCCCAATTGGAGAAGAGCTGAGGAGAGGAACGGTCACATTGGCTGGCAATATTCGAAAATATTGTCAGTATGGTGTTCCTCCGTTTACCTTTGCAACGAATTAGGTAGTGGGATGTTGACTGCGGATGGAATGCAGAAGGAATTTTATTTCTTTCTAGTCATCAAGCTGACTGCTGTATGTGTGGTGGAAGCCTATCGGAACAAATAACATAAGAAAATACACTTGGTATTTGGCACTCGGGCGCATTCAATGGACGTTGAACCGAAAAACCAGTGGAAACAGTTATAAACTGTGGGTTTTGGATTTACTTGTTGTCATTTACTTTTGGCATTTGTTTCACGATTTAATACAGCTGAGGAAGCCGTATTTATTCGGACGCGGCTCAAACTCGATACTATCGGTATTGATGGTGATCGATCGGTCGCCCAGCCCTGGTCCCACGGGTGATGTACAGAATCAACAATTGCAAATTGAAATGCAATTAATTGCCAAACCACGTACCGTGCCTGGATTGGCGACAATTTATCTTTAATTCGGAGGTGCTTATGCGTACGGAGGATACCGTGTAGCGCAGCAGGACTGGATATATGTGCTACGATCGCGCAATATGCCGAATTGTATGGAGTTGGACGAAAGTAGATGAATATGTAGATGTCGATAATTGTGTAATTTGTACGTATGTATGTATGGAATCAGCTGGTAGCTGGGAGAGGTAGGAATATTATTTACAGACCACTATATATGACTGGATCGGAGGCGGAACGCAGGAGTTAGCTCGGATAAAATTAAACCTTTGAAAATAATCGGAGGCCACAACCGTTGGCGGAACGAAATATGGTTTAATTTGAGCTAGAAACGATAACTACATACATATGTACATCGGCATATGTACATATGTATGTATGCGGGGCCGGCGTATAAGCCGGCGGCTTGATTGAGCTTGCTGCGGGTGAATTATTGTAATTTCACTGTGGCGCGACTGGATGCACAGACCACGGAACTGGGAAACCAACCGTTTAACTTGGTATGGGGATGTGGGCACATAGTAGCATTCGAAGAAACGGAGAACCAACAGGTGGAGCCACTGGAGATGGGCAAGTGACGAATTTGTACTTATCTTGATTGGAATGATCCGCCGATGCTGGCTGGGGTGCACTTCTCCTTTTGGTTAGGAGAAGATCCGGCTCGAAAGGACCAATGTCTGTAGGAGGGCGGATCACCGGAGCGGGTTTCTAGCGACGAGTGGGAAAATATCCAAATGAAGAAGTCAGAGTGGTTCCAATAAATATTCCATGTATTTTCGTATATATGTATGTAGATTGTAGGTGCGCGTATGTGCACGACGGCAGCTTGTAGCGGGGTGGGAAACGTAACTGGTAGTAGCTTACATGCTAAGACTACCGGTGAGCGACGTGCGGATCGTAGGAGCGCACCGAACCGAGCGCCCGAGAGCGAGGCATAGGGCTATGTAACTCGCTGTTAACTGAGCGCGGCACCCAGCAGCGATAACAGGCTGTTAGCCTGGGGTGCTAACAGCTCGGTTGCTCTGTTACAGCTTCTGCTCTGAACAGAGAGTTTGGTGCGTAGATAGTGGCGCAACATCACACATGTGTTGCGATCGCAGCATGTTCCTAAACTATGTCGAGAAAGAAACATCGATAATGTTGGCTGCAAATAAGTTCGTCACATCACCCGGATCTGGCAATGTTAAAATTCAGAGTAAAAATATGATTATAAATTTGCAAAATGTGTTATACGTCCCCGAATTACACATGAATTTTTTTTTTTCTCAGTGAGCACAGCAGCTAAATTCGAGAATTCGAATACATTTATTGGAAAAGTGGCATTGATTAAAAATAAAGAAGGAGAAACAATAATAAAAGCCAAGCAAGAAAACAATTTGTATGTGTACAAACAGTGCTCAGAAAAGGTGCAGTTTATATGTTGAACACAATTTCGCCCGCAATGAATTGGCATAATAGGGTTGGCCACCTTAATTTCCAAGATTTGAAACAGTTAAACGATAAACAGCTTGGTTATGGCATGAACTTTGAAAACATGAAAATGAAAATTAATTGTGATACATGTAACAGAGCAAAAATATGTGCATTGCCGTTTCAACAGAAGTTAAATCGTACAACGAAGCAAGTGCTTGAGCTAGTGCATACAGATGTATGTGGCCCAATGAATGAAAATCGATCGGCGGCAATCGCTATTTTGTGACATTTATTAATGACTACTCGCGTAAGATATTTGTTTACATTATGCACGCGAAAAGCCAAGTTTTCGAAAAATTCAAAATGTTCAAATGTTTTGTGGCATGCCAAACGGGCAACAAAATAAAGGCTGTGCGCAGCGATAATGGCACAGAGTATGTGAACAAGGAATTTTCTGATTTTTTGAACGAATGCTGCATACAAAGGCAACTGACGGTTCCCTACACCCCTCAGAAAAACGGTGTAGCCGAGAGAGCCAATCGAACAATTGTAGAGATGGCAAATAGTATGCTCATCCATGCAAAACTGGAGGAGTTCTTGTGGGCAGAGGCTGTTACCATGGCAGTTTACGTGCGAAATAGATGCCCCACAAAAGCTTTAAGTGGCGGTACACCATTCGAAGCCTGGAAAGGACGCAAGCCATAAGTAAAACACCAGCGAGTATTCGGATCTCGCGCATTTGCTTTGGATAAGACCAGAGGAAGCAAATTCCATGCAAAAGGCAGAGAATATATTTTTCGGCCACCCTTTACAGCAAAAGCTTACCGGCTGTACGATCGAGTGAAGCGTACAATAATTGAAAGGCACAAAGACACAAAAAGCACTGAGAACTGTGGTATTTCAGATCGAAATGACGATTTCATGACAAATATACTCCGCCTTGAGTCAATTAAAGTTCCTGATCAACACTCATATGCACCTTTAACAGCTGATCATGCAGACTTCAGCAGTGACTGCAGCGAAGTGGAATAGGAGCTTTCGAGCGCAAGTGAACCTGACGACAATTCCGTGAGTGGCCAAGAGGCGCCGCCACAAGAGAATGTAGTACAGCGTGGGCTTGGCAGACCAAAAATCATCCGCAGCGGTCAACCTGGGCGAGCGAAAAAGCAGTACCAGGCAGTGCCCAATAGTCTCCTAAATCAGGTGAATGACACTAAGACACCGCAGTCAGTTGCTGAAGCATTTCAAGACCATCATTCTCAAAATTGGAAAGAATCAATGCAAACGGCGATGCATACGACGCTCTACAGGCAATGACACGTGGTGATTGTGTGAACTCCTCCAGGACAAAAGCCATTGGCCCCAAATGGGTTTTTCGAATTAAAAGAAACAAGGATGGTCTCATCGAGAAGTTCAAATGTTGATTGGTTGCTCAAGGCTGTGGGCAACAATTTGGAGTAAATTATTGGGAAACGTTTTCACCTATAATTCGGTACGGTGCAACGTGCGCAACGGCAGTTTCCACGTTCCACGGCCCCATAGTTGTTGTTGGGCTGTCTAGGCAAGTGTCTCTGTCAGCGCTGCAACTCTCGTGTTCTGTTACGAGACGAGGCATGTGCTGCATTTGGTTCACATGAAAATGTTTAAGCTCGTTGACCAACTGTCGGATCGAGAACCAAATGCAGAGGGCGAGTTATCCGGCTGGATCGGATAACTTACATATGTACTAATTATTAAGTTTATTCCTTAGGTTTAGTGTATAGGTAGGTTGGTTTAATCTCTTGTTGTTGTGTTACATTTTTAATGTTCCGTGTCATGTGGGGCTAGTGCCACCTAGTGGTGACGTTAAGAACCCAAGAACGAAAAAGAATCTCCCCACGACTTAAATAACCGTTCAAGGTGAATGGCGAAGGATTCTGCAAAGGCAGATCCGGAGAACCCAATTTTTTTGGTCGGTAAATCAGCCCAAGTCGTTCTTTCTCCTCGTGGCCTTCCAAGAAGTCAGTTGCGCGGAGAGAAAAAGAAAATAAAATTTACCGCCTTACATAACCTTGGTTTTGAATCAAAAGTGCACTAGAAAGAGAAAGAACCCAAGAAAGCAAATTGGTTTCCAAACGAAAAAGTGAGTACAGGTCTTGGACAGTGCTATGGGACTGGAAGTTTGATTTTCGGGACTTCTCTATAGTTTTTCTCTTGGAGGTCAGCAGTGTTCGTGCCTAGTTGTTAATAAACATTTTGTGCATACGTGTAACAGATAACGAAGCAGGAGGCTAGGATCTGAAACGGTAGACGAGCAGATGGAGGGTATGATCGAGATCCATGCACGCGTTGCTGCCGGTCTCATGGTTAGTCGGGTAGAGTGGGGTGGGGTAGGGAGAGATCGCGTCACGAGCTCGAGCATTAGAAGCAAAGACAATAAAAATAAGTTTCGCGTGCGGTTCAAGGTTCAGACGGAAGAAAGTTACAGAGAAATGACAGTGTAGGGAGATGAGTCAGCGGAACGAATTCGAACGGGAGCTGCTTGCGGTGTCAATGCAACTCGGTATGCCCACCCTTCCTTGATCGCACCGGTCCAAATAGGCTGAGTAATTGGTAACGATCCCTAAAATAAACGCTCTACTTCTGCTAGGTTACGTCATCTCGGCGACACATGATCCTTAATAACGGCAACAAATAACGGGAATTCATTATAAACAGTTTATTCATTAAACTTTTCTAAAAGCTCTCATGGCTGCTAAATGGTTAGATATATATAAAGGCTACTAAAGTAAGAATGATAATAAGTTCAAATAAGCTGCAATTAAGATTAATTATTTCTATAAAAATATCATGAGAAAAGATCTTATTAGACTAAGGTCGGCTAATGATAAAGAGTATATTCAGGAATAATGGTAATTACGTTACACAAATAGAAATATATTCGAACGGTTTTCAGTTTAAATGCAAAAACAAGGGACGGATGGATGCATCTTTAAAGTGCACAGCAATTGCTTGTGGGGTAATCCCAATCATAAGTTCGGTTGTTGTTCAAACATGAACATATTATCGTCAATACAATGCCACTTTCGGCCCCTTGCAGAATGTTTAAACATAAATAGATTATTGTACACATTCACTCATGTAACAACACCGATCTCTAAAGAAATCACATAAAGTAGACAAGTTATGACTGCACGGGTGTAAATAGAGATCTGTAACCCATTAATACGACAACAAAACACAAGTGGAGAAAACACTTAACAAATGCGGTCCTAAAATTAAACTAATGTAAGCATGTACTCAAATAGACACCCTCAGTAAAGTGTATCCTCTGCGTAGGTCTAACGATAATTATAGACTACCAAATTGTACCTCCTACCTCATTGTCAAATCACATATAAGGCTCTGATTTTAAGAATAAAATTTAGTTTGAATTTACAACTCAACTCGCAAATGTCTAGACTTTTCTTTTAAGGTCTTAACATTTTGGTCCTTCGAGACTCTCCGTTGTTTCCCCCCTGTGGTAAGAGCACGGAGTTAAACCAGCTCCTTTGAGACTGATCAAGTGTCTAGTTCACTGACAGCTAAAGGTAGCAAAATAAAAAAATTCTGATTTCCCTCCTATAGGAAGGAACAGAGTATAAAATAAATTAATGAAACGAAAGTTTCAATTAATAATTTTGAAAAATACGAGCTGGACAGGCTGTATTTTCATAGATAACGAAATATGTATATCTATTGTAATTGAAAAATAAAATTTTTCGCGACGGTGGCGTTTTCGAGGCCGGAACATCGAAAGAGAAAAATAATAATCCGAAACATCGAAAGTGATTGATGGCTAGCAATTAAAAAAAAAAAAAGAGGTGGCAAATAACTGTGACTGTGACTAAAAAACAAATAAAAAAAAAAATTGGTTTGTGTGTGTGCCCACTGTGCCAGCGACAATAACTGCAGCGACAGGAAGATCAGCGACAGCGACTTCAGCAGCATCGACATCAGCAGCAGTGACAATAGCTGCAGCGAGGCACAGGCAACACCAGCAGCAGCGACAGCGATATCAGCAGCAGCGACGTAAGCAGAGGCAACAACACCAGCAGCAGCAACAGCGGTATCAGCAGAAGCGACTACAGCGGCAGCAGTAACAACAACAGCAGAAGCAGAATTCATCAGCTAAGTCTCATATTTCAAATTGTTTTTAAGCCTAATTAAGTAA
Organism: Drosophila lowei; assembly: GCA_008121275.1. Taxonomy (NCBI): domain Eukaryota; kingdom Metazoa; phylum Arthropoda; class Insecta; order Diptera; family Drosophilidae; genus Drosophila; species Drosophila lowei. The sequence goes on along the minus strand of CM017781.1, from coordinate 34,535,299 downwards.
AAAATTAAACTAAGATGTTGTCGGAAAAAATAATTCAGCTATTAGAGGCTCAAGCAGCAATAGCAAGGGAGATTAAAAAGATTGAAGCTGGTCATTTGACCAGCGATGTAATCCAAAGGTTAGGAGACCTTAAAAACAAAGTTACAGGCAATAATTCTGCACTGTTAACATATGGAGTAGTCGATCATGACTACTATAAGAGACAGCAGTACGAAAAAATGATTAAAAATATAGAGGACATACATAAAAAGTATGTAGAATCAAAAAATAATGAAACATTAACGAAAGGGAAGGTAGAAAAAACAAACTTACAACCAGTGGAGACTGGAACTTTGAAGAAAAATGTTGAGCCCAAAATTGACAATAGCTTAGAAAAGTTATCTGAGGAAATCGACAGAATAGTGGAAAATCTGAAGTCGTATTTAGAGCAAACCATGCAGAGGTTTGATCAGGCTACACTGGGAGAGTGTAGAATGAGAAAAGGAAAAATTGAGTTCCTCAGTAAAAGACTGAGCTCAAAAATTGAGGAGTATTATCATAGCTATGAAACAAACGACAGCTTCGACAGCCAGATCGAAGATTTGGAATTTGATATTCAAAGCAAGTTGAGCAACCTAGAAGTTAGGATGCAAACCATAGCTGAAGAAAACAGCATGGATACTAAAGGGGCAACGGTAAAAAAAGAAGATATCGATTTGCCTGATCTTCCGAAAGTAGAAGTACCCACATTCTCGGGCGAAGAAAAAGAGTGGGACGGCTTTTCACAAATATTTTGTGAATTAATTCATAACAGAGATAGTCTGAGTACATCTCTAAAATTCAATTATTTGAAAATCGCGATAAAGGGTGAGGCACGGAGTATGGTAGCTCACCTTTTAACTGGGCCGCTGGAGAATTATAATGCCGCTTGGGAATTGCTGACCAAGCGGTATGAAAAATAAGCGAAAAATTTTTTTTCGGATCAGCTGAACCGTTTACTAGACTTACCAATGCTAGATCACGATTCAGCGAAACATATTAAATGGTTTTCTGATTCTATAAATGATTCAATACATTTAATTAAATTAAAGTCACATTTAACAGAAGAAGTTGATGTGATTTTCGCGCACATTGTGTTGAAAAAAATTCAACAAAGATACCTTACAATTATATGAAAGTCATATAAAAAGGACGAAAGAGATCCAAGCATTGCCAGATGTAATGGAATTTTTAGAACAACGGTACACTTCTCTTTACACGTCGCAGGATAAAGAGTGGAAACCGTTGAAAAAAGTAGTGCAACATGGTAAAATAAAAGAAAATTGTCCGCTATGTAAAATGGCAGGACATACCATAATTCACTGCTATAAGTTTAAGGAATGAGTCCGATAGATAGAGGCCAGTTTATTAAAAACAGCGCCTTTGCACAAAATGCTGTAGGCATGATATGTATAAGAAATGCTTTTCTGAAATTTTATGTGGGATTTGTAAGAAACCTCATCATACGATGCTCCATATTCCCTACGAAAAGAGGGAAAATGTCAACACTTGCTTGACAAAAGAACAAGCGTTCTTAGCCACAGCACTTATAAAAGTAAGGGCAAGGAATGGTGGCTATCAAAACCTTAGAGCTCTCATTGATTGTGGGTCGCAATGTACCATAATTTCAGAAGAAGCTGCGCAAATATTAAACTTAGTACGAAAAAGAGCGAACACCGAGGTAAGTGGAGTGTCATCTACAGACTCTTGCACTTCAAAGTACAAAGTTACTTTATCGGTAAAAACTCGTGATTATAATAAAGGTCCTCTAAATATTGAAGCAATTATTCTTCCAAAACTGATGAAAGCTTTACCATTAAAGTCTTTCAATATTGACAAAACTAAGTGGCAAGATTATGTGTTGGCAGACCCTAACTTTAACAAACCAAGTAGGGTAGATGTAATAATTGGGATAGATTTGTATACCCATATTTTAAAAAGACGGAGTAGTAAAATAGACGGACTACTTGGACAAAATACAGAATTCGGATGGATTATATCCGGTTGCACCAAATCAAAAGGTGATAAATTTATTGTGGCGACAACAATTGAAGTTGGGGACTTAGAGCGGTTCTGGGAATTGGAAAGTGAAAAGAATGACGTAGAAGAAGATGTGTGCGAGGAGCATTTCTTGAAAACAACAAGAAGAGATGAGAATGGTAGGTATGTGGTTAAAATACCATTTAAAAAGAAAAGGATCTAGGAGATTCAAAACCCCAAGCTATAGCGCGATTTTATAGTTTAGAAAAGAAAGCTCAGCAATAATAAAACATTAAAAGAAAATTATGTAAAGTTCATGCATGAATATAAAAATTTAGGACATATGGAAGAGTCCAAAGAAGATGGGAAATATTATTTACCCCATCAAGGAGTCATAAGAGATTCCAGTCTAACGACAAAGCTGAGGGTGGTTTTCGATGCTTCAGCAAAACCACAAACAATAAAAGTTTAAATGATATCATGTGGGTTGGACCAAGGGTCCAAAAAAAGATATCTTCGATATTATGGTGAAATGGCGTAAATGGCCATTTGTAATATCTGCGGACATTGAAAAATGTACCGGCAAATTAATGTTGATAAAGACGATCAACAATATTTGCATATAATTTGGAGAGATAATCCAAACGAAAAGTTAAAAGATTATAAACTTACAACCGTTACGTACGGTACAGCTTCAGCACCCTACTTAGCAACCAGGGTGCTTGTTGCAATAGCAGATAATTGCAAAAATCAAGCAATTAGGGAAATCATAAAGAATGATTTTTATATGGACGACCTGATGACAGGTGCCGACACGATACTGGATGCTAAAAAGCATGTAAAGGAAGTTACCCGGGAGTTTAATAAGGTTGGGTTTAACTTAAGAAAGTGGATAACAAATATCCCAGAAATTATAGAAGGCATTAAAGATGACCAAGAAAATAAAGTATTAACCATTGAGGAGAATGAATCCGTCAAAACATTAGGACTACAATGGGAACCGGTTAAAGACGAGTTTAGGTTCAATTTCCACTATGAACCAATTAAGAAAAATAACAAAAGAATAGTATTATCTACCTTAGCCAAGATGTATGACCCCTTAGGCTGGTTGTCTCCAGTGACACTTGTCGGAAAATTGTTTATTCAAAAACTTTGGCTAGCAGACAAAAATTGGGATGAAGAATTATCAGATCAGGATACTCGGGAATGGAATTCGTTTAAAAATAGTTTAACAGAGTTAGAGAGCATTCGGATACCGAGATGGCTAAATTCTCAGCACAATAAGTCGATGCAAATTCATGGGTTTGCCGATGCATCCGAAAAAGCTTATGCTGCCGTAGTGTATGCCAAGGTAGATAGTTCTACAATTATAATAGCCAGCAAAAGCAAAGTTAATCCAAAGAAGAATCGGAAAACTATTCCAAAATTAGAACTTTGTGCAGCACATCTTCTGGCAAAATTAATTCAACGGGTGAAAGTAGCGGTTGGAAGTAATGTAGAGTGTTATGCCTGGAGTGATTCTACTATTACTCTAGCCTGGATAAAGAATGGAAACAATAAAGACAAGTTTATCAGGCGTCGAACTGACGAAGTAAGAAAGATTAAAGAAATTAAATGGGGACACGTTAGAACTGAAGACAATCCAGCAGATGTAGCATCAAGGGGCATTAGTGCAGATAAGCTAAAGGATTTTAAGATTTGGTGGAAAGGGCCTCAATGGTTGGCGAAATCTAAGGAACATTGGCCAAAAGAGGAAATTGAAGAAAAATTAGTTGTTGGCACAAAAATGGTAATAGCAAAAAATAACATTTTTTGTGAATTATTACAGAAATATTCGTGTATGCATAAACTAGAAAGAGTCATTGCATATGTATTGAGGTTTATTCAAATTAAAACCAAAAAGAAAGAATTTCCTCCATTTTTGACAGTGAAGGAGATTAAGAGCGCCAAAGTATTAATAGTAAAAAAACAACAACAAGCTATCCAATTCAGTTCCGAAATAGCTAGCCTAATTAATAAAAAGGAAATAGAAACAAAAATAAACTATTAAGCTTGAATCCGTTTTTAGACGGATTGTTACGAGTTGGAGGTAGATTGCAAAACTCCAACGCAGAATTTGAGGTCAAACATCCCTTGATTTTAGATAAGTGTCACTTGACGTCTTTAATTATCAAGAATGCACATAAAGAAACATTGCACGGTGGAATTAATCTGATGCGAAACTATATCCAGCGAAAGTTTTGGATATTTGGGCTAAGAAATTGCTTAAAGAAAAAACTTAAAGAGTGTGTCACCTGTGCTAGGTATCGACAGAATACTGCAGAACAAATTATGGGAAATCTGCCGAAACACAGGGCTACAATGTCGCACCCGTTTACAAATACAGGTGTAGACTTCGCCGGGCCTTACCATATCCGATGCTCTAAAACCGGGGCAGAAGTCCTATAAGGGATATATTGCCGTATTCGTATGCATGGCGACAAAAGCTATTCATTTGGAAGTAGTCAGCGATCTGACTTCAGATGCATTTCTAGCTGCACTTAGAAGATTTTTTTCAAGAAGAGGAAAATGTGCAAAAATTTTTTCCGATAATGGAACCAACTTTGTGGGAGCTTCGCGCAAATTAGACGAGGAATACCAAAAAGCCCTCAAAGACAACATAAAAGTGGTTCCAATATTAGAAAGAGAACAGATCGAGTGGCATTTTATTCCCCCGGCAGGACCTCACTTCGGAGGTATTTGGGAAGCTGGGGTAAAATCAGTGAAATATCACTTAAAAAGGGTAATTGGGGACAATAATTTAACCTATGAGGAAATGGCAACTCTATTATGTCAAATTGAAGCGGTACTAAATTCACGCCCTTTGTATACAGCTACAAATGATATTGACGATCTGAATGTATTAACACCAGGTCATTTTATTATTGGAAGGCCAATATTTGGCCCGATTGAGACAATTTCAGAGGAACAAATCGGGAATCTGGATAGATGGAGATTAATTCAGAAAATGAAAAGAGAATTTTGGATTAAATGGAAAGAAGATTATTTGCACACACTGCAACAAAGAAATAAATGGAAAATAGGAATGCAGAATATTAAAAAGGGACAGATTGTATTAATAAAAGATGAAACCTGTCACCCAGCTAGATGGCCCTTGGGAAAAATAGAAGAAATACATAAAGGTAGGGACGATAGAGTCAGAGTAGTAACTATAAAACATCAAGACGGGTTGATAAAACGACCTATAACTAAAATTTGTCCATTAGCTGGAATTGAGTCAGAAGAGCAAGACTCAGGAATGACTCCAAAAGAGACCAGAAGTACGCGTAGTAGACCTCGAATGTCCAAGCTAGGACTGATAGCAGCATTGTTAATGCTTGTGTTATGTTGCCAAGTGTCAAATGCAAACATTGCTGCTAGAGGAACGGCGAAGTGGTCAATTGAAAAATGAACAGTTCCACTTCGATATATTTGGACCCGATGGGAGACGTTGAAATAGTCGCCTCATCCTGGGATTTAATTGTTTATTATAACATGGACCCGTATTTCCAAATGATAAAAAAGGGGAAAGAATTGATTGGGAAAATGAGAGTTGTGTGTGGTAAACTTTATACTTTTGAAGATCAATGCAATAATGTCTTAGATAATACGGAAAGACAAATTGCAGACCTGGAGGAAAATAATAAACTTTTCATGACTCAGGATAATAAAAGAAAGAAGAATGTGAATAATACATGGTTGTACTGTGCGAACCGATGGTAAAATACTAGTACCTCATCACAGTATTCAAACAGAAAGCAACGAGCCAATTTCATCCTTTTATATAAGTAATATAAGTAAAATACCAAAAATTGTTTGGAATCCATTAACAGTACCATTAATTAACCATACAGAAGAAATGGATAAGTTAAGAAACGAATTAAAATTGTTAAAAGAAGGTCATCATGATTTAAAAGGACTTAAGTTCCATCATGTATCTGGACATGCGGCCTTGATTATCGGAATCATAATAATGATAATATTAATAATCTATGCCATAAGAAGAATTAAAGTAGCACGAAGACTGCAAACTATAGCACTTCCCTACCCACTGTAATTGACTGTAAATGATTATCTGTACTTGGGCTGGCAAAAACCCTCTAGCTGAACCCTCCACGAGGGTGCCGGCTGGGCAATGGACACTGCATTATCCCGGGCGAGGATAATGCACTGTCGCTTGCCCTGCCCGGGGTAATGCAGTGTCTAGCTAAGGCTATGGTCCATCGTCTTCCCGATCTAAAGTCGGGGGAACTGAACCAAGGCCATGGCTAGAGGTGCCTGGCGGCCAGGCATAAAACGCTAGGGGGTGGTTCCCCCGAAAGAACATTAACCGGTATGGACCTTCGGGCCAAATATGGAGGCTGACAAGGATCAAGCACGGGTTGGGATGTCAACCCAAACGTCGGTGGAAAGCGTGACTGCTACCACCGGCGGGCACGGGGAGGAGCAATCCTCTCTGCGTGTCGCCAGCGGTCACACCTCGGGCATGGCGGGAGCAGGCCATGTCAGTTGCAATACTACTGCCACAAAAACGACGCGTTGCAGGGTAAGCCGCGCGGGTGCCGTTGTCGACGCAGACTCGGACCCGGAGAGCGTGCTATCTATTAGCAAGACCGAAGAAGAAAGCCTTCTCCGCTCGCCGGAACCAGGTACCAGCTCCCTGCGTAGGGAAGGGCCGAAGCGTTCCAGGGAGGGGATGAAGGCGAAAGCTCAGTATAAGGCGGCCCTCAAGTTACTGAGCCGGCTCCAGGGCAAGGCGGATATCTCCCAAGAGGAGAAGTCCAAGCTAGCCTGGGCTGAGCAACGGGTACAGGAGGGCCGCGAATACTACGCGCAGTTGCCCCAGATGAAGGCAACAAACGGTGGATTCGCCAACAAGGTGGAGGAGATGTTGGCCACCAAGAGGCAACGCTCGATCGAGAGTGCTGCAAAAGACACTCCGGCGAGCAAGCGGCAACGCGGGCCCAAGGTGGCCACCCCCCAGCCGAAGACGAGGAAGCCGAGACAGAAGGCCATGAGCGAAGTGTCCAAGAGACATCTCATTGTGGCCTTGATCGACCGAAGCGACGAGAACGGGAAGATGACGGCGGCGCAGTGGAAGTTAGTCCACGCGCAGCTCGTCGAGGCACTATTCTCGCGAATGGAGGAGGACCCCAGCGCTCCCATGCCCACGTTCGATGGAGCGGGATGGCTGAACGGGGTCAAAATCCTAAAATGTAACGATGACCCAACGCGGCAGTGGCTGGTGCAGAAGGTGCCCCTACTGGAAGCTCTGTGGGAGGGGCCAAGCTGGAGGTGGTAGACAGGGAGCTGATCCCGTCCATACCCAAGGCGAAGGTGCTCTTCCCCATTGCTGTCCAGGGGAGCGAGCACTGAAGCTGCTGCAGAGGCAAAAATCCGGAAGTACCAACGGCTGACTGGAAGGTTCTGCACGCCGGTAGCCCACTACCCAACGAGGGGGCCAGCACGTGATCCTCCAGATCAGCAAGGAGGCGGAGGACATCTTATATCCCAAGTTCGGGAAGATGGCGTGGGGCGTAGGTAGCGTATACCTACGGCTGAAAAAAGCGCCACCCCGAGGACAAAGATGCGCACACCCTCCAGGCAGGCGAGGTCGAGAAGGACTTAGGTCTGGAGACCATAGTGGAGGCCGCCCAGGGTCTTGCGCTGGACGACTCGGAGGAGGAGGAGGACGGTGACCTGACAATTATAGTCAACTCCGTCGTGCGAGGTTGAGTTAGCCACCCATGACACTAAGGGTGCTGCAACTCAACCTTCATAAAGCAAAGTAGCGTCGGCGGAGCTCCTCATTGCCATGGAGCAAGGGCCCGCCGACATAGCTTTAGTCCAGGAGCCGTGGATTGCATCAGGCAACTCTGTGGCCGGACTAAAGTCCTCTAATTACAACCTTCTCTACTCAACATCGGTAAGCAGGAACAGAACCGCCGTACTAGTACGGAAGGGAATCCATGCTCATCTTATGTCTCATTACAGCACGGATGACCTGACGGTGGTGATGCTGGAGAGCGAGGAAAAGCGCCTAATGGCAGCTTCCTGCTACATGGCACACGACAGGCCCGCCCCACCGGAAGAACTTAGGAGTCTGGTGACAGAAGCCGGCTCCAAAATCTCCAACTCCTCATTGGCGCAGACGCCAACGCCCATCACAATGTGTGGGGAAGCCCCGACATCAACGATAGAGGTGAGTCACTCCTAGACTTTATCTTATCCACTAACTTAGACGTAGCAAACGTAGGGGAGGAACACACCTTCGTGGGTCCCACCTCGTCAAACGTGCTAGACCTAACTCTTGTCACGGGAAAGAGTACTTTGGTATCTGACTGGAGAGTCCTCGAAAGACCATCCTTCTCAGACCATAAGTACATTCAGTTCAAGTGCGAATTCAAACACTCTTCGAAGATAACAGTCTATAGAAACCCCGGAACACAAACTGGGCAAAGTTTAAAAAGACAGTTACTTCGAAGCTCGCGAATCCGGGCTCAGTGAAATCCGCGGAGGATATAGAGAAGTCCCTAAAGACCCTATCCAACGAGTTACTGAACGCCTACCATGCATCGTGCAAACCCTCGAGAACGAAGAGGAGGTCCAAGCCACTCTGGTGGAACCGAGATCTCTCTCCAAAGGAACAACCTCAAGGAATTCTTTAAGATCGCCAAACAAGCAAAACGAAGAGATTGTCAATGAGGAATATAAAATTCTACTTAGGAGCTACAAGAAGGAAATACGTAAGGCGCAAAGGAACTCGTGGAGAAACTTCTGCTCCAACATCGAGAAAGTGCCGGAAACCGCTAGGCTCCGGAAGCTGCTTTCAAAGCAGCCCACAGTACAGAGCCAACTAAAACTAGACAACGGACAGTGGACAGAGGGCAGTAAAGAAGCCCTAACAGCACTAATGGAGGCGCACTTCCCTGATGCACCGAGGTCACTGACGCCAAGGAGCATCAGGACCTAGCAACCGAGGAACAGCACCCCCCAATAGGTCTGTTAACCACTAAGAGAATCCACTGGGCCATAGACTCCTTCGCGGGCATAAAAGCACCAGGACTGGACGGGATATTCCCAGCCATGATGCAGTTGACCAAAGAGGTTGTTACCCCATGGCTCTTCGCAATATACTCAGCATGCCTAAGTACGGGCTATATCCCAATCCAATGGAGAACCTCGAGTTGTCTTCCTCCCTAAGGCAGGAAAGTGCAGCCACGTGAGTCCCAAGGATTACAGACCGATAAGCCTTACCTCCTTTATACTAAAAAACACTAGAAAAGCTGTTGGATTTGCACATCAGGAATGAGGTAGGGGACCTGATGTCAACAAACCAACACGCCTACACCAAAGGGAGATCAGTGGAGACGGCACTACACTCGCTAGTAGCCACCATCGAGAGCGCCCTTCACAACAAAAAGTATGCCTTGGGAGCATTTGTGGACATCTCAGGAGCATTCAACAACGTGGCCACAACCGCAATAACAAGTCGCCTAGAAGCGAGTAACATACACCCTGCAATCAACACCTGGATCAAAAACCTCCTAAGTTGTAGACGGGTGCAATCGGAGGGGGCACTGCTTCCATGGTAAAGGGGCACACAGAGGCACACCTCAGGGTGGAGTCCTGTCGCCACTACTGTGGAATTTTTGGTGGTCGACGACCTCATCAAGAGATTTGAAAGGAAGGCCCCAAAGATAACAGCTTATGCAGACGACATAAGCATACTTATTACGGGTGTATGTCCATCGACCCTCAGCTCCTTAATGGAACGTACACTCAGGGAGATATGTGAGTGGGCGGAAGAGGTAGGACTCAGTATCAACGCGGGACAAGACGGACCTCATCCTCTTTACCAAGAGGTACAAGGTACCGATATGGACCCCCCCGAAAATTGACCAAACTAGGCTGACTCCAAAATCACAGGTGAAATACCTAGGCACAGTACTGGACAGCAAGCTGGCATGGAGGCCCAATGTAGTGGAAAGGGTGAAGAAGGCTACCATTGCGCTTTATGCATCCAAGAAGATGCTCAGCAGCACATGGGGCCTGTCACCTGCTCTAATGCACTGGATCTACATCTCGGTGGTGCGACCAACTCTGCTGTATGGAGCCTTGGGTGTGGTGGCAGGCTACTGAAAAGAAGACATACCATAAGCTTATGGAAAAGACTCAGCGACAGGCTCTGCTCTGTATTACAGGGGCGCTGAGGTCAACCCCAACAAAAGCACTCGAAACTGTACTCGGAATCGACCCCTGGACATTCACGCTCGCCTGATTGCGGGAAAGGCAGCACAACGCCTCATAGCATCAGGAAATCTATCGCCACAAGGATACGGGCATAGTTCAATCGGCAGGGAAATGACCAGATCAACTGACTACATGACCCCCCAAACTTGCCTTGACGTCAAAACAACCCACATCTTTGGGACCCGAAGACTGGAAAATTGAAGGGACCAAACTGAGCACCTCAATATATACACAGACGGCTCCAAGATGGACGGAGGAGTAGGAGCGGGCCTATACTGTACAGACCCTGAGATAAGGCTGTCGTATAAGTTACCGGACCAATGCAGCATATTCCAGGCAGAAGTTTTTGCCATCGGGAAAGCAGCGGAGGTCGCTCTCCTCACAGAACGAGCATACGATGCGGTCAACCTATTCGTCGACAGCCAAGCGGCGATAAGATCCATGCAGTCGTCCGCGGTCAGTTCCAGAAGTGTCTTGGCGAGCAGGGAGGCATTAGACATCCTAAGCACGACAAAGACAGTGCGGATCTATTGGGTTCCCAGCCACCAGGGCATCGAAGGAAACGAAGCGGCGGACGTACTAGCTAAGGAAGGCGTCGGGCTGGAGAATAGGAGAACCGAGAACGTGCCTGTCTCCCTCAGAACGCTGCAAGGCGATCTAGAGAAGCGGGCTAGAACACAGACTGATAGCAGGTGGAGGAGTACCACCACCTGCAGAACCTCGAAGATAATGTGCAAGGAGCGCAACGAGAAACTTAGCCACTACCTACTGCACCTACCACGAAAGGACTGTAGACTGCTAGTGGGAATACTTACAGGTCACTGTCTGGCTGCTGCACATGCAGCAAAGCTAGGCATCACCAACAGCGACAGTTGTAGGAAATGTGATGAACCTGGGGCTATCGAAACCCTGGAACATCTCATCTGCAACTGTCCGGCTCTCTCAAGGGCAAGGACGAGATACCTGGGCGCCCCAGTGCTGGCTTCACTGGAAGAAGCCTCCAAAAGGACGCCACAGGAACTGCTGGCCTATGCTAAAAACACCTCGATTCTCGGGGACTTTAAAACCACATAAACACTCCCGCGACGGTTCATACACCCCCCTATCCGGATAACTAAGGGCCATATTGGCCTATGCGTGGCCCCGCTGAGGGCCGTCCGGGTTAACCTAACCTAACCTAACCTAACCTATCTGTACTTGTAATTATAGCTATAAAGAAAATGTACACAAAAAGGTTCACAAGAATCAAAATACAAAACAATGCCACTTTCGGCCCTTTGCAGAATGTTCAAACATGAACATATTATCGTCAATACAATGCCACTTTCGGCCCCTTGCAGAATGTTTAAACATAAATAGATTATTGTACACATTCACTCATGTAACAACACCGATCTCTAAAGAAATCACATAAAGTAGACAAGTTATGACTGCACGGGTGTAAATAGAGATCTGTAACCCATTAATACGACAACAAAACACAAGTGGAGAAAACACTTAACAAATGCGGTCCTAAAATTAAACTAATGTAAGCATGTACTCAAATAGACACCCTCAGTAAAGTGTATCCTCTGCGTAGGTCTAACGATAATTATAGACTACCAAATTGTACCTCCTACCTCATTGTCAAATCACATATAAGGCTCTGATTTTAAGAATAAAATTTAGTTTGAATTTACAACTCAACTCGCAAATGTCTAGACTTTTCTTTTAAGGTCTTAACAGTTGTCGATAGATTCGGAATTGCAGAAAGTTACTGTAAAGACCTTAAAAGAAAAGTCTAGACATTTGCGAGTTGAGTTGTAAATTCAAACTAAATTTTATTCTTAAAATCAGAGCCTTATATGTGATTTGACAATGAGGTAGGAGGTACAATTTGGTAGTCTATGATTATCGTTAGACCTACGCAGAGGATACACTTTACTGAGGGTGTCTATTTGAGTACATGCTTACATTAGTTTTATTTTTAGGACCGCATTTGTTAAGTGTTTTCTCCACTTGTGTTTTGTTGTCGTATTAATGGGTTACAGATCTCTGTTTACACCCGTGCAGTCATAACTTGTCTACTTTATGTGATTTCTTTAGAGATCGGTTTTGTTACATGAGTGAATGTGTACAATAATCTATTTATGTTTAAAAATTCTGCAAGGGGCCAAAAGTGGCATTGTATTGACGATAATATGTTCATGTTTGAACATTCTGCAAAGGGCCGAAAGTGGCATTGTTTTGTATTTTGATTCTTGTGAACCTTTTTGTGTACATTTTCTTTATAGCTATAATTACAAGTACAGATAATCATTTACAGTCAATTACAGTGGGTAGGAAGTGCTATAGTTTGCAGTCTTCGTGCTACTTTAATTCTTCTTATGGCATAGATTATTAATATTATCATTATTATGATTCCGATAATCAAGGCCGCATGTCCAGATACATGATGGAACTTAAGTCCTTTTAAATCATGATGACCTTCTTTTAACAATTTTATTTCGTTTCTTAACTTATCCATTTCTTCTGTATGGTTAATTAATGGTACTGTTAATGGATTCCAAACAATTTTTGGTATTTTACTTATATTACTTATATAAAAGGATGAAATTGGCTCGTAGCTTTCTGTTTGAATACTGTGATGAGGTACTAGTATTTTATCATCGGTTCGCACAGTACAACCATGTATTATTGTTAACATTCCTTGTTGCGGAAGATCAATTAGTTCTTGATTTGAGTTACTACATTGAATTCTAGCATTAGTGTTTACTGGAACTTTGAAGAGCCAACTACCCTGTCTTTCTAATTCGACCCAAAATGACCTTGTCTCTGCTATCTTCCTATAAACGCAATTTGAATTACCCTTTGGTTTGAAAGGAGCTATCTCACAAGCATTATCATTGGCATTGCTCCAAGGCCAATTACCTTCGCATACTCTTCTATTCGTTTGCCATTTTTGGCATTTGTTCAAGGTAGCTTTAGTCATCGAATGATAGGAATCAATTTCGAAATTATATACTAAATACCTGGAGCTCAAATCTACCTTGACTAATTCGTGTTCATGTTCAACCGGCATCGGAATTATCCTAAACAAATGGGATGCGTGTCTACCAAACAGGGGAATCTTCACGTTCAGAATTAATTTGTTATCAACAAAAATTCCTTTCGCTGTTAATAGGCTGTAAATTTCCTTCAATTCTGTTCCTGTTCTTTTCCTGGAAGCACCAATGTTTCTAATAAGTTATCTTTTATTTTTGCTATTTCCCCTTTAACTGTATAGGTTTTAAAATATTTGGATTTAGTCTACCATGATTAATATCTATCAGTAGATTTATAACTGCTGATTGAATTTTATCGCACTCTTCAATCAAGGAGCTTAGTTGCTTTGTTACCATAAAGAAATTTATAGATTCTTTGTACACATAGAAACTTTCCTTTAATGCTTCCGTTATGTTTTCTACTCTAGCGCCCATACTTCTAAAGTTCAAATTTATTTCTTCGGTAGTTCTTTTGAGAATATTTACCGTTGACTCTACCACCGATGTTTGTTTTTTAATTAAATCATCTAGGTTATGTTGGTTTTCTAATAAATTTTTCATATTTCCTTCCAACGTTTCCTTATCTTCGGCGTCCATTATCCCAAATAATATATGATAAAGTGAGCCCATAAACTCAAATGGTGCTCGCTTCTTTCTTTTATTATCCTGAGTCATGAAAAGTTTATTATTTTCCTCCAGGTCTGCAATTTGTCTTTCCGTATTATCTAAGACATTATTGCATTGATCTTCAAAAAAGTATAAAGTTTACCACACACAACTCTCATTTTCCCAATCAATTCTTTCCCCTTTTTTATCATTTGGAAATACGGGTCCATGTTATAATAAAAAATTAAATCAAAGGATGAGGCGACTATTTCAACGTCCCCCATCGGGTCCAAATATATCGAAGTGGAACTGTTCATTTTTTCAATTGACCACTTCGCCTTTCCTCTGGCAGCAATGTTTGCATTTGACACTTGGCAACATAACACAAGCATTAACAATGCTGCCATCAGTCCTAGCTTGGACATTCGAGGTCTACTACGCGTACTTCTGGTCTCTTTTGGAGTCATTCCTGAGTCTTGCTCTTCTGACTCAATTCCAGCTAATGGACAAATTTTAGTTATAGGTCGTTTTATCAACCCGTCTTGATGTTTATAGTTACTACTCTGACTCTATCGTCCCTACCTTTATGTGTTTCTTCTATTTTTCCCAAGGGCCATCTAGCTGGGTGACAGGTTTCGTCTTTTATTAATACAATCTGTCCTGTTTTAATATTCTGCATTTCTATTTTCCATTTATTTCTTTGTTGCAGTGTGTGCAAATAATCTTCTTTCCATTTAATCCAAAATTCTGTTTTCATTTTCTGAATTAATCTCCATCTATCCAGATTCCCGATTTTTTCCTCTGAAATTGTCTCAATCGGACCAAATATTGGCCTTCCAATAATAAAATGACCTGGTGTTAATACATCCAGATCGTCAATATCATTTGTAGCTGTATACAAAGGGCGTGAATTTAGTACCGCTTCAATTTGACATAATAGAGTTGCCATTTCCTCATAGGTTAAATTATTGTCCCCAATTACCCTTTTTAAGTGATATTTCACTGATTTTACCCCAGCTTCCCAAATACCTCCGAAGTGAGGTCCTGCCGGGGGAATAAAATGCCACTCGATCTGTTCTCTTTCTAATATTGGAACCACTTTTATGTTGTCTTTGAGGGCTTTTAGGTATTCCTCGTCTAATTTGCGCGAAGCTCCCACAAAGTTGGTTCCATTATCGGAAAAAAAATTTTGCACATTTTCCTCTTCTTGAAAAAAATCTTCTAAGTGCAGCTAGAAATGCATCTGAAGTAAGATCGCTGACTACTTCCAAATGAATAGCTTTTGTCGCCATGCATACGAATACGGCAATATATCCCTTTATAGGACTTCTGCCCCGGTTTTAGAGCATCGGATATGGTAAGGCCCGGCGAAGTCTACACCTGTATTTGTAAGCGGGTGCGACATTGTAGCTCTGTTTTTCGGCAGATTTCCCATAATTTGTTCTGCAGTATTCTGTCGATACCTAGCACAGGTGACACACTCTTTAAGTTTTTTCTTTAAGCAATTTCTTAGCCCAAATATCCAAAACTTTCGCTGGATATAGTTTCGCATCAGATTAATTCCACCGTGCAATGTTTCTTTATGTGCATTCTTGATAATTAAAGACGTCAAGTGACACTTATCTAAAATCAAGGGATGTTTAACCTCAAATTCCGCGTTGGAGTTTTGCAATCTACCTCCAACTCGTAACAATCCGTCTTTATCTAAAAACGGATTCAAGCTTAATAGTTTATTTTTGTTTCTATTTCCTTTTATTAATTAGGCTAGCTATTTCGGAACTGAATTGGATAGCTTATTGTTGTTTTACTATTAATACTTTGGCGCTCTTAATCTCCTTCAAAATGGAGGAAATTCTTTCTTTTTGGTTTTAATTTGAATAAACCTCAATACATATGCAATGACTCTTTCTAGTTTATGCATACACGAATATTTTTTTAATAGTTCACAAAAAATGTTATTTTTTGCTATTACCATTGTTGTTCCAACAACTAATTTTTCTTCAATTTCCTCTTTTGGCCAATGTTCCTTAGATTTCGCCAACCATTGAGGCCCTTTCCACCAAATCTTAAAATCTTTTAGCTTATCTGCACTAATGCCCCTTGATGCTACATCTGCTGGATTGTCTTCAGTTCTAACGTGTCCCCATTTAATTTCTTTAATCTTTCTTACTTCGTCAGTTCGTCGCCTGATAAACTTGTCTTTATTGTCTCCATTCTTTATCCAGGCTAGAGTAATAGTAGAATCACTCCAGGCATAACACTCTACATTAATTCCAACCGCTACTTTCACCCGTTGAATTAATTTTGGCAGAAGATGTGCTGCACAAAGTTCTAATTTTGGAATAGTTTTCCGATTCTTCTTTGGATTAACTTTGCTTTTGCTGGCTATTATAATTGTAGAACTATCTACCTTGGCATACACTACGGCAGCATAAGCTTTTTCGGATGCATCGGCAAACCCATGAACTTGCATCGCCTTATTGTGCTGAGAATTTAGCCATCTCGGTATCCGAATGCTCTCTAACTCTGTTAAACTATTTTTAAACGAATTCCATTCCCGAGTATTCTGATCTGATAATTCTTCATCCCAATTTTTGTCTGCTAGCCAAAGTTTTTGAATAAACAATTTTCCGACAAGTGTCACTGGAGACAACCAGCCTAAGGGGTCATACATCTTGGCTAAGGTAGATAATAATATTCTCTTGTTATTTTTCTTAATTGGTTCATAGTGGAAATTGAACCTAAACTCGTCTTTAACCGGTTCCCATTGTAGTCCTAATGTTTTGACGGATTCATTCTCCTCAATGGTTAATACTTTATTTTCTTGGTCATCTCTAATGCCTTCTATAATTTCTGGGATATTTGTTATCCACTTTCTTAAGTTAAACCCAACCTTATTAAACTCCTGGGTAACTTCCTTTACATGCTTTTTAGCATCCAGTATCGTGTCGGCACCTGTCATCAGGTCGTCCATATAAAAATCATTCTTTATGATTTCCCTAATTGCTTGATTTTTGCAACTATCTGCTATTGCAACAAGCACCCTGGTTGCTAAGTAGGGTGCTGAAGCTGTACCGTACGTAACGGTTGTAAGTTTATAATCTTTTAACTTTTCGTTTGGATTATCTCTCCAAATTATATGCAAATATTGTTGATCGTCTTTATACACATTAATTTGCCGGTACATTTTCTCAATGTCCGCAGATATTACAAATGGCCATTTACGCCATGTCACCATAATATCGAAGATATCTTTTTGGACCCTTGGTCCAACCCACATGATATCATTTAAACATTTATTGTTTGTGGTTTTTGCTGAAGCATCGAAAACCACCCTCAGCTTTGTCGTTAGACTGGAATCTCTTATGACTCCTTGATGGGGTAAATAATATTTCCCTTCTTCTTTGGACTCTACCATATGTCCTAAGTTTTTATATTCATGCATCTTTTAAAATATGGGTATACAAATCTATCCCAATTATTACATCTACCCTACTTGGTTTGTTAAAGTTAGGGTCTGCCAACACATAATCTTGCCACTTAGTTTTGTCAATATTGAAAGACTTTAATGGTAAAGCTTTCATCAGTTTTGGAAGAATAATTGCTTCAATATTTAGAGGACCTTTATTATAATCACGAGTTTTTACCGATAAAGCAACTTTGTACTTTGAAGTGCAAGAGTCTGTAGATGACACTCCACTTACCTCGGTGTTCGCTCTTTTTCGTACTAAGTTTAATATTTGCGCAGCTTCTTCTGAAATTATGGTACATTGCGACCCACAATCAATGAGAGCTCTAAGGTTTTGATAGCCACCATTCCTTGCCCTTACTTTTTATAAGTGCTGTGGCTAAGAACGCTTGTTCTTTTGTCAAGCAAGTGTTAACATTTTCCCTCTTTTCGTAGGGAATATGGAGCATCGTATGATGAGGTTTTTTACAAATCCCACATAAAATTTCAGAAAAGCATTTCACATACATATCATGCCTACAGCATTTTGTGCAAAGGCGCTGTTTTTTAATAAACTGGCCTCTATCTATCGGACTCATTCCCTTAAACTTATAGCAGTGAATTATGGTATGTCCTGCCATTTTACATAGCGGACAATTTTCTTTTATTTTACCATGTTGCACTACTTTTTTCAACGGTTTCCACTCTTTATCCTGCGACGACGTGTAAAGAGAAGTGTACCGTTGTTCTAAAAATTCCATTACATCTGGCAATGCTTGGATCTCTTTTGTCCTTTTTATATGACTTTCATATAATTGTAAGGTATCTTTGTTGAATTTTTTCAACACAATGTGCGCGAAAATCACATCAACTTCTTCTGTTAAATGTGACTTTAATTTAATTAAATGTATTGAATCATTTATAGAATCAGAAAACCATTTAATATGTTTCGCTGAATCGTGATCTAGCATTGGTAAGTCTAGTAAACGGTTCAGCTGATCCGAAAAAATTTTTCGCTTATTTTCAAACCGCTTGGTCAGCAATTCCCAAGCGGCATTATAATTCTCCAGCGGCCCAGTTAAAAGGTGAGCTACCATACTCCGTGCCTCACCCTTTATCGCGATTTTCAAATAATTGAATTTTAGAGATGTACTCAGACTATCTCTGTTATGAATTAATTCACAAAATATTTGTGAAAAGCCGTCCCACTCTTTTTCTTCGCCCGAGAATGTGGGTACTTCTACTTTCGGAAGATCAGGCAAATCGATATCTTCTTTTTTACCGTTGCCCCTTTAGTATCCATGCTGTTTTCTTCAGCTATGGTTTGCATCCTAACTTCTAGGTTGCTCAACATGCTTTGAATATCAAATTCCAAATCTTCGATCTGGTTGTCGAAGCTGTCGTTTGTTTCATAGCTATGATAAAACTCCTCAATTTTTGAGCTCAGTTTTTTACTGAGGAACTCAATTTTTCCTTTTCTCATTCTACACTCTCCCAGTGTAGCCTGATCAAACCTCTGCATGGTTTGCTCTAAATACGACTTCAGATTTTCCACTATTCTGTCGATTTCCTCAGATAACTTTTCTAAGCTATTGTCAATTTTGGGCTCAACATTTTTCTTCAAAGTTCCAGTCTCCACTGGTTGTAAGTTTGTTTTTTCTACCTTCCATTTCGTTAATGTTTCATTATTTTTGAATCTACATACTTTTTATGTATGTCCTCTATATTTTAATCATTTTTCGTACTGCTGTCTCTTATAGTAGTCATGATCGACTACTCCATATGTTAACAGTGCAGAATTATTGCCTGTAACTTTGTTTTAAGGTCTCCTAACCTTTGGATTACATCGCTGGTCAAATGACCAGCTTCAATCTTTTAATCTCCCTTGCTATTGCTGCTTGAGCCTCTAATAGCTGAATTATTTTTTCCGACAACATCTTAGTTTAATTTTTTACTTAATTAGGCTTAAAAACAATTTGAAATATGAGACTTAGCTGATGAATTCTGCTTCTGCTGTTGTTGTTACTGCTGCCGCTGAAGTCGCTTCTGCTGATACCGCTGTTGCTGCTGCTGGTGTTGCCTCTGCTTAAGTCGCTGCAGCTATTGTCACTGCTGCTGATGTCGATGCTGCTGAAGTCGCTGTCGCTGATCTTTCTGTCTGCAGTTATTGTCGCTTCTGCTGGGGTCGCTGCTGTTATTGTTGCTGGCACAGTGGGCACACACAAACCAATTTATTTATTTATTTTTTCACAGTCACAGTTATTTGCCACTTTTTTGGTTTTCAATTGCTAGCCATTAAGCACTTTCGATGTTTCGGATTATTATTTTTCTCTTTTTCGATGTTCCGGCCTCAAAACGCCACCGTCGCGAAAAATTTTTATTTTTTAATTACAATAGATATACATATTTCGTTATCTATTTAAATACAGCCTGTCCAGCTCGTATTTTTCAAAATTATTAATTGAAACTTCCGTTTCATTAATTTTTATTTTAATTTTTTATTTTATTTTTTTCCGATCACAATAGATATACCCAGTTATCTATTAAAAATACAGCCTGTTTAGCTCGTATTTTTCCAAATTATTAATTGAAACTTTCGTTTCATTAATTTATTTTATACTCTGTTCCTTCCTATAGGAGGGAAATCAGAATTTTTATTTTGCTACCTTTAGCTGTCAGTGAACTAGACACTTGATCAGTCTCAAAGGAGCTGGTTTAACTCCGTGCTCTTACCACAGGGGGGAAACAACGGAGAGTCTCGAAGGACCAAAATGTTAAGACCTTAAAAGAAAAGTCTAGACATTTGCGAGTTGAGTTGTAAATTCAAACTAAATTTTATTCTTAAAATCAGAGCCTTATATGTGATTTGACAATGAGGTAGGAGGTACAATTTGGTAGTCTATGATTATCGTTAGACCTACGCAGAGGATACACTTTACTGAGGGTGTCTATTTGAGTACATGCTTACATTAGTTTTATTTTAGGACCGCATTTGTTAAGTGTTTTCTCCACTTGTGTTTTGTTGTCGTATTAATGGGTTACGGATCTCTGTTTACACCCGTGCAGTCATAACTTGTCTACTTTATGTGATTTCTTTAGAGATCGGTTTTGTTACATGAGTGAATGTGTAAGTTAAGTAGAATCGACGTTTATTGTAGTATTTATTATTTATTATTTACTCGTCGAAGCGAGATTTATTGTTCCTCGTTGGAGGTCTAAGAGAATCTAAATTTACATAAAAATGAAAGTCTTAATATTAGGTCCCCGGCCGCCGGCTGCGCAGTCGCCGGTGCATTAATCTGCTGACATGGCACACGCGCCGGTGTTATGTTGAGCAGCGGCAGTTTCCCACGTTCCACGGCCCCATGGTTGTTGTTGGGCTGTCTGGGCAAGTGTCTCCGTCAACGCTGCAACTCTCGTGTTCTATTACGCGACGAGGCATGTGCTGTATTTGGTTCATATGAAGGTGTTTAAGCTCATTGACCCGCTGTAGGGTCGAGAACCAAATGCAGAGGGAGGGGTATCCGGCTGGATCGGATAACTACTCCCCCCCTTGAGCAGTCGCCATCCCCGGCGCACTTAGTCTTGCCATTAATCCATTGATTTGCCGGGCGTCACGCTTCTTCGTCAAATATAGTCTGAGCATGGCCATGCCACATACTAGGCCACAAATACCTAGTCCTAGGCAGAATGCAAAGATTGGTCTGGAACGTGAGGACACCTCTTCCTTTATCTCCTTGATGAAATTGAGGTTCTCCTCGCTCAACTGGTGGAGGAATGGCAGGCTCAGGACCCTTTTATGCTCGGTAACATTTAGCAAAGGTGAAGATGCAACTCCTGGGTATCGGCTCTGAACGTTTTGCGATTCTGATACCGCGAACCATTTATGACGGCATAATCGTTGAATGTGATTAGATGCGTCCCTGAAATGTTGAGCGCCGCGCTGCCGTCGAAACTTACTGCTGCTGGGTGATCGTTGATGATAATGATCCCGTCGTCGACCAGTGTGATGGTGCTGAGGTGGCTGGGTTGAGACTGGCAGTGGGCCACGCCACCAGAATATAATCCTTGTTCGCAGGAGTCCTTTGTCGACGCTTCGCAGAATGTTGTCGTGGTCGTCTGTTTGCAGTCCGACACTGTTACTATCTGGTCGTTGCAGTCGGCGACGATGTTATCGTCAAGTCGAAGGACGGTGCCGTTGTGGGCGACCGGGAAAATAGTTATCTTTTTGCAAATGTACTTAATCTTAGGGAATTGAATGACAAAGTGTATTATGCTATTTGATTGAAAAACTTTGATTTTAGATACTTCTAAAATGTTAGTTACGATAACATTGGTGAGCTGATTAGAGAAAATAGAATTCAAAGTCTTTCCCTTTGCTGCCTCTAGCAATTTATTGACTGAGTCTGTTAAGCGGTTGATTTGCTCCTGAGACTTAGAATTTATGCTTATCTGCCTGTTATTCGATTCAATAAGTTGGGCCTCGTTTATTCGTATCTTTTCTAAGTCGTCCGCGTCCGGAGTTCCGGCTACCACCTTTAAGACCGAGCCCAGGATGTTTAGGCTCCTAGCAACTCTGTGGTGCACGCTAATCGTGGCTAACATATTTCGGATATGGTCGGTATCCACCACTAGTAGTTTTCGCATGTGCGACTGTGGAAACATCTCGGTCAAATTTGCGGTCTTGTCCGCAATTCGTTCGTAATCCGTTAAGTTTGTCGAATGCCTGAGGTAATTTATTTCGTCCCATACGAGTATGTCGCCGTCCAGTATCGGTACGTAGTCAGAATGTGAGTAGTCTGTTATGCGAGCGTTTACCAAGGCCACCAGAAGGAGTATCATGTGAAACAACCTAAGGAATGAAAGAAAAGGTTGCTTGGTAATCTGTGATCGAGTCTCTAAGTATGAATGTAAATGGAGCGTAAAAAATAGTCGGCTGAGTGGAACGCTCACGTATGGGCATAGGGGCATTACCTAAGATTGTCTTTGTGCACAACCCTCCCCCTAATTAGGACCGTTGTCCCCAAGTCCGCTTCTACCGTTTCTTCCACGTACAACGGGGTTAGTTTATTTCCGAGGCGTCTGTTGGTTTTCATTAATACCTTATCACCTACTCTAAAAACTCTGTTCTGACGCGATCGGTTGACTCGATTGTTCTGCACAATCTGAGCTTTCCGTACCCTGTTCTGTACCTCGCTGTGAAAGTCTGCTGCAGCGGCGTTTAAAATATCGATCGGCTTCTTGTTGGTTACCGAGTGTACCGACCTGTTGTACTCCACTGTTGCCTGGAGGAAAAGGTCGACTGTGTCGACGATTCCCTTCGCTATCTTGAGGCATCTCGCGATTTCCAACAGAGTACTATGGAATCTTTCAACTTGGCCGTTTGAAGTGCTGTGGAGGGGAGGAGGATTCACAATGTGGGCTCCGAAATTGTCTCGCAGAAGTGACCTGATGGTTTCTGAACTCAGCGATGGTTCATTGTCGCAATATATTTGTCTAGTGTTGGGGAAAATGTTCATAAGTTGCAAGAGTGGAGCCTTTATATCCGCAATCGTGCGGGAAGCTATCGGTTGTACGATGGCAAATTTCGAGAATTTGTCCACGCATGTTAGGAAGTACTTCCTATCTGTTGAAAAAATGACGACGTGAAGCATTTCTCCAGTGAACGAAGGGACTGGCGTTGGTCCCAGCTCCTGTTTTTTTGGATGCCTATCGTACTTTGCTCTAGAACAAATCCTGCAATTCATGACTACCTCGCTTGCGAGTTTAGTCATTTTTGGGAAATAGTAATCGGCCAAGACCTGTTTTACGTTTTCCTGAGCAGCTCTATGTGCTCGATTGTGTTCGATTGTGACAATCTCCTTTCTTTCATTTTCATTGAAAATGTCTGTGACCAGATTCTTGCAATGCCAGAACTTGGTCGACGGAAAGGCGCGTACTAGCTCATGCTGAATGCAGGCTAGAGTCGGAAAATCACAGTGGATTGCGTTTACAACCGTAGGGTTTACTGAGGTCTTCACGACCCCAGTGAGCGCATTTTTGTCCGTAAAATGTATTATATGTCGCGTTTTTTCCTCGAAAAGAATCAACATTTGCTTTAGAGGAAAACGCGCCGCTTCTAGGACAATTTGATTCCTAAAACAATTGACAGGTTTGTCTGTCGTTTCTATCGTGTAAGTCAAAGACGCTTCGCTGTGTATTGTCGCTGCGTCAGATTGTGGCGCGCTGTCTTCCAATGCATTGATGTTTTGTCGAGACAATGCGTCTGCGACATGGTTTTCTTTGCCTGGCTTATAGAAAAGCTTGGCACCGAGCTCGTCAATGCGTGCCTTCCAGCGTTTTATTTTAGAGTTAGGGTTTCCTTCGGAAACCGCAAACGTGAGTGGCTGGTGGTCAGGGAACACATTAATGTCCCTGACAGGCCCACAAAATTGCTAAAAGCTCGCGCTCATTGGTAGCGTAGTGACGCTCACCGTTCTTTAGTGTCCTTGAAATCATAGTTATTGGGCGGCCGCCTTGTGAAAGGACCGCCCCGATGCCATAGGCAGAGGCGTCGGTCGTTAGGTCGAACGGTTTTTTGTAATCTGGGTACATCAATATTACGTTTTCTGATGCCAGAATGTTCCTTAATTTCTGAAAGGCGTGTCGTTGGACCTCGCTCAAAATGATAGTGGTTTTTTTTTATTTGTATTTGCTGATGGACCCATTTTCCCCTTTTAAAATATCAGAAAGCGGTCGGGCAATTGACGCGAAATCTTTCACGAAGCATCTGTAGTAACTTGCCAGGCCCAAGAATGACCTTAGGCCGAACAACGTTGTTGGCTCGACGTACTCCTGGATGGCCTTCAGCTTCTCAGGGTCCGTCCTCGTGCCTTCGTTAGTCACAATAAAGCCGAGGTATTCCACGCTCTTCTTAAAAAAATTTCACTTCTCTCGAGCGACTCTCATGTTGGCGTCATAGAGGCTTTTCAGCACCCAGTCGACGTGTTTAACATGGTTGTCTTGAGACTTGGAGAAAATAATTACGTCATCGACATAGACGTAGCATGTTTTGCCGATTTGTTCGCGCAAAACATCATCGATTGCTCTCTGGAAAATGCTACCTGCATTTCGTAGACCAAAGGGCAGTCGGTAATACTCGTACTTCCCTCCATTTACGGAAAAGGAAGTCTTTTCTCGGTCGCGCTCCACCAAGGTTATTTGGTGGTATCCAGACTTCAAGTCCAGTGTTGTGAAGTATCTGGCAGTACCCAAGTTTGCTAAGATCATTGAGATGCTTGGCATCGGGTATTTGTCGGCCACTGTTTTTTGATTGAGCTTCCGAAAGTCCATTACGAGACGTTTCTTCTTATTGCCCGCTTCATCAGTGCCTTTTTTGTCGACCACCCATATAGGATTATTATATGGCGATCTGGATTTGCGAATGATTTTGTCTTTCAAAAGGCTCTTGACCTCTGATTCGACAAAATCAGCTACACCCATAGGGTACGGGTACAGCTTGGAGTAAATTGGTTCGTCGTCCGGCAAATGCCTTACTCCTCTTATTTAACATTTTTATAAAGTCCGCCCTTATGGCTGGGGGAGCATCGACGTCAATAACGTTTGTGTGGTTGACGTCTATGCACTTGTGGAATTTGATTACCTCAGTCGTGTTATCGAATCTGAGTGTACCGCTCTTTAAGCACAATGTCGCCCCTACCTGCGATAGCAGGTCAAGGCCAATGATGCCGTCAAATGATGATAATGATTCCAACAAAAAAAGTGGGGAGGTCTTGCCGAATATTGACAGAAGGCATTTCTTCGAAATTTCATTTGTCCCGTTGATTGAGTAGACGGGAAAGGGTGTCTCAACAGGGATGACGCCGCGAAGCTATTTACATGGCTTGATGTAATTCTTTGACGCACCCGTGTCTATGAGAAGCTTCATATTCATCCCTGCTATTTTCCGCCAAACGAATGGCAGCAGGGATCTTCCCCTAAAAAATTCACTGAGTCTCTTTCGTACTCTAATTCGCCCTCCGCTTCTATCTCAGCGACAGCTTCGGCCGCAGCCCCATTGTAGGCAGTGTCGGTCTGGTTGTCCCCGGCTGTAGTGTGCTCTATCCTCTGCTGCCAATTTCTCGAGGTGCGCTCTGACGCGTTTGTTTTCCTCGCAAAATTTTGATTGCGTCCACCCGACCCGAAAGGTTTTTGGTAAGCAGTGGGCAGTCTGAGTTTTGAAGAAGAAGGATCTACATCGATGGGCTCCGGGCCCTGGGCCAGAGTCCTGCCGCTATTGGATCGTTGGTTGGATCTTCCCTGCTGGGCGTTCGACGCGTCTTGCCTTATGTCGTAATGAGGACTTTTATAGGAGTCCACAGCTCTAGTTTGCCTAAAATTGCCCTGGAGTTGCGCTTGAGTTTGGCGCTGGCCCGTTTTTTGGGCCTTTTCCTCCATGGCCCTGGCGTAATTTGCAGCCAAAACGCTGCGATCCTCGCTGGATTCCGCCGCTTCGGCAAGGGCCAGAGCGGTCTGCAGATCTTTCGGTCTTGCCGGAAATACTGCTGTTTTCAATGTTCTTCTTAAGCCTGAAACGAATACGTCTAAAGCGTCGTCCCTAGCTTTCTCGTTTAGAATGCCCGCTGCGACCGCATTATGGACCATTATGTTTTGTTGGTAATGAGAGAGAGCTGCTTCTCAATCTCGTCATAGTATTCCGCCAAGGACAGGTTTCCCTGCCGCATGGTGGCCAGTTTTTGTTGTATCACGCTCACTGGAGTTTTGTCGGAATACGAACTATCTAATCTATTCAAAATTGCCTTGAAATTTAGGACTGTATTGAAAGATGACAGGACGTTATTTGCGGCACCTTTTATTTTATTCCTGATGATGCCTGTCGCCATGTAATGTCTAGCGCTGCCCTCATAGGGCTCGAAAGTTTTATAGGCCGCCAGCGCTGCCTGGCGCCAAGCCACATAATTTTCCTGTTTGCCGTCGAACTCGGGGACGGACTTAACCATGTCCAATGGCTGATCACACTGGACATCGGGATTTATTGCTATCTCCTTATACGCTTCAACTTTCGGGGCAGGCGTACCTGTGCTCAACTGAGCAATCTCGGCTTGTAATTACTGTAACCTGGTCTCGAACCGCGAGGCCTGATTTTGCAGTGCGGCCTCTATAGCTGCTGCGAAAGTTGCCGGATCCATGATGTCAGGGGAACGTTCGTGGCTTTTAGTCAAACGGAGGCCCCTAAGACACAAACGTAAACTATCGTCGCTATCGGATTGTTCTTGCTTGCTATTCCCTGGGTCTTGCAGGTCCCCACACAGTGAAACTAAGCTATCGGACCGCTTAAAGGACTTGAGGTCACTATTGGAACTGTTAGGGCTATCGCCCATTAGACACTTCTTATTTTATTGTATTTTCTTTTTTTAATGAATTCGATTTTGATTTTAAATATCTCAGCTGCACCACTCAGTATTATTTTATTTTTATTGGGTCGCGATTACCAAAATGCTTGAATAAAATTTTATAAAAAGAGCTCACTTACATGGTTTTCTGCGGCTTATACCGTGTTTTATTTGACCTAATTATTAATTCCTTTGTGGGTGGCGATGAGGGAAGCGAGGGATCACCCTTCAGCTTGTTGGTTTTAATTTTTGAGGCGAGGGATTGCCCTTCAGCCTGCTTTTCCTTTCGTAGACGTTGATGCCGGGAGCGAGGGATTGCCCTTCAGCTTCTTCCGGGTGTGGTTTTTTTTTCACCTTCAGCGAGGGATTGCCCTTCAGCTTGTTGTTTTGTTTTTTGAGGCGAGGGATTGCCCTTCAGCCTATTTTTCCTTTGTAGATGTTGATGCCGGGAGCGAGGGATTGCCTTTCAGCTCCTTTAAATGTAGGTTTAATTATTTATTTCACCTCACTTGTTGTTTATTACACTTGCGGCGTTAGCTCGCTAATTTAGTAGTAGAAACTCGAGTTGGGTAAGCACTCTTTATGTTTCTTTTATTTTTGTTAAGCCCGAAGCGTTAGCTTACGAATTTTTTTTAAATAATTACTCGCGTTGGATAAAATTCCGTTGGGCGCCAGTTAAGTAGAATCGACGTTTATTGTAGTATTTATTATTTATTATTTACTCGTCGAAGCGAGATTTATTGTTCCTCGTTGGAGGTCTAAGAGAATCTAAATTTACATAAAAATGAAAGTCTTAATATTAGGTCCCCGGCCGCCGGCTGCGCAGTCGCCGGTGCATTAATCTGCTGACATGGCACACGCGCCGGTGTTATGTTGAGCAGCGGCAGTTTCCCACGTTCCACGGCCCCATGGTTGTTGTTGGGCTGTCTGGGCAAGTGTCTCCGTCAACGCTGCAACTCTCGTGTTCTATTACGCGACGAGGCATGTGCTGTA
The DNA here is from genome assembly GCA_008121275.1 of Drosophila lowei. Lineage (NCBI taxonomy): Eukaryota > Metazoa > Arthropoda > Insecta > Diptera > Drosophilidae > Drosophila > Drosophila lowei. Next base: position 34,507,547 of record CM017781.1, on the reverse strand, counting down.
TTTGGTTCATATGAAGGTGTTTAAGCTCATTGACCCGCTGTAGGGTCGAGAACCAAATGCAGAGGGAGGGGTATCCGGCTGGATCGGATAACTTGTACAATAATCTATTTATGTTTAAACAGTTACATTGCTTGCGAAAGAGCAGAACAAAACAAACACGCGAACACTTGGATTGGTCAGCGTTACAGTACTGCTGGGAAGTTTACGGTCGAGGCCATGGAGCCTTTAATGTCGCTTCGACTCGCGTAGAGTTTTGAATTCACATATATAGGACGTTCACAGGTTATCACTCACATTACGATCAAATCCAACGATGAAAGCGCTTCCATGTGGTCGATGAGGGTGGCTGAAAACTTGTAAATATCAGTGTGTCAGAGTAGATAGGCGATATGCGCGAGTATTAGTTTTAGTTCCTTTCCTTCTAGCTGCACATTTCTTTATGATAATCCAAACAAACCGATTCACACGAATTTAACTTTTAATGTTAATCCTAGGGTCAGTACAATAGTGGGGTTCCAAAGTATTATTCCAATATGAAGAAATGCATGGGCATAGCCATCATGATCGAGACACCGAATGACTTCTTCAGCAACGCAAACTGTATTACGGCACCGGTAATCGTCTTCTCCTTTAGCGTTACTGTTCGTATGCGGGCGGCGTCAGCGACGTAGAAATGACGAAAGTCTCTGAAGAGGGAATCGTAAACTTCACACATATGTATGTCCCTGCACGTGAAGATATAAGCCCATCGACCGTTTTTCACTGGTGTAGGCCGAGCAAGGCTTGTATGTGTGTGGACCCACGCCGGTACACCCTGCGGTAAATACAGTGATGCTCACATGTATGCAGACGCCAAGCCGAACGAAGATTTGGTGTCGAAGGCGGCTAACATATACTGTAGTCGATCGGTACGATGGGTGCTTATATGTGCGGCAAGGTAACGAGACTGGGGTGGGTACGGCTTACGGCACTACGACCGGCGTTTCGTACGGTATTGCGTACGGCCAAACCCGATGGGTTCGGCCTTCGCTTAATAAAAGTAGGAATGGTCGGCTGATCTTTTGACTAGATCTTAGCCACGATGGACACGCGGTAATTACGGTCGAGGTTAGAATTGTTCCTTTCACTGCACTGACTTGGGTTTTTTCTTCAGACGTCCGTTTGGGATCGCGAGTACAATTGCAAAAGAGAGGCACAAGCCACTCTCTTTTCGCTGGAGCCCTTGGTTCTCTCATTCCCTTTTTCTCACCACACATTGACAGTTGCCGCTGTTAGCTTACGTCATTTTTGGCTTGCGCGTAACTGCCCTAAATGTGCAAGGTGCATGTCTAAGGGAAGGGGAAACCGTGGGACGGATGCGCGATATTTTTGTTGGACAGGCGCCACTACATACGCCCAACAAAAACCTGGAGAAAGGGTGAATTAGCACATCAAACCCAACCCTCCCTATTTTTGCGGTGCCAGTTCCAACAGGATAAATATGTGCATTACGTAACCGTTAGAAAAAAGGCGTTTCGAAAAAAACCACGAAGCACAACGGCTTTTCATTTCTTGCGACGGCTACTTGGGAGTTACACTGGACCTTCAATTTCGTCGTTGGATAACTGAGCCTCGATCCGCCCCCCTACAAACATTGGTCCTTCGAACCGGATATGAACCAGCGTCCTATGGATGCGCTACCCTGCATTTCAAGGGTATATTGTTTTGAACGGCCGTTTGCAACCGACTCTATATATTGGTACCTCGTGCCTCAATATTATTGTCCATCCTCAATTTTCGTTCTTGGTTGAACACTTGTTTATTGATCGTAGTATTTACATCTATACATTCCGGCCACGGTGTACGAGTTCCATAATATAAATACTTGTAATAAATTCCACCAAATCCACATATCCACGGTTCGTAGTTCGGAACTTCCACGTCTCCATTTCCGCTCACCTGCCTGTGCGACTCTGATACGCGTTATCGCAAATCCATCAGCCAAACATGCCCACTGTTGAGAAGAAATCTCGCAAGAAGTTTAAGCGGGTGAGTTCCCTGAGTTTGACCCATCCATCCAGCTCCAACGGTTCAGTCACTACGCCCACATCTTCCCGTCCGGCCCCAGCTGAGCGAGGTCCGACCACGACCAGGGCTCACACACCACATGCCTTCGAGGCCTTGTTGCTCCCCTCAGTAGTCCCCCATCGGCCGCCAGTTCCGCACGGTCTAAGTTTGCCTTGGCTGCAAGCAGACTGACACGCTTCGACCAGAAGCTCAGCGCTCCAGATGCTAGCACACCAACCCACTCGCTCTCCCAAGTCCATTGAGATCAACTCCGAAGCCTGTGGGCGAAAGTGGACGCGGAGTTCGAGACCTGTGCGGGGGCGATAGCGGAAGCGGATCCAGAGGGGGTAGCTGACGTCCAAGGGATGTACGATGACTGCTACGCGGTCTACGCGCAATGCCTTGCCGAACTGAACGATCAGCTCGAGCCCCCGACTGTCCCTCACACGCTGCAACTGCCCGTTCAAGTGCTGACTTCCGGCGGTTGCCGCCTCCTTTCATGTGACACTGAAGTTTTCAGTGGGGACTACCAGCAGTGGCCCACGTTCCGAGACCTGTTCACCGCCATCTACATAGAAAACCCGAGGTTAGCTCCAGCGGAAAAACTGTTCCACCTCAACAAAAAGACGACCGGTGAGGCCCCCGACATAGTGGCACAGGCTCCACTCACGAACGAGGGTTTCGCGTCCGCATGGAACGCCCTCCGTGAGCGTTTCCAAAGCAAGAGGCTGATACTCAAAGCCCCCTGAAGATCCTTTTCAGTCAGCCCCAAATCCGTACCGAGTCAGCAGCCGCGCTAAAAGAGGGCCGTCCACAAGTGCCTCACGACACTCACCCACTCCGAGGTCTCCACAGACAGCGTTTTCGCTGACGGAGTGTTAGTGTACCTCATTTCCGCTAAGCTGCCAAAGACGACCTTAGAGCTTTGGGAGCAATCCGTGATGCAAAAGTCCGAAATTCCCACCTGGCATGCCATGGACAAGTTCCTGGCGGAGCGGCACCTGTCTCTCGAAGTGACCGAGGACGGCCATCCAGGCATGGAGACTCAGGCCCACTCCAGGGCGAGTATACCCACTTCAAACAATTCCAGAAGCAATCCGTTTCGGTCTCAAGGATGTCCTTATCCTAGAAGTGTCCACTCGTTCGAGACCACAGTGAATCAAAAGAGGAGCACGTGTGATCTCTGCTCCAAAGAGTATCATCCAATCCTTTTATGCCCTCACTTCCTTCAAATGCCCGCTGACGCTCGCTTCGACTACATTAAGCAAAAGCAGCTTTGTTTGAACTGCTTTGCAAGGGGCCACCAGATACGAGCATGACAAAGCACCCACAATTGCATCACTTGTGGAGACCGGCACCACACGCTTCTACACCGTAGCAATCCAGCAAACTCCAGCGAGGCGATTTCCACAACGGCACAAAACTCCTCAGCGTTACCCGAGCTACATCTACGAGTACCAAGCGTACAAAATCCAAGTTCGTTCGAAGCCCAGCCAAACGTTCAGTCGTGTTTCGCCTCCGGCACGAGTACTGTCCTTCTAGGCACGGCAATCGTTAATATTTGCCACCTGGGGAAAAATTTCCACGCCCGCGCTCTGATCGACTCTGGCTCCGAGGCGACGTTCATTACGGAACGTCTTGTGGACATGATCACATTGCTATTCCAACGTATCCAGGCACAGGTCTCCGGCCTAAATAATACTGAGCGGATCAGTCAAAGAAGCTCTGCAGTTTTTCCATCCGCTCTCCGACCAAGCCGGGCTTACAACTAAATGCCACAGCCAACGTTATTCCGGAATTGGCCGCGAGTATTCCATCGCATCCGATCTCGCAAAGGTTCTTGAGTGACCTGCCGAACCTCTCATGGGCGGATCCGACCTTCTGTGAGAGTTCACAAATAGACGTCCGGTTCACAACACTCCGGCAAGGATTGTCGCAGTGGCGGGCTGTGCAGGGTGTGTGGCAAGAACCACCACACGCTACTGAACGACACACTCGCCTCCCCGTGAGCCGCCCCGTCGTAGGAACCACGGCGCCGTCCATAGACTCCTCAAGGGCAAGCCCCGTTTTGCGCATCCGCACGCCGATCCGACCGTGGAGCGATTCTGAGCCGACGTCCTTGTCAAGTCCAGAGCACTGTTTTTGGATGAATCGGGTCCGGGACGTGCACCCAGTCATAGGCCACCCAATTATACTTTGCAAGCCTGCAAGGGGGGGGAGGATGTTCCGTCCCAACTTGCTCTCGCGCGCTCGGACGGGCTCTCGGAAAATCTCCCCTATCCACAATCCACGATCCACACGGCGCTTACGGCAGCTGAAGCATAGATCATAAGGCTTAGAGTTTTAATTACATTTTCACCCCCGCTTCAAACGGCTGATCTAACGCGCGACCCCCCAAACAAATACACACACCTACATATGTATATACCACGAAACACAATGGCTTTTCATTTCTTGCGACGGCTACTTGGGAACCTTCTGGAACCACTGGACCTTCAATCTTGTCGTTGGATAACTGAGTCTCGATCCGCCCCCCTACAAACAACCACTTCACAAATTCGTTTCATCTCTTCTTCTTCAGAAGAGATGTAACAAACACAAATATCGATACCTTGCAGAGTTATCGAAACTATCGTTGCCACTTTGACAATTTTTTGACAATAAAAATAATTTTGTTCACTGTGTTATAATCATTGAACTTGAACATTAAAATTGGAAAAAAACATTTAATATTCATAATTCTAGCGTGCCAAGCGATATTGTGGCATTTTGAAACTATAATTTTCGTTTATTTATATTGCGCTTACAGCCCTGCGCGTGTAAGTGTGGTTATCCAGCATTCAAATGTCAAGCGCTCACTCTTCATCCCTAGATTCCGGCGTCCTCTGAAGGAAACTGTTAATTACCAATTCCAACGCAGCCCAATCAAACGAAACTAGTAAAAATCAGGTGAAAATTTGATAGAGAAAAACTATACTCTCTCGTTGCACGGCGCATAACAGCACTTGACGTCCCCCAGTAATTACGCAAACCCAAGCATTGTAATGACGTCGCCAAGCTCGGAGACCCCACTGCACCGATCTGCGGTGGGAAGCTACCGGGAGAGCATGGCCCGGGACCCAACCATGATCAATGACGACGAGGCAGGGCGGCTGTTGAAGCAGAACATGCGCAAGAGTTCAATTCTCGAGTCCATTGAGGAGTACGAGACGGTACGCTCTTACTTGGATCTGTACAACTGCAATAAGCTGAGCAAAGACAATGCCTGGGATATGTCGTTGATTCATACACTGGCTGTTAAGACCTTAAAAGAAAAGTCTAGACATTTGCGAGTTGAGTTGTAAATTCAAACTAAATTTTATTCTTAAAATCAGAGCCTTATATGTGATTTGACAATGAGGTAGGAGGTACAATTTGGTAGTCTATAATTATCGTTAGACCTACGCAGAGGATACACTTTACTGAGGGTGTCTATTTGAGTACATGTTTACATTAGTTTTATTTTAGGACCGCATTTGTTAAGTGTTTTCTCCACTTGTGTTTTGTTGTCGTATTAATGGGTTACAGATCTTTGTTTACACCCGTGCAGTCATAACTTGTCTACTTTATGTGATTTCTTTAGAGATCGGTTTTGTTACATGAGTGAATGTGTACAATAATATATTTATGTTTAAACATTCTGCAAGGGGCCGAAAGTGGCATTGTATTGACGATAATATGTTCATGTTTGAACATTCTGCAAAGGGCCGAAAGTGGCATTGTTTTGTATTTTGATTCTTGTGAACCTTTTTGTGTACATTTTTTTTATAGCTATAATTACAAGTACAGATAATCATTTACAGTCAATTACAGTGGGTAGGGAAATGCTATAGTTTGCAGTCTTCGTGCTACTTTAATTCTTCTTATGGCATAGATTATTAATATTACCATTATTATGATTCCGATAATCAAGGCCGCATGTCCAGATACATGATGGAACTTAAGTCCTTTTAAGTCGATGACCTTCTTTTAACCATTTTATTTCGTTTCTTAACTTATCCATTTCTTCTGTATGGTTAATTAATGGAACTGTTAATGGATTCCAAACAATTTTTGGTATATTACTTATATTACTTATATAAAAGGATGAAATTGGCTCGTAGCTTTCTGTTTGAATGCTGTGATGAGGTACTAGTATTTTATCATCGGTTCGCACAGTACAACCATGTATTATTGTTAAAATTCCTTGTTGTGGAAGATCAATTAATTCTTTATTTGAGTTACTACATTGAATTCTAGCATTAGTGTTTACTGGAACTTTGAAGAGCCAACTACCCTGCCTTTCTAATTCGACCCAAAATGACCTTGACTCTGCTATCTTCCTATAAACGCAATTTGATTTACTTTTTGGTTTGAAAGAAGCTATCTCACAAGCATTATCATTGGCATTGCTCCAAGGCCAATTACCTTCGCATACTCTTCTATTCGTTTGCCATTTTTGGCATTTGTTTAAGGTAGCTTCAGTCATCGAATGATAGGAATCAATTTTGAAATTATATACTAAATACTTGGAGCTCAAATCTACCTTGACCAATTCTTGTTCATGCTCAACCGGCATCGGAATTATCTTAAACAAATGGGATGCGTGTCTACCAAACAGGGGAATCTTCACGTTCAGAATTAATTTGTTATCAACAAAAATTCCTTTCGCTGTTAATAGGCTGTAAATTTCCTTCAATTCTGTTCCTGTTCTTTTTCCTGGAAGCACCAATGTTTCCAATAAGTTATCTTTTATTTTTGCTATGTGAGAGTGAAATAGGATGGACGATTTACTTTTCCGAACACGTCTTTATTCAACTCATCCGCCATTTAGAATGAACGAGCGTCGATCTACATACTTTTCATGTGCCCGTATCTTCGGTATTTTTCTGGGGTGGCCGTACATTTATGGATTCTTAATCTAAGCTAGGGATGCCGTATTGGCTGATATAGGTTGTAATGGGGCTGCCGTACTGAGTGATAGGGGTTATCCTACCACAACTCGGCCATCCTGACTGCTGGATCACCTGATCCACTTAAAGATAAGGAAATTCTATTGTGGCTTACAATTCGTATACTTAGCATATATTACATTTGTTCCTTATATGTATATATATTAGCTTTTTATTTCTGTTACCTATCCAGTGTTTTATGTTTTTGATGCTCCAAACACCTTGATATGGGTTACGGGATACTTGAAAACCTTCTACATCTTTTAACAAAAACCTGTAATTTTTAAAACTTTTTCGATTACATAGGGGCCTTTGTTTTTGGGGATTAATTTTTTAGATGCTCCCACTGTGCAATCAAAATTTTTAACCATCACATAGTCTCCTTCCTTGTACTCCTTAGGTCTCTTTAAGCCCTTGTCATATTGCTTTTTGTTGCACGCTTGAGCTATCTCTATATTTTTCGCCGCATTATCTCTTAATTCTGTTAGATCTTTGTTTTCTTGTACTTCATTTAACTCTTCTAGTTTTTCTTTTAATTCGTCTACAATTTTTCCTCTCTGTTCTATGCCGAATAAAAGTTTACAAGGCACTTGCTTTGTGCTCCTGTGCTGTGTGTTATTTAATGCACGTTCTACTTTGTCTATCACTGCATCCCAATGTATACCCTTTTCTGGTTCTTCTAATTTCGCTATCATTGGCCCAAGGCTTCTATTGACTCTTTCCACCTGACCATTTGCTTGAGGCGATCCTGTAGCGATTTTAATGTGTTTAATATCAGTCTCTGTCATGAACTCGTCGAATTCGTTTGATGTGAAGCAACTCCCTCGATCTGAAATTATGCATTTGGGTTTGCTGTATGCTCGAAAGTAGTCTTTTAACGAAACGATGACCTCTCGTGTATTCGGTGTTCTTGTTGTATATAAACGCACGAACTTTGTAAAAGCATCAACAACTACTAATATGTGCTTTTTTGATCTACCCGAGTCAACCGGACCGTAATGATCGATGTGGATTAGCTAAAATGGCATATTTCCTTTTGGAATGGAGTGTAAATATCCTTCTTTTTCCTGATTTAGGCGAAAACGCAACGCACTTCAAACAATTTTCAATGTGACCGGAACATTTTTCTTTAACGTTTGGAAACCAATAACTTTTGTTAATTATGTTTGTCATTTTGTCTCTACCTATGTGTCCTATTTCGTTGTGATATTTAAATAAAACGTGGTCTTCCATTTCTGTTGGAACATAGAATAATAATCTTCCGTCATTACTCTTCCTGTAAACTACACCGTTTCTCATTTCGAAAAGCTTGTGTTCATTTTCTTCTAACTGTTGCTTAATTTTTTGAACTTTGTGATCCTTGGCTTGGCAAATAACTAAATTGTCTTCAAACGTATTTGTTTATACTATAAGAATATTTGTGCATCTGCTCAGCGCATCTACATGTTGCATTCTGCTGCCTTCTCTATGGCTCAGCTCAAAATCATAATTTTGCAGCTCTAAAGCCCATCTAGCAATACGCGGGTTGAGTTCAATTTTGTTGAGCGTTAACGTAAGGGAACTGCAATCAGTCACAATCTTGAACCGTTTTCCATATAAATATGTGCGAAACCTGCGCAGAGCGTAAATAATTGCCATTGTTTCCAGCTCAAAGCTATGATATTTTGATTCCGCTGCAGTTGTTCGCTTGGAAAAATAAAAAATTGGATGCAGTTTTCCGTCGTCTTTCTTTTGAAGTAACACTGCCCCGAAGCCAAGAGCGCTTGCATCACAGTGCAGTTCTATCTCATCTTTATGATTATAAATTGATAAAATGGGTGCCTGCATTAACATTTCCTTCAGCATTGTAAAGCAATTTAATTCGTTTTCACCAAATTGAAATTTGGTATCCTTTCTCAAAAGATCGTAAAGCGGTTTGGCAACAGTTGAAAAATCTTTTATAAATCTCCTGAAGTAGGAGCATAAGCCGAGAAAACTTTGCACAACCTGTACTTTGTCTGGGATTGGAAAGTTTTTGATTGCTTCTAATCCTCTGTCATCTGCTGTTATACCTTGCCCATTTATTAAAAAGCCCAGATATTTTATGTTTGATTGCAAGAACTCACATTTGTCTATTCGCAATTCTAACTTGTTTTTCGCTAATCTATTGAAGACTTCCTTTAGCGTTTCTAAGTGTTCCTGTGTATTTCTGCTGGCAACCATTATGTCGTCCATGTAAACAATAACTTTATCATCTCTAATCAAATCATCGAATATCTTGTTAACGAACCTTTGAAACACTGCTGATGCCGTTTTCAGACCCTGCGGCATTCTGAGGAACTCGAATTGTCCTAAAGGTGTCACGAACGATGTATATTTAATCGATTCCTCATTAACAAACACATGAAAGTAACCATTTTTGAGGTCAAGCTTCGTAAAGATCTTTTTGTTGGCTAGTTTGTCGAGCAAATCATCGATGAGGGGTATGGGATAGTTGTCCTTAATCAAAGTCTTGTTAAGTTTTCTAAAATCTATACATAACCTTAAATCCCTGTTTTCTTTTTAACCAATACGATAGGGGAAGCGTATTCGGAATCACTTGGTCGTATTATCCCGTTCTTTAAATATTCGTCTAATAATTGTTGCAGTTTATCTTTTTCGCTATATGACAGTCGCCTTGGAGCACAGCTAAACGGTTTTGATTTTTCTAAATTAAGTTTTATCTCGCATTTAACTAAAGGTTCCTTTGGCCTTACAGTGTTTACATAATAGTCTTCGATGGTTTGCCTTAGTTGACATTTTAGCTCATGACTTATATTTTCTCCGCAGATGTAATCGACTTTTTCATCTTCCAAATAATTGATATTAAAAATGTCTGGAGCAATGATTTCATTGTATGTGTCCTCAGTTTTGCTACTAACGATTTCATCAGTAACGACCGCATCGTCATTTATACCTGTTTTACTTATATAACTGATTGGTCTGGTATGATCGATCAAATTTTCAGTACCTGCTTTACTAACTACTTCCGTAACAATTTCACTATCCTTGCTAACGTCTTCACTAACAATTTTATTATCATCGTTACTAACGGTATGACTAACAATTTCATCAATCTTTTTACTAATTGTGTCACTAACAGTCTTATCAATCTCTTTACTAACGGTATCACTAACAATTTCATCAACTTTGGCTTCTTTAATCACCTCATCTCTAACTATTTTATTAGCGTTATCATTAAACTTTTCGTTTTTTCCTATACTCATGCGTTTGCCCATTGCTTTAATTTGCAGTTTATAACTTTCTATCAGTATTGCTGAATTATTACTTAATTGATTATTAGCTTTCTCATTTACAGCGTCTAACGTAACCATTTTCAAAGTGTTTAGGTCCAAGCTTAGCGCGCATGCATTCATAAAATTTCTGCCAAGAACCACACCATGACTCATAGACTCGTTCGATACCACGCTCAAATGAAAAAAACATTTTATTCCTCCTTTCAAAACATAACATAGCATTTTTCCAAATGTTTTCAATTGGCTTCGATTCAGCCCAAAATATGATTCAGAAACTGGCTCCAGGATGGTTTTTGTAGAGATTAAACCTTTCTTAACGAACGATATTGGACTCCCAGAGTCTATTAGGCATGCTGCAATTAATGGTGTTACAATCTTATTGCATAAGAAAATCTTACAGTATCTTACATAATTGTTGTTGATTACGCTTTTTCTCTCCGGGCATTGTCCGACTAGGTGGCCAAATGCCCCACATGCGTAGCAGGATCCAGGCTCCCTTTTTGGCTTGAAGCAGTCCTTGGCGAAGTGACCACGTGAGTTGCAGTTGGCGCAGCGTAAGCCCTTGTTAGCTGCAGCATCTGCCGAGACTGGTGTGGCATACTGCTTCGGAATACTGCATAGAATTTGCTTCGGATCCGCGAAGCACTGAATGCGAGCCTGATCTCGCAAGCCCGAATCCGGAATTCCATCGATTATCTTTTCCTTCAACTCCTCTGTGTCTATGTTGATGTTTCTAGCCAGCATCATTTTTTCTTCAAAATATGAGGCAAAATTTTCTTTTGAACGCCATTGACGATTTTGGAATCTGTCTCTTTGTTCTCCTTTGGACAAGGTTGCCCCAAATGCCACGATCAATTGCTCGCACAAGTAATGAGCTGATTCCAAGATACGTGCGGGATCTGCATGGAGCCAACTCTGAGCGTTTCCCTTGAGCTTAGCAATCAGGAGCATTCGTTTAGTGATGCTGTCCAGCTTGTAGATTTCGGCAATATTCTCCAGCTGTATGACCCAGTTTTTGGCGCACTGTGTCCCGTCGAATTCCATAGTCACTTCCTTTGCCAATGTGAGCGATGTTGCCAAAGATCCCCATATGTTGTTTACATTTATGTCCTGACGTTTTGCAACACTGTCTGAATCGTAGCCTTTTCCATCACTGTGGTCGATGGTGCTGTTAACATTGGTGCTGTTAGCGCAGCCACTGTTAACTGTGGTGCTGTTAGCGCTGCCACTGTTATCGATATCGGTAGCTTCGTTGCCCTCGTTGATGACGTCATTGGCTTGGCCGACATGCACGATCTTGTTTATTTCGTCATGAATTTTTTTCAGCAAGACTCTGCCTGCATCTATCTCTGCGCGTAATTTCATCAGGGCGTCGTTCTCGGCTTCTACTGCGCTTGGCTGTTCCGTGCATAGTAGAAATTCCTCCTGCATGTCTTGAATCGATGGTGCTGCCTCTTCTACGACTGGCGGCGCCATGGTTGGTGCTTCACCTGCCAACTGCTGCTGCTCCGCTTGGCCGATCGAACCTTCTGGTGGGTCGCCGCGTGCGTTTGGTTGAATTGCGCTAACACGTGCGACCAGTTCGGCTTTCGAGCCTTGGGTTGATAGCCCGAGTCCAGACAGCCACCTTTTTAGTTGCTACCGAGAATTGGTTTAATTCGATGTCGCACATTGTGAGTAGGGCCCACTTCTGAGATTGTGAGAGTGAAATAGGATGGACGATTTACTTTTCCGAACACGTCTTTATTCAACTCATCCGCCATTTAGAATGAACGAGCGTCGATCTACATACTTTTCATGTGCCCGTATCTTCGGTATTTTTCTGGGGTGGCCGTACATTTATGGATTCTTAATCTAAGCTAGGGATGCCGTATTGGCTGATATAGGTTGTAATGGGGCTGCCGTACTGAGTGATAGGGGTTATCCTACCACAGCTATTTCTCCCTTTAACTGTATAGGTTTTAAAATATTTGGATTAAGTCTACCATGATTAATATCTATCAGTAGATTTATAACTGCTGATTGAATTTTATCGCAATCTTCAATTAAGGAGCTTAGTTGCTTTGTTACCATAAAGAAATGTATAGATTCTTTGTACACATAGAAACTTTCCTTTAATGCTTCCGTTATGTTTTCTACTCTAGCGCCCATACTTTTAAAGTTCAAATTTATTTCCTCGGTAGTTCTTTGAGAATATTTACCGTTGACTCTACCACCGATGTTTGTTTTTTAATTAAATCATCTAGGTTATGTTGGTTTTCTAATAAATTTTTCATATTTCCTTTCAACGTTTCCCTATCTTCGGCGTCCATTATCCCAAATAATATATGATAAAGTTAGCCCATAAACTGAAATGGTTAGGTTAGGTTGAGGCGGCTGCCGGGCTCGCTCGGAGCCCGTCACACTTAGGCCGGTTTCGGCCCGTTGTGATACCGCATAGGATCATTCCTTCCTGCGTTGTGAGACTTCCTGTCAGCAATTATCCCATCCAGATGTTCTCACAAAGTTCGCTATCTTCCTGGGACATAGTTTGGACATCTCTGAGATATCGTGTAGAAAGGCTGAGCCCAGGTGCTGTAGCCTTCTTCTGCTGAGAGCTGGGCAGGAGCAGAACAGGTGTTCCACTGTCTCCTCCTCTTCCTCGTCTCTACAGCTGCGACAAAAATCGTTATGCGGGGCCCCCAGCCTGTTAGCGTGGGTGCCTATTAGCCAGTGTCCCGTGAGGGAACGTATGACTACGCTGCACCTTTTCCTGCTTAGCTTGCAGAGCTCGGAGGTGCGCTTCATGTCCATGGTCGGCCATGTTTGCCGAGTTGTGCGACATCGTGGCACTATTTGCCACATATCGTTTGTTAGTCGCTTGTATTGCTCTTTTATAATAAGCTTACAGGTGGCCATTGGCATACAGATATCCTCCTTGTCTTGGAGAAGGGGGATTGTAGTGCCAGATCTGGCCAGCTCGTCCGCTATACAGTTGCCCTCAATGTCCCGGTGGCCCGGGACCCAAATCAGGCTAATAGCAAATTGCTGAGCCATCTCGTGCAGAGATTTGCGGCAGTCTGCCACGGTGGCCGAGTTCGAGGAAATCGCACTTAGCGATTTGATCGCAGCCTGGCTATCGCTATAAATGTTTAGCTTGGTTGCCGTAACGGCAACCGCTTGTAGGTAGTCTAGAGCCTCCCTGATTGCTATGACTTCCGCTTGAAAGACACTGCAATGGTCTGGCAGCCTGAAGGAATGCCTTATGTTTAGCTGTTCAGAGTAGATTCCCCCTCCGACTCTGTCGTCCAGCTTTGATCCATCTGTGAAGATGTTTATGGCCCCATCTGGGCCTGGGAGTCCCTCGAGCCATTCGTCTCTGTGAGGGATGATTGTGTCGAAGGGAGTGACTGTGTACTCTCTTGGAACTTGGTAGTCTGTTTTTGAGGGGACGGTATTGCTATTATTTAATATGGCTGAGTGACCTATGCCCTGTGTCACCCATTGATCTGAGTCTCTTAGACGTATTGCTGCTGCTTCTGCCCGTTCCTTTCCTGCGAGGTCAAGGCTCTGTAGGCATAGGATGGCATTTAGCGCATCATTTGGGGTGGTGCGAAGAGCTCCGCTGATGCATAGGGCGGCAGTTCTCTGGACTTTGCCCAGTTGCGTGGTGATCGCCCTTTTTGATAGGGCCGGCCACCACACCGTAACTCCATAGAGTAGTATTGGTCTAACTATAGCTAGATATAAGCATTGGACTATGCTTGGGTTCATACCCCATCTTGGCCCAATAGCTTTTTTGCATGTGTAGAGTGCAGTCGTTGCCTTCTTCACTCTGTCTTTGACATTCAGGTTCCAGTTAAGCTTCTTGTCAATTACCAACCCTAAGTAACTGGCACTGTCGCTAAAGGAGAGCCTGCATCCTTGTAGTATTTGAGGGTTGAGGGGGGGGACCTTGTATTTGTTTGTGAATAATACGAGTTCCGTTTTTGAGGGATTTACTCCCAGGCCGCGCGATTCTGTCCATTCCGACAGTTGCACTAGCTGTGCGGTCATTAAGTCGCACAGTGTTTGGGGGTATTTCCCCGAGAATATAATCGCAACGTCGTCCGCATAGGCCACGACTTTGCAGCCCCCCACTTCCAGGTCACATAGAATCTTGTTGACTGCTATGTTCCACAGAAGAGGAGACAGGACACCACCTTGCGGGGTGCCTCTGTTGACATACCTTGACTGGGCGGACGATCCCATCGATAATGTCACCGTCCTGCATGTGAGCAATTGATCAATGAGCATCACCAAATGACGGTCCACCCCCAGGTCAGTCAGGGCTTCTGTAATGGCGCCCGGTACAACGTTGTTGAAAGCTCCCTCAATATCGAGAAAGGCTATGAGTGAGTACTCTTTGAGATGCAGAGATTTCTCTACCGCTGAGATCACTTCATGAAGAGCCGTTTCCGTGGATTTTCCTTTCCGGTAGGCATGCTGTGCACCTGACAGCAACTGAGGGTGTATAGTTGTCCTCAGTTGCAGCCCGACGAGTCTCTCAAAGGTTTTGAGGAGGAAGGACGATAGGCTGATTGGTCTAAAGTCTTTGCAGTTGAGTGCGAGGCTTTTCCTGCTTTGGGAATGAAGACTATCTTTGCCTTAAGCCATGTTCGCGGGATTGTACCCACAGCCAGTATCTTGATGAAGGTACCTTGTAGCCAGTTGATGGCCGTATCCCCGGCCTTCTGAAGTTGGGCCGGAATTACCTGGTCTGGGCCTGGCGATTTGAACGGGTTGAAGCTGTTTATTGCCCAGCTTATGTTACGTTTTGTGAGGATGTGATCCATCGAGGTTACCGGTCCCTCTCCTGGGAGATGTACCGTCTCGATGGTTGTGCACCCTGGGAAATGCGTGCCTAGTAGAATGTGCAGGGACTCCTCACTGGAGTTGGTCCACGTGCCGTCATTCCTTTTAAGATACCCTACCGAGGGGTTAGTTTTTGAGAGAATCTTGCGAAGCCTTGCGGCCTCTGACGTTTCCTCAATTTCCGAGCAAAATTTTTGCCAAGAGGCCCTTTTTGCTTTCCTTGTTTCCTTTTTATATAGTGACAGACTGATTTTGTAGTCTGCCCAGTGGCTCTTCTCGTTCGCGCTTTTGGCCCTGTTGAGGAGGGTCCTGCAGCTTTTACGTAGGATGTCTATTTGTTTTGACCACCAGGGGGGTTTCTTTTTCCCCCTAGGTTTGCTAGAGGGGCATGCTGCCGCGAAGGCTTTGTTGCATGCTTCTGTGAACCTGTTCACTAGGCGATCTAGGTCGTCTTTTGTGTCCGGGCATGATGGTGCTTTGGAGGGGAGTAAGTCCTCCAGGGCTGAGCTATATTTTTCCCAGTTGGCTTTCCTGGGATTAATATAGTCCTTAGGTTTCGGACACTCGAGGGATAGTGTGGTCTCGATGTATCTGTGGTCAGAGAAAGAGTGGTCATCAAGGACTTGCCAACTCTTGACTATGTCTAACAGGTTGGGAGACACTAAGGTGAGGTCAATAACCTCCTGTCGATTTATAATTATAAAAGTGGGGTCGTTGCCCCGATTACAAATAAATAGATTTGAGTTAAGGATAAAGCTGAAAAGTGACTCACCCCTTACATTTGTGTTCGAGCTCCCCCATTGAGTGTGGTGAGCGTTGGCATCGCAACCTATTAATAGGTCTATGTCCGACCTCTAGCTGTCGCTGGCTAGTTTGCGAACAAGGTCGTTGGGAGGATCGTTTTCCTCATGGGCCATGTAGGACGACATCAGCCTTAGATGTGTCCCTTCCAGCTCTAGGCTTGCCGGCGTGTTGTCGCTATCGCTATAATTATGGAGCAGAAAGATATTAAGGTGCTTTCTGGCGAGAATGCAGGTGCGGGTTTTACCTTCATGTTGAGCTACAATTATCTTGTACTCCTTCGACCCTAGTCCACAAACCTTGTCTCCCACTATCCAAGGTTCCTGGATCAGGGCTACGTCTGCTCCGCTCTCTTCGAGGCGGAGTATAAGAGCAGCGGATGCTGCTTTACAGTGGTGGAGATTGATCTGAAGGAGCCTCAAGGACATCCTTAGTGTTCTCCACCACTGTAATATCGGCATCTGGATCGTCCTCGACTTCCTCGTGGCAACACATCGCCTCGAAGTCGCATCTCAGCGTGCCATCGGTGGAGTAGCCCTTTGGGTCTGTCTCTGTGTGATCGTCGGGTGCTTCGATCTCCGAGGCAGCGTCCTGCTCGACTGGCTTGTCGACAGGACGTGCCCCGGCCGCTGCATCCGACTTGTAGACCTTTACGGTCACCGAGCTGAACCCAAAATTGAGCTCGCCTTTGGCAGCCTCAATTGGGGCCAGCGACTCTTTGTTGAGGACGACCACCGCCTGGTTTGTGGGGCCCTGTGTCGTCTCAACTTTGACCACCTTCCAGTCCGCTGTTGGGAGGTGCATCTTTACAGCATTTTTAGGATGCGTTCCGGCTCCTTCATGGAGGCGGGCACCCAGACTCTCGCCCTTGGTCTACTGGGCACTTCGCTCCAGTCTACAGCGACGAGCTTCGCCCTTGGGTAGACTTCCCCGACTTGCGCTACCGCTGCTTTGTACAGCTGTACGGAGCGCTCGTCTTCACAGGCTACGATTTTTATGCAGCCCTGGTACCAGCCCATGTCTTTGCAGACGGGGGGGGTCCAGGCTGCTTTTCCAGCAGCTCGAAGCAGCGGTCGGCCAGTGCCGCTTCCACCCACTTCCACTGATTCTTAGGGATTCGGGAGTCCGCGCTGCCTTTGTCCAGGACGCCAATCAGCGTCCTTTCTCTGGCAATCTGCGCGAACGATGTGTTAGGCAGTACTCTGGAGCGCTTCGGTGTTGGCCCAGGAGTCTCTTGCGAGCGCTGCCTTTTTGGCTGAGGGGCTTCCTTCTTCGGTGCTTCCTTGCCAAAGTTCGGCAGCACCTTCGAGGCCCACTCAACCTTCTTTATCCATTTGTCCGTTGGGCTGGACATCTGGCTTGCGTTCTGCCGACGGAGTATATTGCCAGCACTCCTTCTATCGGCATATGTAAAAGGTTTGGCTTGGACACTAGTAGATGGTGACTCATCACCCGCCACTTTACCAGCAGGCAGAGCAGCCGCAGGCCTTTGGGCCGCTGCCTTGCCCTGTTTGGGATTGCTCCCTGTTGGCATTTGGGGAGTGCCAGACTCATTTTGTTTGTTTTTTAAGTCTTCCATTCTTTTCCCACGAGCTGCAGAGAAGGGGTACGGTCCGTCCGGGCAGAGATCCACGTTGCCCGGATAAGGCATACTTAGAACAGGGGCTGCCAAGTCCCTGAGCTCTCCGTTAACGACTGGGCTAGTTTTATATACCGGGCCCCCAGCCAGGCTGACTCTCGGCACGGGTCGAATAACACTCTTAGTCCGGCCCGGTGTGAGCTGAATGTGGGGGTTGGGATGTGGGTAGGTAGTGTGTAGGGATAGGGGAGTGTGTGAGCTACTTATACGAGGCGGCACCACAAGCGCATCGTCAGTGTTGCTACTTTGCGAACACCCGCTGGCTGTCCGGGGCTGCTTATTTTCGGTACTCTCCCTAGGGATGTCCGCTTATTCGCAGCTGACCTACCTATATGACCTGTATATAGGTAGGTCGTTCGCTATCCGCAACCTGCGACCCGTCCGGTGGCCTCAGCTAGGCCCCCTTTGAGCCACCTCACGAGCTCATCAGACCAGAAACTCAAATGGTGCTAGCTTCTTTCTTTTATTATCCTGAGTCATGAAAAGTTTATTATTTTCCTCCAGGTCTGCAATTTGTCTTTCCGTATTATCTAAGACATTATTGCATTGATCTTCAAAAGTATAAAGTTTACCACACACAACTCTCATTTTCCCAATCAATTCTTTCCCCTTTTTTATCATTTGGAAATACGGGTCCATGTTATAATAAACAATTAAATCCCAGGATGAGGCGACTATTTCAACGTCCCCCATCGGGTCCAAATATATCGAAGTGGAACTGTTCATTTTTTCAATTGACCACTTCGCCGTTCCTCTAGCAGCAATGTTCGCATTTGACACTTGGCAACATAACACAAGCATTAACAATGCTGCCATCAGTCCTAGCTTGGACATTCGAGGTCTACTACGCGTACTTCTGGTCTCTTTTGGAGTCATTCCTGAGTCTTGCTCCTCTGACTCGATTCCAGCTAATGGACAAATTTTAGTTATAGGTCGTTTTATCAACCCATCTTGATATTTTATAGTTACTACTCTGACTCTATCGTCCCTACCTTTATGTGTTTCTTCTATTTTTCCCAAGGGCCATCTAGCTGGGTGACAGGTTTCGTCTTTTATTAATACAATCTGTCCTGTTTTAATATTCTGCATTCCTATTTTCCATTTATTTCTTTGTTGCAGTGTGTGCAAATAATCTTCTTTCCATTTAATCCAAAATTCTGTTTTCATTTTCTGAATTAATCTCCATCTATCCAGATTCCCGATTTTTTCCTCTGAAATTGTCTCAATCGGGCCAAATATTGGCCTTCCAATAATAAAATGACCTGGTGTTAATACATCCAGATCGTCAATATCATTTGTAGCTGTATACAAAAAGCGTGAATTTAGTACCGCTTCAATTTGACATAATAGAGTTGCCATTTCCTAATAGGTTAAATTACACATTCGCTTCTAGCTCTTGCTTAAGCCGGTTGTGTTTTTTTTCTTGCTCCTGCGTTCTATAATATTGGACGTTGACATGCAATGACTGCATCTTTCAAGAGGCGATGCAGTTACTGCACCGTCAAGTGGCCCGTGTGAAACCAGCAGAAGGCTGTTACGCGCGGATCCCAGGCAAAACGCAGCCCTCCTCCCGCCCAACCGACCGAGGGGCGCTGCCGCATGACGCACGGCGCGTAGCCGAACCGAACGCGAACATGCAAGAAAGATAGCTGTTAGACTAACATTCGAGGAAAATTAGCACTAAACTTACTAAGAAACTAAGCATGCAATCGAAATACAAGTACCACTACAATTACTAATTACAAGAAAGGTGTGTAAGGATTAGTAATTTAATAAGAGGAAGAGAATTAGTGGTGGATATAATATGGTAGAGGGAATTATAATCCGAGCATAAGACCCTAAACGGTTCATGCAAGGAATAATTCGATCTACAAAGTGGAAGAAACAACGGTATAAAATTTCTAGTCAGTCTAATAGGAATCGTGAAGTTTATGCGGCTCAACAGATCAGGGCTGTCTATGTCACCCCCGATCAAGTTGTGCATAAATATCACACCAAGCATTTTTCTACGGTTAATTAAGGATGGGAGGTTTACTAATAGTAGTCTACTAGAGTAAGTCTTACACCCGCATCCCAGTTAAGGCCCCGCAGAGCAAAGAGTAAAAAGTTTTTCTGTACTGATTCTATACGGTCCTGGTGTACTTTGTACTGAGGGCACCATACACAGGAGCCGTATTCTAAAATCGGACGAACTAGCGTAGTATAGAGAGTCTTTGTTATATAGGGGTCGTCAAATTCTTTTGACCACCTCTTTATAAGCCCAAGCACGCCCATGGCCTTATTTACCAGGGTAGAAATGTGTTCGGAAAACTTTAACTTTGCGTCTAATAAGACACCAAGATCATTCACCAGGGTAATTCTCTCAAGAGAACCGCCACATAGGGTATAGGTAGCCAACAAGGGGCTAGAACGATGAAATGTCATTACTTTGCATTTCGAGGCATTAAGGTGTAACAAGTTTGCACAGCACCATGACTGAAAGTTATTGAGATCGGATTGCAAGCGAGAATGAAATGAAATGTCCTTATACTGGACACAGAGTTTAACATCATCCGCATACATAAGTACTCGAGAGTATGTTAATACCGAAGGCAAGTCATTAATAAAGAGTGTGAAGAGTAAGGGGCCTAGATGGCTGCCCTGTGGTACTCCCGAAGAAACCTTTACTGGTGAAGAGAGGGAGTTTTTGAAGAGGACTCCTTGAGACCTGGAACAAAGATAGCTAGAAATCCATCTCAGGAGGTTGGGCGGAAACCCTAAAAGGTCAAGTTTATGTGCTAGAAGGAAATGGTTTACAGAGTCGAATGCTTTACTGAAGTCGGTGTAAATAACAAGTTAAATAAGTTACCTTGAAAGCCTTTAATAATGAAAGAGGTAAACTCTAACAAGTTCGTGGTGGTTGATCGCCGCCTTATAAATCCATGCTGAGTTGGAGATATAAGTGACTTGCAGAGATGTTGCAAGTGCGGAGTTAAAACCTTCTCAAACATTTTAGGGATAGCGGATAACTTTGCTATACCTCTATAATTTTAGCATCAGACTTGCTACCTTTTTATGGAGAGGAATTATAAACGATTCCTTCCAGATCGGGGGGAAGCAAGAAGAATCAATGGACAGGGTGAATAGTTTAAGCAAAGGTCCACACAGAGCCTCGGCGCAGTACCTGAGTACACAACCTGGAACCCCGTCTGGACCCGGTGAAAACACCGGCTTAACTAGTCGAAGATCATGAAGTAGAGAACATTCATTTAACAAGGGACTGAAAATGCCGTTCGACCTCGGTAAACCGTATGGGTACGGATGACCAGAGTAGCTTTCCTCAGAATAGGTGGTTTGAAAAAATTGGGCAAAAAGATCGGCGATTGCCTGATCATTATTTGCCGACGTATTACAAAATGATAGCGAGGATGGGTGTGCGGACGTTCTACGCTTACTGTTTACGAAGCAGTAAAACTGTTTAGGGTCCTGAGAAAAACGTATCCTGCATCGAGATAGGTAGTTCTTATAGCATTGAGCATTAAGAACTGAAAAGTTTGACCGAGCTATTACATAGCGAGAGTGAGAAGTAGGAGAACCCACTTCTTGAAATTTTTTATAAAGTCTTGATTTTAAGTTTTTTAGACTGGATAACTCTTTGGTAAACCAAGGGGGTTTTCCAGATCTTCTCCGCCCTTTTGCTTAAATATCATACAACATTGTTGTCAATTTGTTTTGATATATCATCGCATCTCTTAATTTGATTATACTTTGTGTTAATTACCAGTGTTTCGTTTGTAAACTAGTGCTTAATATAAATACAATATTCTCAACGTAACGCATCGGACTCGTGCAGGCAATTTGTTATTGTTTTTTACCCAGTCTGCTTTTCGTTATCGTTTCTTCGGTGTGCACTGTTTCTCGCGCATCAGCGTTTGCATCGCCCACACTCTCTCGAAAGCATAGCGGGCCTGCTGCTCGCATTGTTGCTCTCACTCTCTCTGGATTGCCTATACTCTCCCTCTTTGTGGACTATTCTTTTGTGTCTTTGCTTTGGTGAGTTTACTGCTCGTTTCCTGCACTTCGTTGGATCATCTGCTCTGCATTATTGCCGCTGCTGATTGTCGGGCTCGCTCTGCTGTCTGCTCTCCCATTTTACCTGCGCTCTCACTCTGTACTTTTATTATTCGTGCACAGTGATTCTACTGCTGTCAATAATGGCAATCGTTTGCAGTGCAAAGAAATGTGAATTCGGTGGTGTAATCATTGGTGATTCATTCCTCAGCTGCTGGCTGTGCGACAATTTGGCCCACATAAAATGTGCTGGTGGCGGAAATTTTGGCCGGCTAAACGATCTGATCTCGAAACGCATGGGCCTGTCTTGGTCATGCCTGGCTTGTCGGGAGATTGAGGCCTGATGATATAGTTGTGACTAAATTTACATTTAAACACAAGCGCAACATATCATCCTTTAAAATTCTTCTCCCTGATTCCTTACTATCCAAATCTCTTGAACCGTCAATATGGCCTGAGCATACTATTATGCATGAGTTCCTTCACAAAGATTCGAACTCGAGTCCTAGAATTACCGAACCTGCAGCTCCAAAAAACTGATATACCATTTTTCTATTCACTATCAGAACGTTCGCAGTTTGTTGGGCAAATTGCGTCAAATTCATACAAATAGTGCGTCTTTTGATTTCGATGCCATTGCTTTTACCGAAACCTGGCTTAACTCTTCTATCAATGATCATGAAATCTTCATTGATAATTACACTATTTATAGAATGGACCGCCCATCTTTTGCAGGTGGGGTTCTGATTGCAGTCAAATCTGTTTTCTCATCTGAGTTATTCCCATTCAATAACATCCATGAAATTGAATTTGTTGCAGTCAAAGTTCGTGTTGGTTCGGCATTTTTCTATTTAACCTGCTCCTACATTCCTCCCAGATCGGATGCTGAGATTTACTCAAACCACTGCTCAGCAATTAATACTGTCGTATCTGCATTAAATTGCAATGATCAAATTATTGTCATGGGGGACTTTAACCTCCCATTTCTTTCTTGGCTGCCTTGCGATGACGCTAACCTTTTGTTTCCCAATTGCCACAATGACTTTATCAATGGGCTAACGGATATTTCCCTTGTCCAAATTAATGCCGTCAAAAACATTAGGGACAGACTTCTTGACCTAATGTTTGTTAACGATGCTTCACTTGCTACGGTATCTAGAGCAAGCCCAATATCATTCCCTGAAGATCCTTACCATCCAACTTTGTCGATATCCCTTGAGTGTACCCGATCTGTTTGTACTGACAGTTCCATGGCTCCTTGCCACATAAAGTGTTTTCGCAAAACAAACTTTATCGATTTAGATCTACATCTCTCGCGTGTTGATTGGTCGTTTCTTTATTCATTACCGAACATAGACGCAACTGTTAACTCGTTTTATAGCTCTATTTACTCCGCCCTTAATACATTTGTTCCAGATATCACTGTACCCGTATCGTCCAAGCCTCCCTGGTTCACCAAGTATTTGTCATACTTAAAAAATAATAAATCCCGACCAGAAGTCGGGCTCCACGTCGGCCTTAGCTCTATACTCATCCGCTCGCTCCCTGTTCCTTGCCGTTAATAGTCAGTGTTATAATCATTACCTTTCACAATGTAGTAGAAACTTTCGTAGTGATCCTAAAAATTCTATTCGTTCGTTAACTCTAAGCGTAAGTCAAACGCTTTTCCTCCGTCCCTTCATTACCAGAACAGAACAGAAGCTTCTGCTGTTGGTATTGCAAATTTATTCGCTACCTTTTTCCAAACAACGTACTCGTCTCATATTTACAACGCATCCACTCCGTATCCGTACCAGCTACCTCAAGCTAACAGCATTTTTCTGCCCATTTTCGAGGAAAACGTTGTTCTGGAAGGTTTGTCATCTATGGACTTATCGTTTTCTGCGGGTCCAGATAAGGTACCAAGTTGCATTTTAAAACACTGTGCCCAGTCCCTTTGCAAGCCCTGGACCTTTCTCTTCAACCTCTCTTTGTCTCTTTGTCCTCTCTTCTAATGTCTTCCATTAATTTGGAATGAGTCCTACATCATTCCGCTTCACAAAAAAGGTTCAAGATCAAATATTGAAAACTATCGTGGTATCGCAAAGCTTTCCGCCATCCCGAAGCTTCTTGAGTTCCTGGTAACCCGGCAACTGCAAAATCTTTGTTGCAGCTTGATATCTCCGTCGCAACACGGTTTTTTCAGACATCGTTCAACATCGACTAACCTTCTTGAGTTTTCTAACCTAATCCACCGTGGTTTTCAAAGTGGTTTGCAGACGGATGTAGTTTTTACGGACTTCAGCAAGGCATTCGATTCTGTGAACCATGCTCTGCTTATTCACAAGCTCTCTTTATTAGGGTTCCCAACGAATCTTCTAGATTGGATTTTGTCCTATCTCTCTAACCGTACTCAACGTGTTTTGTTTTCTAATGTGTTATCAGATATTGTTAATGTTACTTTAGGTGTGCCACAGGGAAGTCATCTGGGCCCGCTTCTGTTTATTCTATTTGTGAATGACCTTCCTCAAGTTATATCATACTCTACTACACTAATGTATGCTGATGATGTTAAAATCTGTCTGCCTTACTCTGATTGGTATTTGAACACACGCCTTCAACTGGATCTAAGTGAACTACTACTGTGGTGTTCAACTAATCTACTTTTTCTGAACCTTTCTAAATGCAAACTTATGACATTTTACCGTCGCGCTCCACATTTTGTCTCATATGCTCTAGGAAATCATGTCCTCGAGCGAATTTCGAGTTCAAATGACCTCGGAGTCCTTTTTATACCCGATACTCAAAATGAGTATTGGGGTATATTAGATTTGTGGTGAAAATGGATGTGTGTAACGTCCAGAAGGAAGCGTTTCCGACCCCATAAAGTATATATATTCTTGATCAGCATCAATAGCCGAGTCGATTGAGCCATGTCTGTCTGTCCGTCCGTCCGTCCGTCCGTCCGTCCCTTTTAGCGCCTAGTGCTCAAAGACTATAAGAGCTAGAGCAACGACATTTTGTATCCAGACTTCTGTAATATGTCACTGTTACAAGTGTATTTCAAAACTTCGCCCCGCCCACTTCCGCCCCCACAAAGGACGAAAATCTGTGGCATCCACAATTTTAAAGATACGAGAAAACCAAAAACGCAGAATCGTAGAGAATGACCATATCTTCTAGACTGCAGAATCTGAATCAGATCGTATCATTATTATAGCCAGAATGAAGAAAACAATTTCATTTTTTCTCGCCCTGTCTCTCTCTAACACACACGTATCATAGCCGGCTTTGCCTATTGCTAAATATGAGTTCCAAGATCTCAGAGACTATAAAAGCTAGAGCAATCAAATTTGGTATCCACACTCCTGTAATATCGGACCTTGACAGATTTGTTTCAAAATTTCGCCCCACCCCCTTCCGCCCCCGCAAAGGACGAAAATCTGGAGCATCCACAGATCTCAGAGACTATTAGACCTGACTGTCGAGCTCTCACTGCTACAAAACTATTTGTAATTTTTCACTGCAGAACTCAATGTTAGAAGTGTATTTCTTTTTGCACAGAGAGCTCACTGCTACAAGTGTGTTTCAAAATTTCGCCCCACCCCCTTCCGCAGCCGTAAACAACGAAAATCTGTTGCAACCACAATTTTGAAGATAGGAGAAATTTAAAAACGCAGAATCGTAGAGAATGACTATATCTACCAGATTGCTGGATCAGATCGGATCATTATTATAACCAAAAGTAACAAATCAATTTTCAGTGGCTACGCAGCGCCCGTCGACACGTTCTGACTGATTTTCTGTCTCTCTCGCACGCACTCTTTGTCGTTTAGTGTAGCCATACTGACTATGTATCGGGTATAAATGTAGAGTTGCGGTCGCAGCAGCAACTCACAACGTTCCCCCTCGTTGATCATAAGATGTGTTTTAAAAGCCATATAGCTGCAACAGTCAATAAAGCTAAGGGTGTTTTAGCGTTCATCAAACGTTGGTCCAAGGAGTTTGACGACCCGTACGTTACGAAACAACTATATATCTCGTTAGTACGTCCTATATTGGAGTATTGTTCTTGTGTTTGGAGCCCGCAGTATAAAGAGCAGCAGGTTGTTATTGAATCCGTGCAAAAGCAATTTTCAATTTTTGCCCTTCGTAACTTTAACTGGGACTCGGGTAGAATCTTGCCACCCTACCGGTCTAGGCTAAATCTTATTGACCTGCCGTCGTTGCACCATCGCAGAATATGCAATGGCGTAATGTTCGTGCACAAGCTCCTTCTCGGGATTGTTGACTCCCAAACTATCTTGGGTCAGATTGACTTGGCCGTCCCATCTAGACCTACTCGTACTTTCAGGCCTATCCGTTTACCCATATGTAGGTCTAATTATGCCGAACATGAACCTTTTTGGGTTTTATGCCATAATTATAACTCCCTCTGTCATACCCTATCCCCTGAACTGTCTCTTAAACTAATTGCATGCAATATTTATAATCACTTAAATTTAACTAACTTTTAACTACTCTTTTTTCCTCCTTTTGTAATTAAGTATCATTATTAACAGATAATTTGTTAATTTAATAAATAAAATAAAAATTGTCCCCAATTACCCTTTTTAAGTGATATTTCACTGATTTTACCCCAGCTTCCCAAATACCTCCGAAATGAGGTCCTGCCGGGGGAATAAAATGCCACTCGATCTGTTCTCTTTCTAATATTGGAACCACTTTTATGTTGTCTTTGAGGGCTTTTTGGTATTCCTCGTCTAATTTGCGCGAAGCTTCCACAAAGTTGGTTCCATTATCGGAAAACATTTTTGCACATTTTCCTCTTCTTGAAAAAAATCTTCTAAGTGCAGCTAGAAATGCATCTGAAGTAAGATCGCTGACTACTTCCAAATGAATAGCTTTTGTCGCCATGCATACGAATACGGCAATATATCCCTTATAGGATTTCTGCCCCCGGTTTTTAGAGCATCGGATATGGTAAGGCCCGGCGAAGTCTACACCTGTATAGGTGCGACATTGTAGCTCTGTTTTTCGGCAGATTTCCCATAATTTGTTCTGCAGTATTCTGTCGATACCTAGCACAGGTGACACACTCTTTAAGTTTTTTCTTTAAGCAATTTCTTAGCCCAAATATCCAAAACTTTCGCTGGATATAGTTTCGCATCAGATTAATTCCACCGTGCAATGTTTCTTTATGTGCATTCTTGATAATTAAAGACGTCAAGTGACACTTATCTAAAATCAAGGGATGTTTAACCTCAAATTCCGCGTTGGAGTTTTGCAATCTACCTCCAACTCGTAACAATCCGTCTTTATCTAAGAACGGATTTAAGCTTAATAGTTTATTTTTTGTTTCTATTTCCTTTTTTTATTAATTAGGCTAGCTATTTCGGAACTGAATTGGATAGCTTGTTGTTGTTTTACTATTAATACTTTGGCGCTCTTAATCTCCTTCACTGTCAAAAATGGAGGAAATTCTTTCTTTTTGGTTTTAATTTGAATAAACCTCAATACATATGCAATGACTCTTTCTAGTTTATGCATACACGAATATTTTTGTAATAGTTCACAAAAAATGTTATTTTTTGCTATTACCATTGTTGTGCCAACAACTAATTTTTCTTCAATTTCCTCTTTTGGCCAATGTTCCTTAGATTTCGCCAACCATTGAGGCCCTTTCCACCAAATCTTAAAATCTTTTAGCTTATCTGCACTAATGCCCCTTGATGCTACATCTGCTTGTCTGATTGTCTTCAGTTCTAACGTGTCCCCATTTAATTTCTGTAATCTTTCTTACTTCGTCAGTTCGACGCCTGATAAACTTGTCTTTATTGTCTCCATTCTTTATCTAGGCTAGAGTAATAGTAGAATCACTCCGGGCATAACATTCTACATTACTTCCAACCGCTACTTTCACCAGTTGAATTAATTTTGCCAGAAGATGTGCTGCACAAAGTTCTAATTTTGGAATAGTTTTCCGATTCTTCTTTGGATTAACTTTGCTTTTGCTGGCTATTATAATTGTATAATTGTGTCGGCACCTGTCATCAGGTCGTCCATATAAAGATCATTCTTTATGATTTCCCTAATTGCTTGATTTTTGCAATTATCTGCTATTGCAACAAGCACCCTGGTTGCTAAGTAGGGTGCTGAAGCTGTACCGTACGTAGCGGTTGTAAGTTTATAATCTTTTAACTTTTCGTTTGGATTATCTCTCCAAATTATATGCAAATATTGTTGATCGTCTTTATCAACATTAATTTGCCGGTACATTTTTTCAATGTCCGCAGATATTACAAATGGCCATTTACGCCATTTCACCATAATATCGAAGATATCTTTTTGGACCCTTGGTCCAACCCACATGATATCATTTAAACTTTTATTGTTTGTGGTTTTTGCTGAAGCATCGAAAAAGCATCTTCTTTGGACTCTACCATATGTCCTAAGTTTTTATATTCATGCATGAACTTTACATAATTTTCTCTTAATGTTTTATTATTGCTGAGCTTTCTTTCTAAACTATAAAATCGCGCTATAGCTTGGGGTTTTGAATCTCCTAGATCCTTTTCTTTTTTAAATGGTATTTTAACCACATACCTACCATTCTCATCTCTTCTTGTTGTTTCCAAGAAATGCTCCTCGCACACATCTTCTTCTACGTCATTCTTTTCACTTTCCAATTCCCAGAACCGCTCTAAGTCCCCAACTTCAATTGTTGTCGCCACAATAAATTTATCACCTTTTGATTTGGTGCAACCGGATATAATCCATCCGAATTCTGTATTTTGTCCAAGTAGTCCGTCTATTTTTACTACTCCGTCTTTTAAAATATGGGTATACAAATCTATCCCAATTATTACATCTACCCTACTTGGTTTGTTAAAGTTAGGTCTGCCAACACATAATCTTGCCACTTAGTTTTGTCAATATTGAAAGACTTTAATGGAAAAGCTTTCATCAGTTTTGGAAGAATAATTGCTTCAATATTTAGAGGACCTTTATTACAATCACGAGTTTTTACCGATAAAGTAACTTTGTATTTTGAAGTGCAAGAGTCTGTAGATGACACTCCACTTACCTCGGTGTTCGCTCTTTTTCGTACTAAGTTTAATATTTGCGCAGCTTCTTCTGAAATTATGGTACATTGCGACCCACAATCAATGAGAGCTCTAAGGTTTTGATAGCCACCATTCCTTGCCCTTACTTTTATAAGTGCTGTGGCTAAGAACGCTTGTTCTTTTGTCAAGCAAGTGTTAACATTTTCCCTCTTTTCGTAGGGAATATGGAGCATCGTATGATGGGGTTTTTTACAAATCCCACATAAAATTTCAGAAAAGCATTTCTTATACATATCATGCCTACAGCATTTTGTGCAAAGGCGCTGTTTTTTAATAAACTGGCCTCTATCTATCAGACTCATTCCCTTAAACTTATAGCAGTGAATTATGGTATGTCCTGCCATTTTACATAGCGGACAATTTTCTTTTATTTTACCACATTGCACTACTTTTTTCAACGGTTTCCACTCTTTATCCTGCGACGTGTAAAGAGAAGTGTACCGTTGTTCTAAAAATTCCATTACATCTGGCAATGCTTGGATCTCTTTTGTCCTTTTTATAGTACTTTCATTCAATTGTAAGGTATCTTTGTTGAATTTTTTCAACACAATGTGCGCGAAAATCACATCAACTTCTTCTGTTAATTGTGACTTTAATTTAATTAAATGTATTGACTCATTTATAGAATCAGAACACCATTTAATATGTTTCGCTGAATCGTGATATAGCATTGGTAAGTCTAGTAAACGATTCAGCTGATCCGAAAAAATTTTTCGCTTGTTTTCACACCGCTTGGTCAGCAATTCCCAAGCGGCATTATAATTCTCCAGCGGCCCAGTTAAAAAGTGAGCTACCATACTCCGTGCCTCACCCTTTATCGCGATTTTCAAATAATTGAATTTTAGAGATGTACTCAGACTATCTCTGTTATGAATTAATTCGCAAAATATTTGTGAAAAGCCGTCCCACTCTTTTTCTTCGCCCGAGAATGTGGGTACTTCCACTTTCGGAAGATCAGTCAAATCGATATCTTCTTTTTTTATCGTTGCCCCTTTAGTATCCATGCTGTTTTCTTCAGCTATGGTTTGCATCCTAACTTCTAGGTTGCTCAACATGCTTTGAATATCAAATTCCAAATCTCCGATCTGGTTGTCGAAGCTGTCGTTTGTTTCATAGCTATGATAAAACTCCTCAATTTTTGAGCTCAGTCTTTTACTGAGGAACTCAATTTTTCCTTTGCTCATTCTACACTCTCCCAGTGTAGCCTGATCAAACCTCTGCATGGTTTGCTCTAAATACGACTTCAGGTTTTCCACTATTCTGTCGATTTCCTCAGATACTTTTTCTATGCTATTGTCAATTTTGGGCTCTATGTCTTCCTTCAAAGTTCCAGTCTCCACTGATTGTAACTTTGTTTTTTCTACCTTCCCTTTCGTTAGGGTTTCACTATTTTTTGACTCTACATACTTTTTATGTATGTCCTCTATAATCTTAATCATTTTTTCGTACTGCTGTCTCTTATAGTAGTCATGATCGACTACTCCATATGCTAACAGTGCAGAATTATTGCCAGTAACTTTGTTTTTAAGGTCTCCTAACCTTTGGATTACATCGCTGGTCAAATGACCAGCTTCAATCTTTTTAATCTCCCTTGCTATCGCGGCTTGAGCCTCTAATAGCTTAATTATTTGTTCCGACAACATCTTAGTTAACATTTTTTTTTACTTAATTAGGCTTAAGAACAATTTGAAATATGAGACTTAGCTGATGAATTCTGCTTCTGCTGTTGGTTACTGCTGCCGCTGAAGTCGCTGCTGCTGATATCGTTGTCGCTGCTGCTGGTGTTGGCACACACAAACCAATTTATTTATTTATTTTTTCACAGTCACAGTTATTTGCCACCTTTTTTTTTCAATTGCTAGCCATTAAGCACTTTCGATGTTTCGGATTATTATTTTTTTCTTTCGATGTTCCGGACTCAAAAACGCCACCGTCGCGAAAAAATTTTTATTTTTTATACCCGATACTCAAAATGAGTATTGGGGTATATTAGATTTGTGGTGAAAATGGATGTGTGTAACGTCCAGAAGGAACCGTTTCCGACCCCATAAAGTATATATATTCTTGATCAGCATCAATAGCCGAGTCGATTGAGCCCTGTCTGTCTGTCCGTCTGTCCGTCTGTCCGTCCGTCCGCCTGTCCGCCTGTCCGCCTGTCCGTCTGTCCGTCCCTATCAGCGCCTAGTGCTCAAAGACTATAAGAGCTAGAGCAACGAAATTTTGTATGCAGCCTTCTGTGATATGTCACTGTTACAAGTATATTTCAAAACATCGCCCCGCCCACTTCCGCCCCCATAAAGGACGAAAATCTGTGGCATCCACAATTTTAAAGATACGAGAAAACCAAAAACGCAGAACCGTAGAAAATGACCATATCTTCTAGACTGCAGAATCTGAATCAGATCGTATTATTATTATTGCCAGAATGAAGAAAACAATTTGATTTTTTCTCGCCCTGTCTCTCTCTATCACACACGTATCATAGCCGGCTTTGCATAGCGCAAATTATTAGCGCCTAGATCTCAGAGACTATAAGAGCTAGAGCAACCAAATTTTTTATCCAGATTCCTATAATATCGGACCTTGACGAGTTTGTTTCAAAATTTCGCCCCACCCCCTTCCGCCTCCGCAAAGGACGAAAATCTGGAGCATCCACAGATCTCAGAGACTATTAGACCTGACTGTCGAGCTCTCACTGTTACAAAACTATTTGTAATTTTTCACTGCAGAACTCACTGTTGATAGCTCACTGCCACAAGTGTGTTTCAAAATTTCGGCCCACCCCCTTCCGCAGCCATAAACAACGAAAATCTGTGGCAACCACAATTTTGAAGATAGGAGAAAATTAAAAACGCACAATCATAGAAAATGGCCATATATACCAGATTGCCGAATCTTGCCGAATCCGAATCAGATCGGATTATTATTATAGCCAAAAGTAACAAATCAATTTGCAGTGGCTACGCAGCGCCCGTCGACACGTTCTGGCTGATTTTCTGTCTCTCTCGCACGCACTCTTTGTCGTTTAATGTAGCCATACTGACTATGTATCGGGTATAAATGTAGAGTTGCGGTCGCAGCAGCAACTCACAACGTTTCCCCTCGTTTCAATTACAATAGATATACATCTTTCGTTATCTATTAAAATACAGCCTGTCCAGCTCGTATTTTTCCAAATTATTAATTGAAACTTTCGTTTCATTAATTTATTTTATACTCTGTTCCTTCCTATAGGAGGGAAATCAGAATTTTTTATTTTGCTACCTTTAGCTGTCAGTGAACTAGACACTTGTTCAGTGTCAAAGGAGCTGGTTTAACTCCGTGCTCTTACCACAGGGGGGAAACAACGGAGAGTCTCGAAGGACCAAAATGTTAAGACCTTAAAAGAAAAGTCTAGACATTTGCGAGTTGAGTTGTAAATTCAAACTAAATTTTATTCTTAAAATCAGAGCCTTATATGTGATTTGACAATGAGGTAGGAGGTACAATTTGGTAGTCTATGATTATCGTTAGACCTACGCAGAGGATACACTTTACTGAGGGTGTCTATTTGAGTACATGCTTACATTAGTTTTATTTTAGGACCGCATTTGTTAAGTGTTTTCTCCACTTGTGTTTTGTTGTCGTATTAATGGGTTACAGATCTCTGTTTACACCCGTGCAGTCATAACTTGTCTACTTTATGTGATTTCTTTAGAGATCGGTTTTGTTACATGAGTGAATGTGTACAATAATATATTTATGTTTAAAAATTCAGCAAGGGGCCGAAAGTGGCATTGTATTGACGATAATATGTTCATGTTTGAGCACTGGCCAATGTAATGGATAGCCATTACAAGAAGCTAAGCAACTTCAGGGTGCGTTTTACTCTTTACCCCTCCTACCAATATGTAGAGCTCCTAACCTACCTTTCTACCTTCACAGATGGCTGGCTCTTGGCTCTGTATCAACGTTGACAAAGAACAAGGAAAAGTTGAATGCGCGTTTGGCAATGATGCCCATGCAGGAAGCGATATTTGGAAAGCTCAATTCGACGGTGGGCTCCCTCGATGCCTCCGTTCGAATGATGCCCAACATTCTGCCCAGCGTGAACTTTGAGATACGGCTACGCCCGACCTATAAAATCTGTGATGACACCGAGGAGACGGATGAGCTCATGGACAGCGAAACGCTGAGTGCTGGCGCCCAGGAGTGACCCAATGAAGCGCTGTGCCATGTGGAATAGCTGGGCGAACTGGTCAACCATATGGATAATCTAAATCTGCGGCCACTCCACACGGGCTATGTGATAACCAGTGCCCCCAATCCCAAGCCACAGTCGGAATCTATTTCAGAGGCGGCCCCCTCATATGATGACGATGCAGAGGGGCTGGATAATGCGGACGATTTTGGTGGGAATTCCCCAGAGCTATCCGTGGCCTTTGACATGAATGCCGAGTGTGAACCCATGCCGGATATGGAAGCAGGTCCTCCCATTATCCGAGATATACAATCAAATAATTTCAAGGAGCTCACCGCCGAGGAGCAGACGGTCATCAACAATTGCTGCCGTTTAAAGAAAACAGCCGAATTCATTGACGATCTGAGGCCAGTGGATGGTGTTACTAGGCTGGACTACTCCTACAGACCCATAGAGCAGAGCTCACCGTTTTGTGCGGGTCCACCACTCTGGCCCAGACGACTGGTCCAACGGATGCTGTGACTGCTACCAAACCAAAGAAAACGGCAGCAGCGGCCGCCAAGCGACGCATGAAGGAGGTGCACTATGGAAAATTCAAAGACGATTTTTTCCAGCGTCTCGATGCCAACATACAGCAGCGAAAAGTCAATGTTCGTGTCAGCCGCCCAAGAATGAATTATGAATTAAATGAAGTAAATTTATGCATTGTAATTGTTACTTTAGACAATAGACGTATGAGCAGAGTGAGCCGCCTATGTTTTGCAAACGATGACGTTCGGCAAAGCTGCTGCGCTCTCCCGCTAAAAGGGCTCTCTGCAGCCGCCACTTCGACAATTACCTTGATCTGCCGCGGTCGTCTATGTTAGTTCTATGCTAACCTCTCGCCGCATTGGTTGCATATCGTCCTCTCCTAAACATTTATCTGGCCGGGCAAAATAGCAAGCAATCGGCTTCAGCTAAGCCGCCAGTATAAATAAACATTATAAAGTTAAGCCAATAGGTGCCAAAAAAGCTTGGCATCTCAATCATTGATGACCCCCCGACGTGATATAAATACATTGGTTAATCGCGTTCCGTTAAAACACTTATTAATTATACAATATTTTGTTGTTGGGTAGTTTAACTACCAACAAATACATTTGGGTGCACGGTGAAAAACAGTTTAAAGTGCAAATTCAGTGAGAGTGCGGCTGGCATATTTATAAATTCCGGTACCTTAAGCGTCGAATCTCTCATTCTCTGTGCAGCTGCAGCCGCGGTTTTTGACTTTTCGTGTCTTCCATTCTCGCTCTCATGTCTATACATCGTCGCTTAAGCGGTATTTTATTTTCCGTTGCTGTGTCAAATTGCACAACGTTTAGCATGGACAACGATCCGAATACAGGCTCGGGCGGAAATATTATGATGGCTGATACCAGGCTGAGTCTTTATAAGCGTAAAGTTCAGATCGATTGCACAGGCTTGGTGAATCCTTCGTGGGGAATAAAATCGACAAATTGACCGCCGCGGAAGTCGAGGTGCACATTGATATGTTGGCTGAAATTCGAGAGGTATTCAATAAGGCCCATAATGAATTGGAGGCTCTCGATCAAAACGAGATTGGGAGTGAGCTGCGCGAAAACTTCGATACTCTGTTCATATCATTTAAAGCTGACCAGTCTGTATGCGTCTTTTGCCACACAGCGGGCCATGGAATATACTCGTGCAAGATATTCGGAAATCTTTCACCGTTGCTGCGCCACAAAGAAGTGAAGAAGCTTTCCCTATTCGTCAATTGCCTAAAAACGGGACACTAGACTCTTAAAAATTCTGTTAGCAGCTCGCCTTTACATTCTTCTACCTCTCTTGCTGCCAAAGGTCTTCACTCTGATGTTGTGCTTCTGGCTATCAAGCTCGGCGCTTTTGGCAACGCACAATTGTCCAGATTCGGAAAATAAGATGGAAGCAAGGTTGGATAAAACTCTTCGTATGTTTTGGGAAGTCGAGAATTGTGTGGAGGCTGTTTTGAATACCAAAGAAGACGATTGTGAAGCACATTTCGTAAGCCACCTTTCGCGGGGAGTATGCAGTTCGTCTGTCGCTAAAGAATAATACTGATCGCTTAGGAGAATCCTATGCTCAGGCTCATTGACGGTTCATCAGTCTGGAGCGAAAACTGGAGCGTATGAGGGAGTACATTGATTTGCATCATATGCACCAAGTCAACGCTGATTCCCGTAGCCTCTGCAAATATTTCTTGCCTCATCACTGTGTTCTAAAGGAGGAAAGTATGACGACAAAACTCCGTGTCGTTTTCGATGGATCCGCAGCTACATCAACTGGATATTCTCTAAATTATGTGATGATGACAGGCTTCGCTTTCGAACATGTCCAGTCGCTCTCACTGGGGACATTTGTAAAATGTGCCGCAGCGTACGAGTGTCTCCACCCGACAATCTGTATCAGTGTATCCTATGACGAGATTCCATCGAGGCCGAGGTTAAAGTCTACACATTAGACACCGTCACATACGGGACGAGGGCTGCATAATTTTTAGCGGTCCGCGCAATGCACCAACTGGCCATCGACGAGGGTGAGTCCTACCCTCTTGGCTCAGTTGCTCTGCGGCAGCAGTTTTACGTGGATGATCTTATTTCTGGCGGTAATTCGGTCGCACAGGCAATGGACAAGATGCACCAAACATCAGCTTTACTGTCCCAGTCACCAGGAAGTATTTGAGGGAGTTCCTGAAGATGACATAGAGAAGTTCCTAAGGTTTCATGATGGAAGCGACATAGCCAGAACTCTCGGTTCAGCTGCTTTTTGCCTTGTCCACACTGGACACAAACTCAAAGCCTTCAAAGCGGTCGGTTTTATCTACGATTGCGCGTTTCTACGACCCTCTTGGATTGATAAATCCTGTCATTGTCAGGTGCAAAATCTTTCTTCAGCAGCTTTGGAGAGAAAATTTTGGATTAGGATGAAAGCCTACCCTCAGCGTTGCATTCAACTTGGATGGACTTGAGAAACAGGTTGTCAAGCATTTCTCGGATCTCATTTCCTCGCTTGATTCTTCGTTCTAGTATGACTACAGAATTTCAAGGATTCTGTGATGCCAGCTTAAAAGCAGATGGCGCTTGCGTATGTGTCGTGTCAAGGGAAGCCCAGTCTTCGAGCCACGTTTTGTGCTCAAAGTCGCGAGTGGCACCACTAAAGACTTTATCGATTCCTAAGCTGTAGTAGCCAGCACAAAAATATAGGGAATTGTTTATTTTCTTTAGTCTCGTGAGACCCCCTAGTGATATTTCGAATGATCAAGCTTTAGCCGCTCTTAAGGTTGGATCAAAGCTTAAGCGCTCTTAAGTCCGAACGCCCACGCACGCATACAAGCGACGGACAGTGGGAAGCATATACGGCAATCGTACGATTGCACAGTTAAGCTATGCTGTGCATTAGACGATCGTTTAATGCTGCTTCGAATGTTCTAGATCATACGATTACACAGTTAGTAAAAAGCTCAAAAGCTCTGCTGCACACGCTACTCAGCCCATCGTCTACTACTGCTTTGAACAATAGAAGAAAGTTGTAATTCCTTGGTAATTCCCAAGTGCGAGCAACATGCACATTGCCCACACATATATATAGTGCTGTCCGGAAACTATATATTTCCACATATATATGCTGGAAGCATATAACTACAAGTACCGTGCAGTCCAGTGGTCAGTGAATAAGAAGAATTTAGTGTAGCTATATTTGGAAAAAAGGTATGTTTTCATATTAGTGCCGTGCACGTGCTGACATAACCTATGTTGCAGGGAAAAGTACCTAAGCTGCCCCATCGCGGTATAGTCTCGAGAAGACTACCCTGGAAGCTGGCTTAGGCGAACAGTTATCGAGGTTTCTCCAACTCCAACCATAATTCATTTTTTCTGGACCTTATATTACCACCGAGTTCGGAATCTCCAAAGATCCAAGTGGAGCAGATCGGCCTCAATCGCCAAGAATATTTAGTGCTGCTCAGTCATAAATCACTAAATATAGGCTTGGCAGAAGATTCGTCAGTACGGCCAGGATCATCCGAACATATGCATCGCACCTGGTGACCTCTAACCAACTTCAGGCGGTCAAGAGTCCACAAAGCAGCAGCACGGGATCGAGTTTTGTCCAATTTACTTTTAATTCACTATCAAGTTCCAACGCATAAACATCAGCAGTTTAACGTAATGTAACTGAAACTTTATTAACACCCCTCTTTGATGTTACGCGCGTACATACCTACATACATATGTGCATATGCACACTAAATTGTCTTTCGTTTGTTACCTTTTGGTTCAATTTTCGCTATAGAGCATATTTAATTGGACGTTGACATGCAATGACTGCATCTTTCAAGAGGCGATGCAGTTACTGCACCGTCAAGTGGCCCGTGTGAAACCAGCAGAAGGCTGTTACGCGCGGATCCCAGGCAAAACGCAGCCCTCCTCCCGCCCAACCGACCGAGGGGCGCTGCCGCATAACGCGCGGCGCGTAGCCGAGCCGAACGCGAACATGCAGGAAAGATAGCTGTCAGACTAACATTCGAGGAAAATTAGCACTAAACTTACTAAGAAACTAAGCATGCAATCAAAATACAAATACCTCTACAATTACTAATTACTAGAAAGGTGTGTAAGGACTAGTAATTTAATAACAGGAAGAGAATTA
The DNA here is from genome assembly GCA_008121275.1 of Drosophila lowei. Classification (NCBI taxonomy): domain Eukaryota; kingdom Metazoa; phylum Arthropoda; class Insecta; order Diptera; family Drosophilidae; genus Drosophila; species Drosophila lowei. Next base: position 34,469,964 of record CM017781.1, on the reverse strand, counting down.
GTGGGGGATATAATATGGCAGAGGGAATTATAATCCGAGCATAAGACCCTAAACGGTTCATGCAAGGAATAATTCGATCTACAAAGTGGAAGGAACAACGGTATAAAATTTCTAGTCAGTCTAATAGGAATCGTGAAGTTTATGCGGCTCAACAGATCAGGGCTGTCTATGTCCCCCCCGATCAAGTTGTGCATAAATATCACACCAAGCATTTTTCTACGGTTAATTAAGGATGGGAGGTTTACTAATAGTAGTCTACTAGAGTAAGTCTTACACCCGCATCCCAGTTAAGGCCCCGCAGAGCAAAGAGTAAAAAGTTTTTCTGTACTGATTCTATACGGTCCTGGTGTACTTTGTACTGAGGGCACCATACACAGGAGCCGTATTCTAAAATCGGACGAACTAGCGTAGTATAGAGAGTCTTTGTTATATAGGGGTCGTCAAATTCTTTTGACCACCTCTTTATAAACCCAAGCACGCCCATGGCCTTATTTACCATGGTAGAAATGTGTTCGGAAAACTTTAACTTTGCGTCTAATAAGACACCAAGATCATTCACCAGGTTAATTCTCTCAAGAGAACCGCCACATAGGGTATAGGTAGCCAACAAGGGGCTAGAGCGATGAAATGTCATTACTTTGCATTTCGAGGCATTAAGGTGTAACAAGTTTGCACAGCACCATGACTGAAAGTTATTGAGATCGGATTGCAAGCGAGAGTGAAATGAAATGTCCTTATACTGGACACAGAGTTTAACATCATCCGCATACATAAGTACTCGAGAGTATGTTAATACCGAAGGCAAGTCATTAATAAAGAGTGTGAAGAGTAAGGGGCCTAGATGGCTGCCCTGTGGTACTCCCGAAGAAACCTTTACTGTTGAAGAGAGGGAGTTTTTGAAGAGGACTCTTTGAGACCTGGAACAAAGATAGCTAGAAATCCATCTCAGGAAGTTGGGCGGAAACCCTAAAAGGTCAAGTTTATGTGCTAGAAGGGAATGGTTTACAGAGTCGAATGCTTTACTGAAGTCGGTGTAAATTACATCCGTCTGTAAGTTACCTTGAAAGCCTTTAATAATGAAAGAGGTAAACTCTAACAAGTTCGTGGTGGTTGATCGCCGCCTTATAAATCCATGCTGAGTTGGAGATATAAGTGACTTGCAGAGATGTTGCAAGTGCGGAGTTAAAACCTTCTCAAACATTTTAGGAATAGCGGATAACTTTGCTATACCTCTATAATTTTTTGCATCAGACTTGCTACCTTCTTTATGTAGAGGAATTATAAACGATTTTTTCCAGATCGGGGGGAAGCAAGAAGAATCAATGAACAGGGTGAATAGTTTAAGCAAAGGTCCACACGGAACCCCGTCTGGACCCGGTGAAAACACCGGCTTAACTAGTCGAAGATCATGAAGTAGAGAACATTCAGTTAACAAGGGACTGAAAATTCCGTTCGACCTCGGTAAACCGTATGGGTACGGATGACCAGAGTAGCTTTCCTCAGAATAGGTTGTTTGGAAAAATTGGGCAAAAAGATCGGCAATTGCCTGATCATTATTTGCCGACGTATTACAAAATGATAGCGAGGATGGGTGTGCGGACGTTCTACGCTTACTGTTTACGAAGCAGTAAAACTGTTTAGGGTCCTGAGAAAAACGTATCCTGCATCGAGATAGGTAGTTCTTATAGCATTGAGCATTAAGAACTGAAAAGTTTGACCGAGCTATTACATAGCGAGAGTGAGAAGTAGGAGAACCCACTTCTTGAAATTTTTTATAAAGTCTTGATTTTAAGTTTTTTAGACTGTATAATTCTTTGGTAAACCAAGGGGGTTTTCCAGATCTAATCGGACAAGAAAGTGGGACACAAGAATCAAAAACTGTGCCAAGAGCATTGTAAATGATGCTTGTGCCTTTTATGACATCAGTGCACAAGTACAAAGCGGACCAATCAAAATCCCTAATGAGGTTATTAAGCTTCGCAAACTCGGCTTTACGAAAGTGGGATGGTACGCGTCTTCAGGTATAGTGAGCGGAAGGGCTCGGGCTAACAACACTATGGTCGGATCCGATACAAAGCACAGATCAAGCAATCGACCCAAGGAATTTTTCCCATGATTGACTTAAGACAGGGACAGGTCAAGCAAGCCGTCAACAAAGTCATGTCGTGACATGGGCACTAGGATACTAGACTCGTTTACCGAAGACCAAACAGTTCCTGGCAAGTTGAAGTCACCAAGAACTATCATACGATCTCTATCAGATAGCGAGGAAGAAACAGCGGTTAAAGCGGACAAGTGCTGCTCATAAATTGAAATATCCGAAGAAGGTGGGATATACGAGCGAGTAATGAATATAGCGAAAGCGGGAAGAATCAGTTTTACACACAGGAATTCCAGTTCCTGTTGAACTTGGACTGTGAAGTGTTCCGACGTGAAGTAAGAGTCCACTGCAATTAGAACCCCCCCTGAACGTCGAGACGAACGGTCCTTTCTAAAAGTTGTGTACCGACCTGCCAAAACCTCGGAACTAAGAATGTCCGGCTTTAACCAGGTTTCAGTAAACACAATAACGTGGGAAGCAAATGCAACACTATCCCGGAAAAGAATGCTGAGCTTACTACGCAAGCCTCTTACATTCTGATAGGTTACTAAGAGGTTACTAAGAGAAGTTAGTTTTTTGGAAGGGTGGAAGCAGGACGATAAGATGAGGATTGCGCACTGGGATGATTTGTAAGTGTTATGGGGGGCCTATTTTTCTTCTTAGCCTTGAACTCCTTCACCACCAAATGCTCCGGCAAAAATTTGGCAGAGCAAATGGTGTCAAAGTGAGTTGGGGAGACACTTATCTTGAACGAAGATATCTCCCTGGCATAAGAGAAATTAAACTTCTCCACCTTTAAACCCACGGCTTTTATTCTGCTTTGAATAAAAGCAATTACATCATTCGATGTGAGGTCAGGGGCCAGCCGTGAGACAAAAACGTGTCGTTTTGGTGGGACTCCCACCAGTGGTTTGGGCACTACAGGCCTAGTACCTGTGGTGGCAATATCCGGAGGTCCGGAACGTCTATTTACTGGTGGGATCGGGATGGACGGGACAACTAGTGAGCTTGCGGATACTACGGACACGGACGCTGCAGACGTACTTGGCTGCACATTCTCCGAAGCGATGAATTCGGCAACCGAATTTGCATCGCCAGCTGCTGTCGTTGCCCTTGGGGTGGCAAAAGAAATCAGCTGCTGCACACTTTGAGTGGTCGGAGTCCGATTTTCGGCAACGAGCGGCTGAGCGACTATTGGCACTTGCAGATCCCGCGGAGTGACCCTTTTGCGCCTCGGAGACTCATTCAGCAGTTTTAAACCGCTAAACTGAGCCTCCATGGCTAGGAGCCGATCGTATTGGTTTTTGAAACCAACGGTCAGCTCCTTAAAGCCACTCTGCGTCTGCCTCATAAAAGCTACCATGTCTTTCTCCACCGCACGGCATGCCTCGCAACTGTAGTGCAAACCATTACGCTTTGATATGGCATCACCCACAAGGCCAGAAAATCCAGCGCATTTTGCGTGCACTACGCTGTCGCAGAGCCAGCAGGGGATAATCGGCTGATCGTGGGTGATCTGCTTATTGCATGATTTTTTGGCGCAGACCACAGCGAATTCCATTTTAATTATAAAAAAAATCAACTATTTAAAATTCCAAAACAAATTGGTATCAGACCAATGTGCCAGACAAACGCTCAAAGCGGAATTAGTGAAAAGAGAGCGGGGAGGAGAGCGGTTATATCGAGAGCTACTAAACAGAGAGCTCAGAAAGTTATAAGAGCGAGAGAGAAAGAACAGTTGTTTGGATAATAAGGAGAGAGTTATAGCTAAAGCAAAGTCTACGAGATAAAGAGCGGGCTAAACTCAGCGTGAGCGTACTTACAGAAAGCAACACACAAACACACGATTAATCAACGCACAGAATTAATTTCAAAATCAAATTTTTAATAATAACAACAGACATGCACTTGCGTTATAGGACAGATTTTCTACTGTAGGTTAAATGAGGATTTTAATCGAGGTTTATTTTGAAAAAACACCGGCTGTATTTGCAAAATAAAAGGAAAAGAAGCGGAGCGCAAAACAAAAACACGTCTGGTCACTACAAAGAGATCGAACGAAATCGACAATTAAATTTCTGTCTGTATTATGAAATACAAAACAACTCGCTGATGATTATGCGACGGTGTTTGAAGCTTAATTGTATTGTATGCATTATATATTTATGATTTCCATATTTTAAACAGCTGCGGTCAACATCTACGACATCATTGGGCCCAACGGTCAGCGTAAGAGAATAACGCCGGAGTGAGTAATTACAGTGCCGCTCAACTGAATAGGTTCAACAATTTTCAAAAGTCAAACCGCTATATCTTTTTAACCAACTTACCGATTTATATGAAATAATTTTTTTTGCATAGATTGATTCATTATTAATATAGCAAGAAAGTTTGTGGTTTCCAGGACACGTTTTTAGAGGCTATTTATTAATTTTTTCAAAAACATTACAAAAAATGCCTATTGATTTTAGCTCAACTGAATAGGTTCAAGTGCATTATTGCATTTTGACGTCTATATCTTAGTTAACGATGTCATTTTTTGTTTGCAAATTGCAGTCAAAGTAATTTACGTTGATTTTTTTGTAAAATGGGTCGCGGAAATCTTTTAAACGACTTTGAAAAAGGTCAAATAAAAGGTTATATAAATTCTGGCCCAAATCAGCGCGAAATCGCTAAAAGAATCGGACGAAGCCAAAATGTAATTTGCAACATTATTCGTAATGAAGCAACGTATGGTAAAAATATGAATAGAGGGTCTCAGCACGCGACAACACCAGCAGACAGACGACTTATCATTAGAACTGCTTCAAATTCCAAGCGTTCAGCAGCCAAAATCAGGGAAGAATGCGGTGTAAATGCAAGTTTGGCACCTGTCAAACGCATTATTCGTAGTGCCAAACATTTGAAGAGATTGAAGATAATAAAAAAACCACCTCTCAATGATGCGCGTAAGGCTGCACGACTTCGTTTTGGAAAGGAACATATGACATGGCACGACGTCGTGTTTTCCGATGAAGGAAAGTTCAACCTACATCTACATCTTCCCTCTTTAAATAGATCTTTTGAAGATAAAAGAACTCAATACATCTCGAAACAAGAAAACTGACATTAAATTCGTAATCAGCGACCCCAAAAGCCATCGAGTGACGAGTTTTAAGCAAGTCCGATGAATTTTTCAAATGAATTTCCACCATGTTTCGATCAAATTGGTTTTTTGAGACCAAATCTGACCTTGGATTCGTGTTCAGGGCCCCAAAATACATAGGGATATGATACTGTGGTCAGCCGCGCACAAAAATTTTTTTTTGTGGGTCTGTGTTATCAATTGCTTTGTGATCACTTGTATCTTTTATTCGCGGGTAAAGCTAGTGATTGGTACTGGAAATTCCATCGGACTTACCCAAACTTTAATTGGGATACGTTTTGTATAGAGTTTAGACGAAGATTTGAAGATGTTGAGACCGACTATGATATCTGGAAAAAGATTAGGAAACGTCGTCAGGGCGAAAACGAATCCTTCGATGACTTTCAATATGCTATCGAAGATCTCGTGGATAGGCTTCAAAATTCGGTTACAGAAGAAGATGTTGTGAATCTACTTATTAGAAATTCCAAGCCCACTCTTCACCACGAGCTTCTTCACTTAAAGATTGCCAACAGATCGCTATTACGACGAGAGGTACGTAAACACGAGCAGTTTTATAACGATATAAAATCGGTCAAGCAAAGGACTCTTCGCTCATACGTATCGGAATTGTCAGGTCCAGACGATAGCGAGCAGCTATTCGATGACTTGGTCGAGCATAATGAAGTGTGTCAAATACAACGTCGTGCTTCACAGACAGTTCCAACTTGCTGGAACTGTGACAACAAAGGTCATAAATTTGACGATTGTGTAGGTCCTCGTAAGATCTTTTGCTACGGGTGTGGAACAAAAGATACTTACAAGCCGGTATGTCCCAAATGTAACCCTCCGGGAAACCGGCAGAAGGATGTGTTAAACAACAACAAGCAGACACATCCTTAGAAAAAAGTTTGCAAGAATCACCTACTAGTTTAACGAACGACCAAAGTTTAAGGGAGCCTAAGATCAGCTCACAAACAGTAGAGGAAACCCTGCCTACGGCATATCATTATTCATTTACTCCTTTGCCTGAAAGGGAAGCAAATTATATTACAACGTGTAAGAAAATTTTTGATAGGATAGATAGTTTTAAATTTGTAAAAAAGCCCAAACGTTCAACTAAACGTTTAAGACCTTTTTGGAAGATGGTTCGCAAGAATAAGAACAAGTTTGTTTCAGCTATATTTCTTAGTTCGGATAACAGGCTGTATACCAATGTCACCATTGAAGGCAGTGATTACATAGCTTTGTTGGATTCGGGGGCCACAATCAGTTGTATTGGAGGTTCAGCCGCGAAAGAAATGTTGGCGCATTGCAAGGTTAAAAAGTGTTCAGGAGCAATACGAACGGCTAACGATACTGAAAGTAAGGTTATAGGCAAGCTGGTAACACAAATTAATTACCGTGGATGCACGGCAGACCTAGAAATGTTTCTTATTCCTGAACTTAAGCAAGACGTCTATTTGGGGATAGACTTCTGGCAAAAATTTGGACTTTTAGATAAAATCACGCACACTGCAGAGGTATCTGAATTAGATGTTGGAGGTACGGATGTCGTCGAAGAACCACCGAACCTACATAAATTGACAGCAGACGAGAGAATTCGCTTGGATAAAGTGATAGGTAGTTTCCCATCTTTCGTTACTGAAGGATTAGGCGGTACCACTTTAGTCACAGCTATTCCCGTAAAGCAACGACATTGGCCGGTATCACCAGCCATTGAGAAATTGATGTTTGCCGAGGTGGACAATGTGCTTGCGCTCGATGTTATAGAGGAGTCGACTAGTCCCTGGAGCAGTAACTGCGTTTTGGTAAAGAAAGGCGAAAAATATAGACTGTGTCTCGATTCAAATTGAAGTGAACAAGGTTACAAGACGGGATGCATATCCGTTACCACATATTGATGGTATTCTAAGTCGATTACCACCCGCTCGTTACATCACTGGATTAGAAATGAAACACGCATTTTGGCAAATCCCGTTGGATGAACAATCGCGACAGTATACTGCATTTACAGTGCCTAACCGACCACTATATCAATATAAAATGATGCCATTTGGTCTTTGCAATGCCGCTCAAACTCTCTGTAGACTAATGGATCGAGTTATTCCAGCTCATCTTCGTACACGTGTATTTGTATATTTAGATGATCTACTTGTTTTATCAGAGGATTTCGAGTCGCATTTACTGTTGTTACAGGAGATAGCGTTGTGTCTACGCAAAGCAAATCTAACCATTAACATAGGGAAATCGAACTTTTGCATAAAAGAAATCACGTATTTGGGTTTTATTATTGGTAATGGTCAAATAAAGACAAATCCAGACAAAATCAAGGCCATCTCGAAGTTCCCTGTGCCAGCTACCGTTAAGCAACTGCGTCGATTTTTGGGGTTATCCGGTTGGTACCGAAGTTTCGTTGAAAACTATGCTACCGTTAGTTTTCCCCTAACCGAGTTGCTTAAGAAGAAAAAAGATTAACAGTGGAATGAGGATGCTCAATTGAATTGCCAATTGCTTACATGTCAGAAAAATTATCCAAGGCACAACGTAATTATTCGGTTACCGAACTAGAGTGCTTAGCAGTCATAAAAGGGATACAAAAATTCCGCTCTTATATTGAGGGACAGGACTTCGTAGTCATAACCGATCACGCAGCACTTAAATGGTTAATGCAACAAAAAGATTTATCGGGTAGCTTAGCCAGATGGTCTATGAAATTGCGTAGTTTCACATTTAATATCCTACATAGAAAGGGGACACTGAATGTTGTCGCTGACACTCTATCGCGTCAGGATGAACCGGCTATAGAGGAGCTCACGCAAAAAACCCCATGGTTGATCTCGACTCAGATCAATTCAAATCAGCTGAGCATCTGAGTTTAATAGAAAGTATTCAACAGAATCAGAGTAAGTTCCCAGACTTGAAAGTGATAGACGGTCAAGTTTTCAAAAGGACAGTATTCGCTTCAGGAGATGAGTCTCAAGAGAACGCATCATGGAAACTTTGGGTTCCGTCAGGGTTAATTACGAACGTTGTAGCGCCATTTGGCGTATAATAATTGTTATTAGGATCGAATTTCATGAAGTCTAGTGTAAGTTAGGCTAGGGCAAAGCGGGAGCGCAATAAAAGCTCGCTCTCTCGCTCTTGGCGAATTCGCCCCGCTTTGCCACCGTAGGTAAGATAGGCTAAGAAGAAATTGTTTGAATATATGAGAGAAGTCGAGAATAATCTGTTAAACCGAACGCACGCACTCCTTTTTTTCGTCGTCGTTAAATACAATAATTGCAGTCACCCAAGTTTTCGGTCTATTTCATTTAGAAAAACTATTCTAAAATTTCATGGCGCCCCCGGGTGGACTTGCAAATTAAACGTATTAATTAAAAGTGGAAGGCAAAAGTGACAGTGACACGAGTGTAGAATAGATCAATAGCCAAAATCTATCATACCTATGTATATGCATATGTGTTACAGCTAAATTGCCAAATTGACCGCGACGTGTGTGCAAAGAATACAACAAACAAACTGAAAATCACCGCGTCGGTCGTGCAATACCCTGTCTGCAGCTATATACCAAAGGAGATATATATACCATCTACCAAAGGAGAGCCAAGTGGAGCATCCAGCAGCAGAAGAGGAGAGTACAGCACCTGGAATTTCCAAACTTATCAAGAGGTATTTGTGCAAAAATTGAAAGCTGGAGTGAAGACGAAAAGATTAAAAAACTCGCAATTATTGTCTTGTGCTGAAACAATTGCACCTCGCTTTCAATTCTTGGCACATACGTATGACATAGTAGAGCTAGATTTGCATGCTGTAGTTAGAGTTGAGCATATATATTAATACATATATACATACATCTAACCCTCTTGGACGCAATAACTACACATATAACTCATTTTAACTGCAATCGCTGTCACCCCTTCCCCTTTCTCGTTTTCGTTGTGTCAAATATATAGTTGGGTCGTTGGCCAAGCACGCATACCAATACGCAGCTGCAGCGGTGAATTTTTTCGTCTCGCTTTCGCTCTTCACCGTTGCTTATCGTTGTTCTTTTTGTTTGGCGCGCTTGATCCAAACCAAACTCCAAGTGACGCGATACCCTGTTTTCGTCGGGTATATTCGTTTGGTGTCAGTAGGATCCAACTATCAAATTAGACAAAGTCGTGCTTCGCAAATCAATTTAGCGTCGATCGTCGTCAATATTCATTCTTCAGAACTACAGCGGTGAAGTTTTTCGTTTTCGCTTGTCACCATTGCTGTTCGTTGCTATTCTTGTGTGGTTTTCGTTTACGCGCCAGCCAAGCGACGCAATACCCTAAATTTTCGGGTATATTGATTTTCACCTCGTTTGGGTACAACCACGAACGAGATACGTAAGCACTTGAGCTACGCGACGCAATACCCTAAATTTGTCGGGTATATTGTTTTTTCACCTCGTTTGGGTACAATTACCCATTATTTCATTGAGAACATGTTTTGGCCCGAGCTCTGCTTGACTCGGGGTCTCAAACCAATTTTATAACTGAGGACTTAGCACAGCGCTTACAGATCCGTAGGGAGGAGTCGTGTATCAACTTGCTTTGGTATTGGTGAATCCAATTCACAAGTCAAGAAAAAGATACACACGGTGGTGAAGTCGCGAATTACTGGTAGTGAGTTTTCGGTTGATTTCTGGATTTTAAGGTCCATTTCGGGGTATCACCCTGATCAAACACTTAACGTGAGTGACTGGAAAATCCCGAAGAACTTACCACTTGCAGACCCATATTTCTTCAAGCCACAGAAGATAGATATGCTGATAGGTGCAGAAACATTTTTCGAACTTTTATCTGTTGGTCAGATTCGACAAGGTCCTGACTATCCAACTCTGCAGAAAACGCTTCTCGGCTGGATTGTGTCGGGCAGATACACTCCAAAGGTGACTGCCACCCAAGAAGCGAGGAATTGTTTGAGTTGTCGAGAAGAGTCAGTGATACACATCGACAACACATTACAAAAGTTTTGGTCACTCGAAGAATTGCCGTCTTCTAAAAAAGTCTTTGTCTCCTGAACACAAGTTATGTGAAGAGCATTATAGAAGGACTACTCAGGTCGTGCCTTCAGGTCGGTTTGAAGTAAAACTGCCGTTCAAATCAGATCCCAGTATCTTAGGCAACTCCTTTGAAGTGGCTAAACGGCGGTTTTATCGCTTGAAAAAGATTGTCTCGTGACCCCGAGTTACGGAAAATGTACTTGGAGTTCATGGAAGAGTACCTCTCCTTGGGTCACATGTCTACCACAGACAACACAATCCCCAAAACTCCACATTATTTCATTCCACATCAGTGTGTGTTGAGGCCCCAAAGCACGTCGACCAAGCTCCGTGTCGTTTTCGATGCGTCTTGTAAAACGTCCTCTCAGGTGGCCTTAAACGACATATTGATGGTCGGTCCTACGATACAGGATGAGCTGTATTCGACATTACTCCGATTCAGACTACACAGGTACGCCTTGACAGCCGATGTCAAGAAGATGTATCGCCAAGTCTTGGTCGCTGATGCGGATAGACAATTCCAGCTCATAGTGTGGAGAAGAGACCCGTCTGAGTCCTTGAGAATATACCAGCTCAACACCGTAACATATGGGACTGGACCAGCCCCATTTTTGGCTATTCGGTGTTTGAAGAGGTTGAGTGAGCCTGCAAAACTCTCATTCCCTAAAGCTGCTGAAGTTATAGACTCCGACTTCTATGTCGATGACATGTTGACTGGTGCTGGTTGCGTAGAGGAGTTAAAGACAATTAAGTCTGATGTGGCTCAGGTTCTTCAAACCGCTGGGTTTGAATTGACTAAATGGTTTTCGAACTCACCTGAGGTCACCGCATCCGAGAGCACAGTTAAACCAATAACGATCTCGGACTCAGAGTCAACTAAGGCGTTAGGAATATCGTGGCTGCCACACGAAGACGTCTTTAAGTTCCAAATTGACACGTCAGTTATGGGTCTCCGAGCGACAAAACGGAACATATTATCGGTGACATCAAAGCTGTTTGACCCCTTGGCTTGTTAAGTCCTTTAGTAATAAAGGGAAAGATCCTACTGCAGGAGCTTTGGCTTAACAAGCTAGATTGGGATGAGTCAAATTCCAATGAACTTGGAAACAGCATGGAACTTATTAAAAGAATCTTTGGGTCAGTTGGAGAAGATAACCATACCTCGATTTGTGCATACTGATCCCATGTCACCGATTCAAGTACATGCCTTTGCCGACGCATCCATGAGAGCTTATGGAGCCTGCGTCTATATCCGTAGAAAGACTGCAGAAGGTTTCGAGGTCTCCTTGTTGACTGCAAAGTCGAAAGTAGCGCCGCTCAAGACGAAAACGCTCCCAAGGCTTGAGTTATGTGCCGCTCACCTTCTCGCAGACCTTTGTCACCGAATCAAATCGCTGCTCAAGGTTCCAATTGAGAAAATAATATACTGGTCAGATTCAGAAGTTACTCTTCATTGATCAGATCCCACCCTTCGTCGTTGTCAACATTCGTTGCAAACCGAGTAGCGGAGATTCAAGAATGGTCAAGTGAAGCTACGTGGCGGCATGTGCCAACAAAACAGAACCCAGCAGACATAGTTTCGAGAGGTTGTGACGTAGAGGAAATCGTGCAGTCGATCTGGTTTGGTGGACCAGCGTTCTTAAAGTTTGAAGAAGAGAGCTGGCCCAGAAATCCACACTTCGAGCTTTCCGAAGAAGAGCTACAGATGGAAAGTCGAAAGAAATCGGTCGGACTGACCGTCGCGGCCAAAACTCCAAATTATTTAGTGGATGTAATCGAGGGATACTCGTCACACCTCAAACTGCTAAGAGTGTTCGTTTTCGTGTTCCGCTTCATCCGAAAATGCAAAGACAAAAGTCTCAACTTTGAAAAAATTCCGTCATCCGTAGAATACGATGAGGCGTTTCTAAAAAATAGTCGAAATAACACAGAAAAATGAGTCTCAAGAAGATGTTGAAAGGGTTCGTAAAGGCACCAAGTTAGGCCCCAGTCTTCAGCGGTTGAATCCCTTCATCCATGAAGAGTCTGGGACTTGGTGCTCTTTTCGTTGTTGCGAGTTGGGGGGCGACTAGTTAACGCTCCTATGTCATACAATGCCAAGTTTCCCCTTTTATTGACAAAACGCTCGCAGTTTGTGCAGACATACGTTCGCTATCTGCATCAAACGAATTTTCATGCCGGCCCACGAGCACTCGTGAGTATCCTTAGACAGCGCATTTGGGTAGTGAATGCTCAGGCGGTCTGCAGGGCGACAGTTAGGTCGTGTATTCGTTGCTTTAAATGCAAGCCTCTACTCCAGACCCAAATGATGGGCAACTTACCCGCAGACCGGCTCCGTGCTCTCCGCCCATTTTCAGTATGTGGCGTTGATTTTTGTGGCCCAGTCTATACGACTCTGAAAATTCGTGGAAGGCCCCCTTATAAGTCCTACATAGCGTTATTTGTCTGTTTTGCGTCCAAGGCGGTTCATTTAGAAATTGTCTCCGATTTGACGACTAATTCCTTCTTGTTGGCATTCCAAAGGTTCGTCGGTCGTCGAGGATGTCCGCAACGCGTGAACTGCGACAACGCGACAAATTTCGTCGGAGCAAGTCGCCACTTCAGCGAACTGCGGAGGAAGATAGAGGCGGAAGCGGACGCGATACGCGAATTCGCGTCAAGAAGCGGGTGCGAGTTTGCCTTCATACCGCCTCGAGCACCGCACATGGGCGGACTTTGGGAGGCCGGTGTGAAGTCTGCCAAGGGCCTACTCCTACGGGCAGTCGGAAGCGCTCTCCTCACCGCAGAGGAGCTGGAGACCGTGCTGGTCGGGATCGAGGCGGTACTCAACTCGCGCCCGCTAGGACCCCTAAGCCCAGACCCAAGCGACGGAGACGCGCTGACTCCCCGGCACCTGCTGACAGGCGGGCCGCTCATCGCACCCCAGCACCCAGGACCCCGGACCAGGAGGGTCTGAGCTGCTTAAAGCGATGGCGGCTTATCTCGTCAGCCAGGCAAATGTTCTGGCAGCGATGGTCCCGGGAGTATGTGCTGGGATTGCAAATAAGATGCAAGTGGCACCAGGAGGAACCAAACATCAAGGAAGGCGACCTCGTAATCGTCGCCGAAGACAACCTGCCCCCTCAACAGTGGCTCCTCGGAAGGGTGGTCGGAACAACCGCCGGGCAGGACGGAAGGGTCAGAGTGGTCGACCTAAGGACGAGCAGCGGAGCCACGTTCAGGAGGCCAATCCACAAGTTGGCGCTTCTGCCACTTGTTTGAAGCCTTCCAGGCCTTCAACGGGGCCGGTGTAGCGCCATTTGGCGTATAATAATTGTTATTAGGATCGAATTTCATGAAGTCTAGTGTAAGTTAGGCTAGGGCAAAGCGGGAGCGCAATAAAAGCTCGCTCTCTCGCTCTTGGCGAATTCGCCCCGCTTTGCCACCGTAGGTAAGATAGGCTAAGAAGAAATTGTTTGAATATATGAGAGAAGTCGAGAATAATCTGTTAAACCGAACGCACGCACTCCTTTTTTTCGTCGTCGTTAAATACAATAATTGCAGTCACCCAAGTTTTTTCGGTCTATTTTATTTAGAAAAACTATTCTAAAATTTCAAACGTATTATATCAAGCTCATGACGCCCCTAGCTCCGCACATTGTGGGATGAGTAAAACCATAGAGAAGCTCAAAAGATATTTATTCTGGCCTCGCATGGTTAGCCAGACGCGTAAGTACATATCTGAATGCACCGTTTGTCGCATGACCAAGAGTCCGAATATGGTTCTTAGACCTCCTATGGGTAAACCACTCACTTCGGATAGGCCGTTTCAGAAATTGTACATAGATCTCTTAGGACCATATGAACGCACGAAAAAGGGAAACATAGGATTGCTCATAGTTGTCGATCACAATACTAAGTTCCATTTTCTGTGTCCCTTGAAGAAATTTACAGCCCCTAAGATCTGTGAATATCTGGAAGGGTCTCTCTTTTATACGTTTGGGGTGCCAGAAGTCATCTTGTCAGACAATGGATCCCAATTTAAATCTAGCTACTTTCAGGCATTTTTAAATAGCTTCGGTATAACACAAAAATGCACAGCTATTTATTCACCGCAAGCTAATGCCAGCTTATTCAGAGCGACTGAATAGATTCGTGATAGCGGCGATACGAGCTTATATCGGTAACGAACATTCCAATTGGGACTGTAACCTGAATGCCATTAGTGGTTCATTGAGATCTACCTTACAAAGGAATACAGGGTATTCTCCATATTTTCTAGCATTAGTTCTAAACTAGCCCCTGTGTTCATTCCCGCTCAGGTAATTAAAAAGCGAAGTCCGTACTATTACGAATTGGTCGATGAGAACAAGAAATATATCGGCGTGTATCATCTAAAAGACATTCAAATCAGGAAATAATCTCTCCTAATCAAGTTCTTCTGATAATTATTCGTCGAGCAGGTCTTGTATAATTTTCTGTGGTGTAGTAGCCAGCACAAAAATATATGGAATTGTTTATTTTCTTTCGTCTCGTTTCGTCTCTACTGCTTTGAAAAATAGAAGAAAGTTAATCGATCTGTAAAGACGTGGTAATTCTTAAGTGCGAACAATATACACATTGCACACACATATATATAGTGCTGTCCGGAAAATATATATTTCCACATATATATGCTGGAAGCATATAACTACAAGTGCGTGCAGTCCAGTGGTCAGTGAATAAGAAGAATTTAGTGTAGATATATTTGGAAAAAAGGTATGTTTTCATATTAGTGCCGTGCACGTGCTGACATAACCTATGTTGCAGGGAAAAGTACCTAAGCTGCCCCATCGCGGTATAGTCTCGAGAAGACTACCCTGGAAGCTGGCTTAGGCGAACAGTTATCGAGGTTTCTCCAACTCCAACCATAATTCATTTTTTCTGGACCTTATATTACCACCGAGTTCGGAATCTCCAAAGATCCAAGTGGAGCAGATCGGCCTCAATCGCCAAGAATATTTAGTGCTGCTCAGTCATAAATCACTAAATATAGGCTTGGCAGAAGATTCGTCAGTACGGCCAGGATCATCTGAACATATGCATCGCACCTGGTGACCTCTAACCAATTTCAGGCGGTCAAGAGTCTACAAAGCAGCAGCACGGGATCGAGTTTTGTCCAATTTACTTTTAATTCACTATCAAGTTCCAACGCATAAACATCAGCAGTTTAACGTAATGTAACTGAAACTTTATTAACACCCCTCTTTGATGTTAGGCGCGTACATACCTACATACATATGTGCATATGCACACTAAATTGTCTTTCGTTTGTTACCTTTTGGTTCAATTTTCGCTATAGAGCATAACAATTAAATTAAAAGTAGTTTGGTCAAAAGAGCCAATAGGCTTAAACGTGTAGATATGCATACAATGTATAATGATTCAAACCCGTCTGCTCAGTGTGTGAAAAGCACCCCAGTCTGATCTAGCTTTTGTTTACGATTTCGATTCTTATTCTCTCGTTTTTTTATATGTATATCTATACCCTAATGTTTTTCATGCTTTAAAATAATGAATTTATAATTAAACTTATATACTAATTAGAATTAAGGAAATATTACCCACAAATTAGAACCTAAGTCAATTGTTGTGTTTCTACAACTGCAACGTAATGAATATTGAAATTAAAGTCTCGCCTTATATTAAAATATGAATCGTTTTGAATTGAATGATACAAATGAATCTTTAAAATCATAAAAATGGTCTGTCGAGTAGTCTTATAGTCTTATAAAATGTGATAAATCTTAGTAAAGGATTGATCAAAGGACAATGCAAGAACTCGAACGCATTGTCATGGTAGGGTGGGTACAGAAGTGAGGGACAATCAACACCTAGGTTCTCTCTAAATAGAAATGGTTCAGTAGGGCTTTTATTTGACGTGACGGCGCTATCAGCATTTCAGTTTACTTTGTTTTTGTATAATCACTTATAGTTTCCCGTAAAGTGCACTATTTAAATGTAGTGGAGTACGATAGTACAATTAGGTGAGGAAGAACCCCGACCATCCGGCGAGCTAGAGCCGAGCCTAGCAAGAGTTCACTCGACCAACCCTATTTGTACGCCGTCCTTAAGTTCAGTCATAGTCATCTGCTGATATCGAGGGCCTATATATCTGTTTACATATATATATTTAAACTCTGGTACACTACAAAGCTGAAATTAAGTGAAGCCCATTTGCTTGCGAAAATCATGCAGAATGTAAAGGACATTGCTGGTCGGATTCGTCAACAGCATTATCTTGGATTAGGGACGAGCCAGCCAAGTTTCAAGTTTTCGTGGCAAATCGAGTGGCATCAATTAAGGAGTTGACGGCAGCCATGGAATCGCTTCCCAGCCATCTTATCCAGTCAGAGCTATGGTTTCACTGCCCATCTTTTTTGCTAGGCTCCAAGGATAAGTGGCTTGTATCTCCTGCTACCGACAAAGCAACTTTGGAGCTTCGCAAGCGAGTATTGCTGATCATGTCTCCACATGCCGATGTCACGTCCGGATACAAATTTGGAAACTCGTTCTTTCGCATGCAGCGCACATTCGCCTACATACATAAATTTATACTTCGTTTTAGGCATTCAGGACTAACCGTTTCTGATATTCGCCAAGGAACGCATCTTTTGATTCGACAAAGTAGATTACTGTGGACCTTTTTTCTACCGATCAGAAATCCGCACGAGGCCTCCGATCAAGTGCTACATTAGCGTATTCATCTTCTTCACTTCTAAGGCTATACACATGGAGCTCGTAGAGGATTTGACCACCGCATCGTTTCTAGGCGCACTAAAACGTTTTACTTCCACTCGAGGAAGGCCAAGTCAAATTTGGTCGGACAGATTTCGTTGGGGCCACGAACGAGCTTCTGGAGCTAAAGAAGCTTTGTCTGAGCGAACCGCATATGAAGGAGGTCCATGAATCCTGCTTGGCTGACTCGATCGACTGGCGTTTCATCCCACCACGCTCTCCGCATTTTGGCGGGTTGTGGGAAGCGGCCGTGAAGACTTAAAAATATCACCTGTACTGCTCAGTTGAACCATCTGTGTTTAGCTTCGACGAGCTGCGCACTCGGATCTGTCAGATTACGGCAATTGTTAATTCTCGCCCTTTGCTCTCGCTTTCAGAAAATCCTGATGATTTTGATGTTTTCACCCTGCTCATCTGCTTCTAGGCGGCCCACATGAGCAAATCTTCGAGCCTGACTTAACGAAGCTGAACTACAATCGTCTGGATGGCTGACAGCGGTTGGCGCGAAGAGTATCTCACTCTTTTGCGTACCTCCGCGCAAGACATCTGCAAGAACGATCTCGTCCTGGTGAAGGACGAAAATCTTCCTCCAATGCGTTGGCCACTGGCTAGAGTGGTCGATGTTGTCATGGGCAAGGGGGCATGGGTATGTGTCGCGTCGCTGACCTGAAGACATCCTCAGGAAACATCAGGAGGGCCGTCACTCGGCTATGTTTGCTGCCGCTTAAGGAATCTGTTGAGAGACTAGCTCCCAACGGGGGGAGTATGCTCGGGCCAGCCGCCGAAGAATAAATTATGAATTAAATGAAGTAAGTTTATGCATTGTAATTGTTACTTTAGACAATAGACGTATGAGCAGAGTGAGCCGCCTATGTTTTGCAAACGATGACGTTCGGCAGAGCTGCTGCGCTCTCCCGCTAAAAGGGCTCTCTGCAGCCGCCACTTCGACAATTACCTTGATCTGCCGCGGTCGTCTATGTTAGTTCTATGCTAACCTCTCACCGCATTGGTTGCATATCGTCCTCTCCTATACATTTATCTGGCCGGGCAAAATATCAAGCAATCGTCTTCAGCTAAGCCGCTAGTATAAATAAACATTATGAAGTTAAACCAAGCTGCTATTTTTTTTTTTTTTGAAACAAATAGGTGCCAAAAAAGCTTGGCATCTCAAACAGTCAACTATCAAAAGAAATCTGATGCCCGAAAGCTGATGCTGCCCACGAAATTAAACTTTGAAGCGGATTACTTTTTCAAATACGATTCGGCGCCGAATATAAAAGTTAGCCAGCGATTTGGTGAAGCCGATCAGGTTGAGGGTCTGGGCAATGATATGGATATGGGTGGGGGCAAAGCCGATATAGAGCTCTTTGACAATGAACATTTCAAATGATCCTGTCATTAACCGAATGTCGGGAGCGGGCATTGAAGATCCCATGGACATGATGAATCCCAATCAAAGCCAAAGCTTGCATGAGGGTGAGAATACAATCATGATGATGTCCACCGAATTTAAGGGTGCACCAAGGCAGGTGGGTCTTTGAGAGATATACTATTCCCAAGGGTATCTAAAATATCATTTATTTTCAGGTCAACAAAGTGATTGTGCCATTTGCGACAAGAAGAATCTCAAGAAAAGCTGCCATGATCTAGAAACAATACCTCAGTCCTGTTAATAAGGCATCGATACCCTCCCTTTCAGTGCCAGGAGGTTTACCGATCATTGCCTGATGTGTTGAGTGACAAAATGAAAGATTCTCTGTCCCCATCGGTGGCCCTCTGTGCGGTTCTCCATTTGGCCAGCGATATGAAACTGAGACTCATTCCACAAAAGAATCTAGAGGATTTTCAAATCCGGCAAGTTCTGGATGACGAAGTTTAATGACGAGCTTTTTAAAATACTGAATACTGATAAAATGGTAGAAGTAATCAATCTTCACATAATTTTAAACACATTTTCATGCAACAAAACATACAAAAAACTAAACGAAACGAAGCAGGGCTCTTCTCCAATGTGTTCGCGGATGATTTTTTAACTCCATCTCTCAAGTCCTAAGACTTACAACAATAGAAATGTGTGCGCTACCATATAAACAATAAATTAATATTTTTGCGAGCACATGTACCTTCTTGAACCTTTCTTTGGGTTTGTTGTACGTGGAATTATATTTTCAACCCACTATAGCGGAGACGTTTGTGTAAAATACTTCATAACTATTTATTTTAACCAGTAATTGAGATTAGTTTTCAGTCTTCACACCAGAAGACGCCACTGGAAAGCATGGCCTAAGCAAAATGACGAAATTTTGAAATAAACTTGTAACAGTTAGATCTAACAGGAGTGTGGATACCAAATTTGGTCGCTCCAGCTTTAATAGTGTCTGAGATCTTTGGGTGCCATAGATTTTCGTCCTTTGCGGGGGCGGAAGGGCGTGGGGCGAAATTTTGAAATACACTTGTGCAGGTTCGATATCACAGGAGTGTGGACACAAAATTTGGTTGCTCTAGCTCTTATAGGCTCTGAGATCTAGGCGCTCACTTTTAGCAATAGGCAAAGCCGACCATGAAACGTGTGTGTTAGAGAGAGACAGAGCGAGAGAGAATGAAATAGTTTTCTTCATTCTGGCTATAATAATGATACGATTCGAATACGAAGATATAATCAGTGACATATCACAGAAGTCTGGATACAAAATGTCGTTGCTCTAGTTCTTATAGTCTTTGAGCACTAGACGCTCATAGGGACGGACAGACGGACGGACGGCCGGACGGACAGACAGACATGGTTCTATCGACTCGGCTATTAATGCTGATCAAGAGTATATATACTTTATGGGGTCGGAAACGCTTTCTTCTGGACGTTACACACGTCATTTCATCCCGGGCTGTAATAGTGGACCACGTGTGAACATAACCTCCCGGCGACCCCTAATGATTTTTTTTGCTAGAGCTGTTCGTCGGTCGTTGACCTCCAACTTTTAACTTAATCACAGCTGATTGGAGTTGTACCTTTACACTACGCTTGGTAGCAAGAATATTATTTCCAATAATACCTGATGCCCGATGTGGTAGGATAAAGTCGTTAGACATATGTACCTATATTGCGCTATATTGTTATCTTTCTGTTTAGGAAAAAATCATTAATCTATATCGCACTATAATATATTGTATATGCACTTATAACTATTATACTTATCTTATTTATTTATATAAATATTGCATAGTAATCATAGATATAGCTCTTTTAACACTTTTCGTTCCTACCTTCGGCCATTTAGCCTTGTTAGTCCCTGTTAGTGTAGTTTCGTTTAAAATGGGGTTAACTTAATATGGTTTCTAATAAAATGTGTGTTAAGATGAACATGTGCTAGACCGTTACGTTATTTGGGGAACCATGCCCGGGAGCGAAATCGGATAGCCAATACCAGACACTCCAGGGAACCTGATATCATTGAGCTCGGCCTTTTCAAGATCATGGTGGGGTGGGCGTGAAACGACTCCGTGCCAGCAAAACAGAGATGTCCGACGCGCTGGTAGATCCCTATTCCTTCCTACTCTATACTATCTTCTCCCCGCTATAATTTCCGTACCCTTAACGATCCTTTCCTCGTCTTTCCGCCCTCTCCCCCCTCCAAAAAAGAGTACGCGATTTTAATAAAATAGTACTAGCAGGAACGAAGCAACCTAACTGGAAGGTTACTCCAAAGAACCTATCCCTATTTCCGACCAGAGACAAGCCGTACTCCTTCCCAGTTAGCCGACCACCAGCTTCATTGCCCGAAGATTCTCTTCATTACTCGTTACAGTAATTATTATTTTATTTGGCGCATAACGTGGGGCCGAAAGGCCCGAAGGTCAGAGTTAGCGTAATTGTAAACCTTACAAAACGGAGTTACATGATATGGTTGTGTGTGACCCCAGCCAAACTTGACCCGTAGCAGAAAACTTTTGAGAAAGTCCATAACACCTGCGAGTGATGCATGGTCATGCACTTTCTTAAGACTTTTGTTCCCCGTTTCCTACCCCCTTCCTTAAATCCTCTCCTGTTGTCCTGGGATTGGATACTGTGATGGTGGATGCTTATTAATTTCCGATAACGTTAAGCCCGCATCCTAATAGGATCCACAACCCCTGTGCGATGGTAAGCTGCTCTGGAATCGATACTAGCTTTAACATAACTTTATTGCCGAGCACTATATGCCATAGCAGTGAAATCTAAGTGGATTCACTAGTATGTGGAAGTTTGCTGCACACAAGGTTATTCGTGGAGTAAAGCTACGAACTGCTGCTAAACAGAAGCAGTATTAGTGAATACATTCGCCCGTATCCCTTGGAAATTAACAGGTACCTTGCGTAACTTTCTTTCAGCTGTCGCCGGATTCAGCTAGAAGAATTAACCCTTTCTGATTGCTGCTCAACTCGAATCGGGGTTATTAAGGTGCCTCTGTCTTTTTGTTTTTCTCTCTGCTTTCTAGTGATTGTTCCATTCGTGCGCCGATTTATACAGCAGGTTATCGCTGGTGCGTTTCTGCGTGCTACGTTTCCGGCCTGGACCGATATCGGCTGCGAAAAAGGTATAGGTCTTAGCACGGATAAACAAGTACTAATTCCCTGTAACCTCTTCTGCTAATGTTTCCTCGATTGGCGGCTGACGAGCACCGTCGCGATCCTGGTATGGGCACGAGTGCAAGAAAGTCGTCTGTCCCTATGTTTAGGCATTCGCCGCAGACAGGATGTGGCCTAGAGCTACTACTTGGATCGCGATTGCCGAATATATCTTTTCTTTATTTCCCCTTTTTCAATCTACCACGCATAGTTATTGGCAACCTTCTCGGCAGGAAAGGGTTCCCCAAATTTCTTTATGAAATATCGTTTTTATTTTGTTTTCCCCGTTATTATTGTTTCTCGCTATTATTTGTCTGCAATAGAATTATAGGAACTTGCTTAAAGCTAGTTAATAGATAGTATAACTTTACAATGCCGGTAGACCGAAGCCCGGATTATAGGAATCAGCCAAAAGAGAGCGATACCGTTTGTTGCGTATGCACGCAAGAAGTCGAATATCCAGGCCAGTTATTAGCTACCAGCTGCAACCACTATGCTTGAGTACGCGTTCAGGAAATAAAAAAGTCTGTCCAGTGTGTAGAACTGCGCTGAGCAAATCGACCCCCAATTTGGTAGAAGGACTAGAAGCGGCCCAATCCTCAGGCAACCAACCAAGAACAGTTTCAGTGACCAGATCCCGATCAAAAACTCTAAAATCACAGCAAAACCAATTATCCGCTGCTAATATGCAGAGTGGGGTCCGAAGTGTTAGCCAACCAGAAGGGCCTAGTGTTTCCGGTCCAATGTCCGCTCTAGATCGTCCTAGAGTGGATTGCAATTACTGCGGCAGCTGTGGGTTCAGCTTCAGCAGCTCGAACTGATCTGCCAGCCACTGATGGTAGCTTGCAACAGACCATTGCGGACGCAGTGGCAGCGGCTGAACCTGGGCTTCAAAGATTTTCGCTCCAGAATGCAGCTCCTGTTCCAACGGAAAGAGTCAAATCAATCTTTTGAGCAACTCTTTAGGTTATCCCCCAGGGAAAACGCAGCATTACCAAACTCAGCGTCCGATTGACCGACTAACTTGTCAGCTCCACCCGAGTCGCAGCAATCACATCAGTTGCGCGCGGTTAGGATTAGCCAGATAATCGCGAACTGAAAGTTGAGAATGTCAACATCTATGTCAATAGATGATTTTTTGTATCGCGTCGAAGCACTGACCAGCCAGACATTAGATAGCAATTTTGAATTGTTATCTTGCTACGCGAGCAACCGGTTCGAGTGCGCTGGATTGATCTCTGTATAGCTCTGAGATCGCAGTTTTCGGACGGCAGGACCGATTTAGAAATTAGAACCGCGATAACCCAATAGAAGCAGAAACTCAACGAACCGTTTGACAGTTTTTGTGAGGGCATAGTTGCGCTTGCAGACAAGCTTCTGCAGCCCATGACCGAGCAGTCCTTTTTAGAGGTGTTACGAGCAAATCTGCTTATTGACATACTACATGAGATCTTATATGTGCCCATATAGAACATGGTGCAGTTGCGACAAGTGGTACTAAAGCGTAAAAGGTTCATCGAAAACACTGCTAAGCCAATCCCGGCTACTCGACGATTTGTTCCTTGCAATCAGGTGAACGAAATGTCCATCCAGACAGAAGGTCCTGCAGAATCCGATTTGGAAGAAGCTGACGCTTTTGATATTGACGCGATGACGCTTTCTTGCTGGAATTGCAATAAACAAGGCCACCGATATCAAGTTCATTCGCTTCTAGCTCTTGCTTAAGCCGGTTGTGTTTTTTTCTTGCTCCTGCGTTCTCCGCCCTTTTGCTTAAATATCATACAAAATTGTTGTCAATTTGTTTTGATATATCATCGCATCTCTTTAATTTGATTATACTTTGTGTTAATCATCAGTGTTTCGTTTGTAAACTAGTGCTTAATATAAATACAATATTCGCAACGTAACGCATCGGACTCGTGCAGGCAATTTGCTATTGTTTTTTACCCAGTCTGCTTTTCGTTATCGTTTGGTGAGTTTACTGCTCGTTTCCTGCACTTCGTTGGATCATCTGCTCTGCATTATTGCCGCTGCTGATTGTCGGGCTCGCTCTGCTGTCTGCTCTCCCATTTTACCTGCGCTCTCACTCTGTACTTTTATTATTCGTGCACAGTGATTCTACTGCTGTCAATAATGGCAATCGTTTGCAGTGCAAAGAAATGTGAATTCGGTGGTGTAATCATTGGTGATTCATTCCTCAGCTGCTGGCTGTGCGACAATTTGGCCCACATAAAATGTGCTGGTGGCGGAAATTTTGGCCGGCTAAACGATCTGATCTCGAAACGCATGGGCCTGTCTTGGTCATGCCTGGCTTGTCGGGAGATTGAGGCCTGATGATATAGTTGTGACTAAATTTACATTTAAACACAAGCGCAACATATCATCCTTTAAAATTCTTCTCCCTGATTCCTTACTATCCAAGTCTCTTGAACCGTCAATATGGCCTGAGCATACTATTATGCATGAGTTCCTTCACAAAGATTCGAGCTCGAGTCCTAGAATTACCGAACCTGCTGCTCCAAAAAACTGATGTACCATTTTTCTATTCACTATCAGAACGTTCGCAGTTTGTTGGGCAAATTGCGTCAAATTCATACAAATAGTGCGTCTTTTGATTTCGATGCCATTGCTTTTACCGAAACCTGGCTTAACTCTTCTATCAATGATCATGAAATCTTCATTGATAATTACACTATTTATAGAATGGACCGCCCATCTTTTGCAGGTGGGGTTCTGATTGCAGTCAAATCTGTTTTCTCATCTGAGTTATTCCCATTCAATAACATCCATGGAATTGAATTTGTTGCAGTCAAAGTTCGTGTTGGTTCGGCATTTTTCTATTTAACCTGCTCCTACATTCCTCCCAGATCGGATGCTGAGATTTACTCAAACCACTGCTCAGCAATTAATACTGTCGTATCTGCATTAAATTGCAATGATCAAATTATTGTCATGGGGGACTTTAACCTCCCATTTCTTTCTTGGCTGCCTTGCGATGACGCTAACCTTTTGTTTCCCAATTGCCACAATGACTTTATCAATGGGCTAACGGATATTTCCCTTGTCCAAATTAATGCCGTCAAAAACATTAGGGACAGACTTCTTGACCTAATGTTTGTTAACGATGCTTCACTTGCTACGGTATCTAGAGCAAGCCCAATATCATTCCCTGAAGATCCTTACCATCCAACTTTGTCGATATCCCTTGAGTGTACCCGATCTGTTTGTACTGACAGTTCCATGGCTCCTTGCCACATAAAGTGTTTTCGCAAAACAAACTTTATCGATTTAGATCTACATCTCTCGCGTGTTGATTGGTCGTTTCTTTATTCATTACCGAACATAGACGCAACTGTTAACTCGTTTTATAGCTCTATTTACTCCGCCCTTAATACATTTGTTCCAGATATCACTGTACCCGTATCGTCCAAGCCTCCCTGGTTCACCAAGTATTTGTCATACTTAAAAAATAATAAATCCCGACCAGAAGTCGGGCTCCACGTCGGCCTTAGCTCTATACTCCTCCGCTCGCTCCCTGTTCCTTGCCGTTAATAGTCAGTGTTATAATCATTACCTTTCACAATGTAGTAGAAACTTTCGTAGTGATCCTAAAAAATTCTATTCGTTCGTTAACTCTAAGCGTAAGTCAAACGCTTTTCCTCCGTCCCTTCATTACCAGAACAGAACAGAAGCTTCTGCTGTTGGTATTGCAAATTTATTCGCTACCTTTTTCCAAACAACGTACTCGTCTCATATTTACAACGCATCCACTCCGTATCCGTACCAGCTACCTCAAGCTAACAGCATTTTTCTGCCCATTTTCGAGGAAAACGTTGTTCTGGAAGGTTTGTCATCTATGGACTTATCGTTTTCTGCGGGTCCAGATAAGGTACCAAGTTGCATTTTAAAACACTGTGCCCAGTCCCTTTGCAAGCCCTGGACCTTTCTCTTCAACCTCTCTTTGTCTCTTTGTCCTCTCTTCTAATGTCTTCCATTAATTTGGAATGAGTCCTACATCATTCCGCTTCACAAAAAAGGTTCAAGATCAAATATTGAAAACTATCGTGGTATCGCAAAGCTTTCCGCCATCCCGAAGCTTCTTGAGTTCCTGGTAACCCGGCAACTGCAAAATCTTTGTTGCAGCTTGATATCTCCGTCGCAACACGGTTTTTTCAGACATCGTTCAACATCGACTAACCTTCTTGAGTTTTCTAACCTAATCCACCGTGGTTTTCAAAGTGGTTTGCAGACGGATGTAGTTTTTACGGACTTCAGCAAGGCATTCGATTCTGTGAACCATGCTCTGCTTATTCACAAGCTCTCTTTATTAGGGTTCCCAACGAATCTTCTAGATTGGATTTTGTCCTATCTCTCTAACCGTACTCAACGTGTTTTGTTTTCTAATGTGTTATCAGATATTGTTAATGTTACTTTAGGTGTGCCACAGGGAAGTCATCTGGGCCCGCTTCTGTTTATTCTATTTGTGAATGACCTTCCTCAAGTTATATCATACTCTACTACACTAATGTATGCTGATGATGTTAAAATCTGTCTGCCTTACTCTGATTGGTATTTGAACACACGCCTTCAACTGGATCTAAGTGAACTACTACTGTGGTGTTCAACTAATCTACTTTTTCTGAACCTTTCTAAATGCAAACTTATGACATTTTACCGTCGCGCTCCACATTTTGTCTCATATGCTCTAGGAAATCATGTCCTCGAGCGAATTTCGAGTTCAAATGACCTCGGAGTCCTTTTTGATCATAAGATGTGTTTTAAAAGCCATATAGCTGCAACAGTCAATAAAGCTAAGGGTGTTTTAGCGTTCATCAAACGTTGGTCCAAGGAGTTTGACGACCCGTACGTTACGAAACAACTATATATCTCGTTAGTACGTCCTATATTGGAGTATTGTTCTTGTGTTTGGAGCCCGCAGTATAAAGAGCAGCAGGTTGTTATTGAATCCGTGCAAAAGCAATTTTTAATTTTTGCCCTTCGTAACTGTTCGGGCCAGCCGCCGAAGAATAATCGTAATATTAAGCATTATTATTGTATGAGCAGAGAGAGCCGCCTATGTTGTAAAACGTTGACTTTCTGCAGAGCTGCTGCGCTCTCCCGCTAAAGGGGCTCTCTGCCGCCGCCACTTCGGCAATTACTTTGATCTGCTGCAGCCACTTCGGCAATCACTTTGATCTAACGCCGTCGTCTATTTTTAGTTCTATGCTAACCCCTCTGCGCATTGGTTGCATATCGATCTCGCATAAATTTTATCTGGCCATAGCAAGCAATCGGCTTCCGCTAAGCCACCAAGATTAAAAACGAATTATAAAGTTTAACCCAAACTCTCTTTTCATTTGAAAACAAATAGGTGCCAAAAAGCTTGGCATCTCAAACATTGGTGACCCCCCGACGTGATATAAAACCATTGCTTAATCGCGTTCCGTTAAAACACTTATTAATTATACAATATTTTGTTGTTGGGTAGTTTAACTACCAACAAATACATTTGGGTGCACGGTGAAAAACAGTTTAAAGTGCAAATTCAGTGAAAGTGCGGCTGGAATATTTATATACAAATTCCGGTACTTTAAGCGTCGAATCTCATTCTCTGCGCAGCTGCAGCCGCGGTTCTTGACTTTTCGTGTCTTGCATTCTCGCTCTCGCGTCTATACATCGTCGCTTAAGCGGTATTTCATTTTCCGTTGTTGTGTCGAATTGCACAACGGTTAACATGGACAACGATCCGAATACAGGCGCGGGCGGAAATATTGTGGTGGCTGATTCCAGACTGAGTCTGTATAAGCGTAAAAGTCAGTCATTATATGATCGATTGCACAGGCTTGGCGAATCCTTCGCGGGGAATAAAATCGATAAGTTGACCGCCGCGGAAGTCGAGGTGCGCCTTGATATGTTGATATGTTCGAGAGGAATTCAATAAGGCCCATAATGAATTGGAGGCTCTCGATCAAAACGAGATTGGGAGTGAGCTGCGCGAAATCTTCGATACTCTTTTCATATCGTTGAAAGCTGAGTTGCTGGCTGCTGTTGAAGTAAGCCAGTCACACGCCGCTGCCCATTCTACGACTCTGCCAAACCATTCCGGACATAGTACCATCATCATGGCTCACAAGCAGCGACTTCCTGAGCTGAAGGTGCCTAAGTTTTCTGGTGGATACGTCGAGTTTTCGGATTTTATGGCAATGTTCAAATCGGTGATTGAAGCGGATGCGGATCTCAGTGACATCGAGAAATTCCAGCACCTTCGCTCTTGCCTCGCTGATGCGGCTTTGGATTCGGTTCGATCGTTGGAGCTCTCCAGTGCCAATTATCGTGCGGCTCTGGATATACTTAATAAACGCTGTAATAACAAAAGACTTGTTTTCCAGGCACACATCAAGAAGATTCTTGGGCTAAAGAGGGTAGACTCGCCTTCTGCTAAAAGGCTTCGGGAGTTTTCGGATGCAGTCAATTTACACATGCGAGCGTTGCAGACATTGGGAACTGCTGAGGAGATTTCAGGATTCATGGTCATCAACATGCTGCTGCAGAAGTTGGATTCGAAGACGCAAACCAAATGGGAGGAGCACGCATCGTCGGATGCTATACCTACCGAGGAGGAATTCTTCGAATTCTTGCAGCAACGCTGCCAGAAAATGGAGCGATTGAAATATGCTACAGCGACACACGCTAGTGGCGATCAGGTGGGAAAAACCATTCCTATACGCAGGTTAAGAAAACGTTTGTAGCTTCCAACTCTTCCGCCGACCCGTCTGTATGCGTCTTTTGCCACTCAGCGGGCCATGGAATATACTCGTGCAAGATATTCGGAAATCTCTCACCGTTGCTGCGCCACAAAGAAGTGAAGAAGCTTTCCCTATGCTTCAATTGCCTAAAACCGGGGCACCGGACCCGCGCATGCAATAGTGGAAAATGTCGAGTATGCGGCGGTAGGCATCATAGTTTGTTGCACTTCGATAGTATACAGCCCACAACACAAAGCTGCCCAGGTATTACTCCTCCCGATCTGGCCGTTCAACCGGACACTCTTTCCGTTGCTCAAAATTCTGCTAGCAGCTCGCCTCTACCTTCGTCTACCTCCCTTGCTGCCCAAGGTCTTCACTCTGATGTCGTGCTTCTGGCTACAGCCGTGGTTCTCGTGAAGAATCGGTCTGGCGTTTTAGTTCCTTGTCGTGCCATCTTAGATTCAGGATCGCAGCTGCATCTCGTCACATCCAGGTTCGCCCAGCAGCTACAGCTTAGGAGAACTCAATCGTCTGCACTTGTGTCTGGGCTGGGCGATACCAGCGTTTCTACTGAGGGATCCACCATAAGCATTTGTATGCATTCTCGCACCTCTGCTTACACAACTACGCTTACTGCTCTCATCGCCCCCACGATTACCGATTCTCAACCAAGTATGACAGTAAATGTATCCGATTGGAGTATTCCATCTAACATTCAGCTCGCTGATCCTGCATTTTTCAATCCTCAACGGGTTGATCTCCTCATTGGTGCGAGCGTTTTTTATGATCTCCTCTGCGTAGGGCAAATCAAACTCGCCGATGGCCTGCCTCTTCTGCAGAAGACCCGGCTTGGGTGGATCGTATCTGGCGGTGGACAGAAGGTATCAAGCTCGGCGCTTCTGGCCACGCACAATTGTCCAGATTCGAAAGCTGAGATGGAAGCAAGGTTGGATAAAACTCTTCGTATGTTTTGGGAAGTCGAGAATTGTGTGGAGGCTGGGTTGAATACCAAAGAAGAAGACGATTGTGAAGCACATTTCGTAAGCCACGTTTCACGGTTGCCATCCGGGGAGTATGCAGTTCGTCTGCCACTAAATAACAATACTGATCGTTTAGGAGAATCTTATGCTCAGGCTTATCGACGGTTCATCAGTCTGGAGCGAAAACTGGAGCGTAATCCTACACTCAAGGAGCGGTATTCCGCCTTTATGAGGGAGTACATTGATTTGCATCATATGCACCAAGTCAACCCTGATTCCCGTAGCCTCTGCAAATATTTCTTGCCTCATCACTGTGTCCTAAAGGAGGAC
This sequence comes from Drosophila lowei, assembly GCA_008121275.1. Classification (NCBI taxonomy): domain Eukaryota; kingdom Metazoa; phylum Arthropoda; class Insecta; order Diptera; family Drosophilidae; genus Drosophila; species Drosophila lowei. Next base: position 34,440,293 of record CM017781.1, on the reverse strand, counting down.
AGTACGACGACAAAACTCCGTGTCGTTTTCGATGGATCCGCAGCTACATCAACTGGATATTCTCTAAATGATGTGATGATGACAGGCCCTGTTATTCAGCCTGCATTGTTTAACATATTGATTCGCTTTCGAACATATCCAGTCGCTCTCACGGGGGACATTTGTAAAATGTACCGCTGCGTACGAGTGTCTCCACCCGACAATTTGTATCAGTGCATCCTATGGCGAGATTCCATCGAGTCCGAGGTTCAAGTCTACACATTAGACACCGTCACATACGTGACGAGGGCTGCATCATTTTTAGCGGTCCGCGCAATGCACCAGCTGGCCATCGACGAGGGTGAGTCCTACCCTCTTGGCTCAGCTGTTCTGCGGCAGGAGTTTTACGTGGATGACCTTATTTCGGGCGGTAATTCGGTCGCACAGGCCATGGACAAGATGCACCAAACATCAGCTTTACTGTCCCGTGGTAATTTTAGGCTTAGGAAATGGTGCTCCAGTCACCAGGAAGTACTTGAGGGAACCCCTGAAGATGACATAGAGAAGTTCCTAAAGTTTAATGATGGAAGCGACATAGCCAAAACTCTCGGCTTAGCGTGGGACCCTGCTTCGGATCAGCTGCTTTTTGCCTTGTCCGCACTGGACACAAACTCAAAGCGGTCGGTTTTATCTACGATTGCGCGGTTCTACGACCCTCTTGGATTGATAAATCCAGTCATTGTCAGGTGCAAAATCTTCCTTCAGCAGCTTTGGAGAGAAAATTTGGATAGGGATGAAAGCCTACCCTCAGCGTTGCATTCAACTTGGATGGACTTGAGAAATAGTTTGGCAAGCATTTCTCGGATCTCATTTCCTCGCTTGGTTCTTCGTTCTAGTGTGGCTACAGAAGTTCACGGATTCTGTGATGCCAGCTTAGAAGCATATGGCGCTTGCGTGTATGTCGTGTCCAGGGAAGCCCAGTCTTCGAGCCACGTTTTGTGCTCAAAGTCGCGAGCGGCGCCGCTAAAGACTATATCGATTCCTAAGCTGGAATTAAGTGGAGCCCATTTGCTTGCGAAAATCATGCAGAATGTAAAGGACATGGGAATCTTTACAGGTCGGTTCTATTGCTGGTCGGATTCGTCAACAGCATTATCTTGGATTAGGGACGAGCCAGCTAAATTTCAAGTTTTCGTGGCAAATCGAGTGGCATCAATTCAGGAGTTGACGGCAGCCATGGAATGGCGCTATGTTCCCACATCTTTAAATCCTGCTGATATTCTCTCGAGAGGCTCGCTTCCCAGCCATCTTATCCAGTCAGAGCTATGGTTTCACGGCCCATCCTTTTGCTAGGCTCCAAGGATAAGTGGCCTGTATCTCCTGCTAACAACATAGCAACTTTGGAGCTTCGCAAGAGAGTATTGCTAATCACGTCTCCACATGCCGATCTCACGTCCGGATGCAAATTTGCGAATTCATTCTTTCGCATGCAGCGCACATTCGCCTACATGCATAAATTTATACATCGTCTTAGGCATCCAGGACTCACCGTTTCTGATATTCGGCAAGGAACGCATCTTCTAATTCGACACATTCAGCTGGCAAATTTGTGGATGGACATAAAGGAGATTCGGCGCAATGCTCAAGTCATGAAATCCAGTTCTATTAGTTCGCTCAACCCGTTCATCGATCATTCTGGACTACTTAGAGTGGGAGGTCGTCTTGGCAACTCATCGCTAGGATTTGACGCTCAGCACCCGCTCATTCTGCCAAAGGGACATTCCATTACCTTTGCGCTGATAAGATATTATCACGAAAGAAACCTCCATGCCGGACCTCGCGCTTTGCTATCAAAAATTCGGCTGGAATATTGGCCCATTGGAGGTATTAAAGCAGTGTCAAGGGTCGTCAGCAAGTGTGTGAGATGCTTCAGGACTAGGCCGCGCATGGTTGAACACATCATGGGAGACCTACCTAAGGAACGTTTGGAAGGATCTCGAGCTTTTGAAGTCACTGGAGTAGATTACTGTGGACCTTTTTCTACCGTTCAGAAATCCGCACGAGGCCTCCGATCAAGTGCTACATTAGCGTATTCATCTGCTTCACTTCTAAGGCTATACACATGGAGCTCGTAAAGGATTTGACCACCGCATCGTTTCTAGGCGCACTAAAGCGTTTTACTTCCACTCGAGGAAGGCCAAGTCAAATTTGGTCGGACAATGCGACAAACTTCGTTGGGGCCAAGAACGAGCTTCTGGAGCTAAAGAAGCTTTGTCTGAGCGAACCGCATATGAAGGAGGTCCATGAATCCTGCTTGGCTGACTCGATCGACTGGCGTTTCATCCCACCACGCTCTCCGCATTTTGGCGGGTTGTGGGAAGCGGCCGTGAAGACCGCAAAATATCACCTGTACCGCTCAGTTGGACCATCTGTGCTTAGCTTCGACGAGCTGCGCACTCTGATCTGTCAGATCACTGCACTTGTTAACTCTCGCCCTTTGCTCTCGCTTTCAGAAAATCCTGATGATTTAGACGTTTTGACTCCTGCTCATCTGCTTCTAGGCGGCCCCCATGAGCAAATCCTCGAGCCTGACCTAACGAAGCTGAACTACAATCGTCTGGATGGCTGGCAGCGGGTCACCCAACTACAACAAATATTTTGGAGCCGTTGGCGCGAAGAGTATCTCACTCTTTTGCAAGAGCGCGCGAAGTGGCGTACCTCCGCGCAAAACATCTGCAAGAACGATCTCGTTCTGGTGAAGGACGAAAATCTTCCTCCAATGCGTTGGCCACTGGCTAGAGTGGTCGATGTCGTTATGGGCAAGGACGGAGTGTGTCGCGTCGCTGACCTGAAGACATCCTCAGGAAACATCAGGAGGGCCGTCACTCGGCTATGTTTGCTGCCCCTTAAGGAATCTGTTGAGAGGCTAGCTCCCAACGGGGGGAGTATGTTCGGGCCAGCCGCCGAAGAATAATCGTAATATTAAGCATTATTATTGTATGAGCAGAGAGAGCCGCCTATGTTGTAAAACGTTGACTTTCTGCAGAGCTGCTGCGCTCTCCCGCTAAAGGGGCTCTCTGCCGCCGCCACTTCGGCAATTACTTTGATCTGCTGCAGCCACTTCGGCAATCACTTTGATCTAACGCCGTCGTCTATTTTTAGTTCTATGCTAACCCCTCTGCGCATTGGTTGCATATCGATCTCGCATAAATTTTATCTGGCCATAGCAAGCAATCGGCTTCCGCTAAGCCACCAAGATTAAAAACGAATTATAAAGTTTAACCCAAACTCTCTTTTCATTTGAAACAAATAGGTGCCAAAAAAGCTTGGCATCTCAAACAGTAACTTTAACTGGGACTCGGGTAGAATCTTGCCACCCTACCGGTCTAGAATATGCAATGGCGTAATGTTCGTGCACAAGCTCCTTCTCGGGATTGTTGACTCCCAAACTATCTTGGGTCAGATTGACTTGGCTGTCCCATCTAGACCTACTCGTACTTTCAGGCCTATCCGTTTACCCATATGTAGGTCTAATTATGCCGAACATGAACCTTTTAGGGCTTTATGCCATAATTATAACTCCCTCTGTCATACCCTATCCCCTGAACTGTCTCTTAAACTAATTGCATGCAATATTTATAATCACTTAAATTTAACTAACTTTTAACTACTCTTTTTTCCTCCTTTTGTAATTAAGTATCATTATTAACAGATAATTTGTTAATTTAATAAAATAAAAAAAAAAAAAAAAGGGTGCGAAGCAGAGCGTAAGGTGTTCTGTTATGGATGTGGTAAGCGTGCCGTAAATGTAGCTCGTCAAAAAACGAGTTGGCTCTTGCACCGATATCGAGTGCACGCAAACTACTGTCAAAGATGACGAATACGGAGTAACTAGGCCTAAGCCAAGCTCACTCCCACTACCCCCTGATATGATAACGACCCCTATGATACCATTACAGGACCACGATCAGGAAACGACCCCTGCGCCTAGCAAAACTCGAGACCGTAAGCGTAGAGACCTGTTCCGCGCGCAGAGTAAAAATACACGCCGAGCAATATTAACCTCTAATATTAGTAATATAACTGATCTACGACCCTATGCCAATGTCACGCTGTTTGGCAAGACGATAAGTGGATTAATGGACACAGGCGCCTCAATCAGCTGCCCTGGGGCAAATTAGGAGAAGAGTTAGCTCGAACAAGCCCTGAGGTCAAGAAGATGAAGTCAGCAAGTTATTCTAGGTAGGATCCCCACACTCATTTGCTTTCGGGGGAATTCAAAACGAATATGTCTCTATCTCGTACCATAGCTATCGTAGGAGTTATATCTAGGAATAGACTTTTGGAGAAGCTTTAACCTATTGCCGTTTGTTCGGAGCAGCAGCCGTTAATATCTCTTAAGTCACGTCTCTCTTAAGTTTTCTGTTATCGCGCTCATCCTATGTACGCTCTCAGTGCATACACGCACACACATGTGTAACACTCTTACTTCTTATAAGCCACTGCTTCGACCCCTCCATCAGTCTAGTCGGCCGTTCCTCTTCGAGGCAGTCGGTCAACAGTCCTTTTCGTCGCCCAAAACGCCTAACACCCAAATCGAAGTCCACGGCCACGGCCTCTAACAAACAATATCGAACAATAAACGCCCAATTGTAACCTAAACAACGGAGCAATTTTTAATTTGTATATATGGAGTCAGAGTTACCGACAAAGCTCGGCAGCTTCCAACATTTTGGTGACCCCGACGTGATTGCCGTGGACTTGTCGTGTGTTAGTAGTGTTTCAAGTAGTTCGTTAAATCAAATTCGAAGGGTTAATGTAACATTTGTCGAAAAGTAGCGAACCAAAGATCGTTGTGGACGACCGTGGCAGTTCTAGCGACCCGCTATTCGTTTTCGCTTCTCTTTCGCCGTCTGTTTCGTTGCTGCGCAGCGCAATGTCAAGACCGGCTGCATAGAGTCCTAAGCGTGGTCCGTTAGCTTTCTTCGCCTCCTCTTTCGTCGTTTGCTTCAGCCAGCTCTCGTGACCGGCTGCACATATCTCTCTCTCGAATTCAAACTCGAAACAGTGCAAAACATCTCGGTCGTTCGTTTGTGCATAACTGTCGGTTCTTTTTCGGTCGTCGCTTCGTTGCTTTGCCGGCGCATACATTTTGGACATACACAAATAAATCTATAGCCAAAACCATGGGCAAACGGAAAAATAATAGAAGGAGTGGATCGTTGGCAATGGGCAATGATAGTGTTACAGTGACAGTTGGCGATGCTCCATCTAGTGAAAGGGTTAGTGCGAACGCAGCCACCACCCAATTCCCTGCATCGCGGATTTCCATTATGAGGCGGAAAGCTAGAGCCATTTTCGACAGGCTAGAGTCCATACGCACAGAGATGGATCGTGAAAAGCTGCGCCAAATGGATGAATATGATCTGCGAGGATTGTTGGAATCATTGACGGAGCTGAAATCTAATTTTACCAGTTTGGAAGAAGTGGATTTTGAGTCTATGTCCAGTGATATACCAGGAAAATTTGACTCGTCCATCCTATCATTGAGGACCATTCTACAGCGTGAGTTGGGCAAGCGTTCGCAGCCCACGCATTGTTCCACGTTTCAAATGAACCCAAGCGAATCCCAATCCATAATGTACATGGCCAATCGATCGCGCTTGCCACAGCTGCAGCTGCCCAAGTTCAGCGGAGCCTATACAGAGTGGACAAGCTTCTATTCCATATTCACAGCTGTGATTGATAGTGAAGCTGAGCTGACTTCTATCGAGAAGTTACAGCATTTGCGGTCTTGTTTGAGCGGAGCGGCGTTGGACACCATTAGTTCGTTGGAGATGAGCGAGGCTAATTACAATACCGCATTAGATATTCCCTAAAATCGATTTGCTAATAAACGTCTCATTCTACAGGCACACATTAGAGAAATATTTGGTCTGGCGCGTGGGGACTCATCTGTTGTTTCGCTGCGGGCGTTTATGGACGCCGCCACCTCACATCTTCGCGCGTTGGATGCGCTGGCAACTAAGGAGGAAATAGCTGATTGCATCATCGTTCACGCACTCTGGAAGAATTTGGACAGGCAGACTTAAGTTAAATGGGAAGCAGCGTCGTCGAATCACGATCTTCCATCCTGGGAGAAATTATCTGCCTTTCTGGAACAAAGATGTCGTACCCTTGAAGGCATTCACCACTCCATGCAAGGGCAAGATGGTCAGGTTGGCAAGTCAGGGAAAATCGTGAGTACGCATCATCGATAATCGTTTGTAGCATCGTGCGCTCCTGTTTCCTGTGTATTGTGTGAGGGCACGAACCATATAATTGCCAATTGTCAACGGTTCAAAACTCTATCGCCGACTGATCGTGACAAGGAAGCGAAGAGGCTCGTGATATGCGTCAATTGCCTACGAAAGGGTTATCACGTGAGAGATAGTAAATCAGGTCCCTGCCGTACTTGCCAATCGAAGCACCACACTCTTCTGCATTTCCTCGTCCTACAGAGCCCTTCCATACTGTTTCTTCATTTGAGCCGCAGCCAAATCATACCGACATGGTTGCATTGTCGCCCTCCTCGCCGCAAGCTCATATATCCCAGCGTCCGTCTGAGCCTGTTCTATTAGCCACCGTCGTCGTTCTCGTCAAAAACAGCGCTGGAACTTTCATGCCATGTCGCGCATTGTTGGATTCGAGCTCGCAATTGCATTTCGTAACTACTCGTCTAGCTAATCAGCTTCAACTTCGAAAAACTAAGCTGCTTACTGCAGTCTCTGACATAGGAGATGCTAGCTTCTCAACTGAAGGTATCTCGGTGGATCTCGTTCTGAAATCGCGGATTTCAGATTTCACCACTAGCATCACTGCCGTCGTTGCCCAGAAGATTACGGACAATCAACCTCGCGTCTCAATTAGCACTGCTAATTGGCCTATACCTTTGAATATCCAGCTTGCTGACCCTTCGTTCCATAAGCCGCAGCGGATAGATCTGCTCATCGGAGCCGGAATTTTCTTTGAGTTGCTGTGTGTGGGACAAATTCAGCTGGCGCCTGGATTACCTTTGCTGCAGAAGACACATCTCGGATGGATTCTATCTGGTGGCGGGCACTCGGCCCCCAACTCCTCGTCGTTCATCGCAACCCAATCTTCGGATGACACCAATCACAGCACTCGGCTCGATGACTGGGCTCGTCAATTTTGGGAAGTGGAGCACATCTTTGAGCCAATTGCTAGGGCATCCAAGGAGGAACTTCACTGCGAGGAGCACTTCGTCAATCATCACACTCGCTTACCCTCAGGGGAATACTCTGTTCGCTTGCCTATGAAGCGAAGTTTAGAGTCCTTGGGAGATTCTTATTTGCAAGCAAAGCGGCGCTTGGAAAATTTGGAGCGCAAGTTCGTGCGTAATCCAGCTCTTTATGACAAATATTCGGCATTTATGAAGGAGTACCTGTCCCTCGATCATATGTCTCAGGTGCCCAAGGAAGAAGCTACCACATCTGGTCTTTCGTTAAATGATCTGCTTATGTTTGGTCCCACCATTCAAGTCAAGCTATTTTACACACTCATCCGTTTTCGTACATTTTCGTTTAAGCATATCAACTCATTTGGAGTCACGATGCGCATTTTTGGTTCCGTTCAGAAGTTCATCAGTAGGACGAAGTCACCGGATCTCTCATCTGAGGACCTTCGCAAAGGATCGCACTTGTTATGTCGCATCGTTCAACGGGCCCAACTGTATCCTGAGTACCTTGCTCTTCGTAGAGGCTTCCAGCAGAATCACCTCGCTCTCGCTGTTCATAGATGACTTTGGTCTTATTCGTGTTGGTGGCCGCCTGCGGCACTCAACTCTTGGCTTCGATGAACGCCACCCAATCATTTTGCCCAAGGATCATCCATTGACGTTCGCCATCATTACGCACCTTCATCGGAATCATCACCATGCTGGTCCGCAGTTGCTACTTGGATCGATTCGCTTACAGTTTTGGCCCGACTTTTCTCTTTCATATATAGACTGAAATTTTAGAATAGTTTTTCTAAATAAAAGAGACCGAAAAACTTGGGTGACTGCAAATTATTGTATTTTACGACGACGAAAAAAAAGGAGTGCGTGCGTTCGTTTCAACAGATTTTTCTCGACTCCTCTCATATATTCAAACAATTTCTTCTTAGCCTATCTTACCTACGGTGGCAAAGCGGGGCGAATTCGCCAAGAGCGAGAGAGCGAGCTTTTATTGCGCTCCCGCTTTGCCCTAGCCTAACTTACACTAGACTTCATGAAATTCGATCCTAATAACAATTATTATACGCCAAATGGCGCTACACCGGCCCCGTTGAAGGCCTGGAAGGCTTCAAACAAGTGGCAGAAGCGCCAACTTGTGGATTGGCCTCCTGAACGTGGCTCCGCTGCTCGTCCTTAGGTCGACCACTCTGACCCTTCCGTCCTGCCCGGCGGTTGTTCCGACCACCCTTCCGAGGAGCCACTGTTGAGGGGCAGGTTGTCTTCGGCGACGATTACGAGGTCGCCTTCCTTGATGTTTGGTTCCTCCTGGTGCCACTTGCATCTTATTTGCAATCCCAGCACATACTCCCGGGACCATCGCTGCCAGAACATTTGCCTGGCTGACGAGACAAGCCGCCATCGCTTTAAGCAGCTCAGACCCTCCTGGTCCGGGGTCCTGGGTGCTGGGGTGCGATGAGCGGCCCGCCTGTCAGCAGGTGCCGGGAGTCAGCGCGTCTCCGTCGCTTGGGTCTGGGCTTAGGGGTCCTAGCGGGCGCGAGTTGAGTACCGCCTCGATCCCGACCAGCACGGTCTCCAGCTCCTCTGCGGTGAGGAGAGCGCTTCCGACTGCCCGTAGGAGTAGGCCCTTGGCAGACTTCACACCGGCCTCCCAAAGTCCGCCCATGTGCGGTGCTCGAGGCGGTATGAAGGCAAACTCGCTCCCGCTTCTTGACGCGAATTCGCGTATCGCGTCCGCTTCCGCCTCTATCTTCCTCCGCAGTTCGCTGAAGTGGCGACTTGCTCCGACGAAATTTGTCGCGTTGTCGCAGTTCACGCGTTGCGGACATCCTCGACGACCGACGAACCTTTGGAATGCCAACAAGAAGGAATTAGTCGTCAAATCGGAGACAATTTCTAAATGAACCGCCTTGGACGCAAAACAGACAAATAACGCTATGTAGGACTTATAAGGGGGCCTTCCACGAATTTTCAGAGTCGTATAGACTGGGCCACAAAAATCAACGCCACATACTGAAAATGGGCGGAGAGCACGGAGCCGGTCTGCGGGTAAGTTTCCCATCATTTGGGTCTGGAGTAGAGGCTTGCATTTAAAGCAACGAATACACGACCTAACTGTCGCCCTGCAGACCGCCTGAGCATTCACTACCCAAATGCGCTGTCTAAGGATACTCACGAGTGCTCGTGGGCCGGCATGAAAATTCGTTTGATGCAGATAGCGAACGTATGTCTGCACAAACTGCGAGCGTTTTGTCAATAAAAGGGGAAACTTGGCATTGTATGACATAGGAGCGTTAACTAGTCGCCCCCCAACTCGCAACAACGAAAAAGAGCACTAAGTCCCAGACTCTTCATGGATGAAGGGATTCAACCGCTGAAGACTGGGGCCTAACTTGGTGCCTTTACGAACCCTTTCAACATCTTCTTGAGACTCATTTTTCTGTGTTATTTCGACTATTTTTAAAAACGCCTCATCGTATTCTACGGATGACGGAATTTTTTCAAAGTTGAGACTTTTGTCTTTGCATTTTCGGATGAAGCGGAACACGAAAACGAACACTCTTAGCAGTTTGAGGTGTGACGAGTATCCCTCGATTACATCCACTAAATAATTTGGCTTGGCCGCGACGGTCAGTCCGACCGATTTCTTTCGACTTTCCATCTGTAGCTCTTCTTCGGAAAGCTCGAAGTGTGGATTTCTGGGCCAGCTCTCTTCTTCAAACTTTAGGAACGCTGGTCCACCAAACCAGATCGACAGCACGATTTCCTCTACGTCACAACCTCTCGAAACTATGTCTGCTAGGTTCTGTTTTGTTGGCACATGCCGCCACGTAGCTTCACTTGACCATTCTTGAATCTCCGCTACTCGGTTCGCAACGAATGTTGACAACGACGAAGGGTGGGATCTGATCCAATGAAGAGTAACTTCTGAATCTGACCAGTATATTATTTTCTCAATTGGAACCTTGAGCAGCGATTTGATTCGGTGACAAAGGTCTGCGAGAAGGTGAGCGGCACATAACTCAAGCCTTGGGAGCGTTTTCGTCTTGAGCGGCGCTACTTTCGACTTTGCAGTCAACAAGGAGACCTCGAAACCTTCTGCAGTCTTTCTACGGATATAGACGCAGGCTCCATAAGCTCTCATGGATGCGTCGGCAAAGGCATGTACTTGAATCGGTGACATGGGATCAGTATGCACAAATCGAGGTATGGTTATCTTCTCCAACTGACCCAAGGATTCTTTTAATAATAAGTTCCATGCTGTTTCCAAGTTCATTGGAATTGACTCATCCCAATCTAGCTTGTTAAGCCAAAGCTCCTGCAGTAGGATCTTTCCCTTAATTACTAAAGGACTTAACAAGCCAAGGGGTCAAACAGCTTTGATGTCACCGATAATATGTTCCGTTTTGTCGCTCGGAGACCCATAACTGACGTGTCAATTTGGAACTTAGAGACGTCTTCGTGTGGCAGCCACGATATTCCTAACGCCTTAGTTGACTCTGAGTCCGAGATCGTTATTGGTTTAACTGTGCTCTCGGATGCGGTGACCTCAGGTGAGTTCGAAAACCATTTAGTCAATTCAAACCCAGCGGTTTGAAGAACCTGAGTCCACATCAGACTTAATTGTCTTTAACTCCTCTACGCAACCAGCACCAGTCAACATGTCATCGACATAGAAGTCGGAGTCTATAACTTCAGCAGCTTTAGGGAATGAGAGTTTTGCAGGCTCACTCAACCTCTTCAAACACCGAATAGCCAAAAATGGGGCTGGTCCAGTCCCATATGTTACGGTGTTGAGCTGGTATATTCTCAAGGACTCAGACGGGTCTCTTCTCCCACACTATGAGCTGGAATTGTCTATCCGCATCAGCGACCAAGACTTGGCGATACATCTTCTTGACATCGGCTGTCAAGGCGTACCTGTGTAGTCTGAATCGGAGTAATGTCGAATACAGCTCATCCTGTATCGTAGGACCGACCATCAATATGTCGTTTAAGGCCACCTGAGAGGACGTTTTACAAGACGCATCGAAAACGACACGGAGCTTGGTCGACGTGCTTTGGGGCCTCAACACACACTGATGTGGAATGAAATAATGTGGAGTTTTGGGGATTGTGTTGTCTGTGGTAGACATGTGACCCAAGGAGAGGTACTCTTCCATGAACTCCAAGTACATTTTCCGTAACTCGGGGTCACGAGACAATCTTTTTCAAGCGATAAAACCGCCGTTTAGCCACTTCAAAGGAGTTGCCTAAGATACTGGGATCTGATTTGAACGGCAGTTTTACTTCAAACCGACCTGAAGGCACGACCTGAGTAGTCCTTCTATAATGCTCTTCACATAACTTGTGTTCAGGAGACAAAGACTTTTTAGAAGACGGCAATTCTTCGAGTGACCAAAACTTTTGTAATGTGTTGTCGATGTGTATCACTGACTCTTCTCGACAACTCAAACAATTCCTCGCTTCTTGGGTGGCAGTCACCTTTGGAGTGTATCTGCCCGACACAATCCAGCCGAGAAGCGTTTTCTGCAGAGTTGGATAGTCAGGACCTTGTCGAATCTGACCAACAGATAAAAGTTCGAAAAATGTTTCTGCACCTATCAGCATATCTATCTTCTGTGGCTTGAAGAAATATGGGTCTGCAAGTGGTAAGTTCTTCGGGATTTTCCAGTCACTCCGAAATGGACCTTAAAATCCAGAAATCAACCGAAAACTCACTACCAGTAATTCGCGACTTCACCACCGTGTGTATCTTTTTCTTGACTTGTGAATTGGATTCACCAATACCAAGCAAGTTGATACACGACTCCTCCCTACGGATCTGTAAGCGCTGTGCTAAGTCCTCAGTTATAAAATTGGTTTGAGACCCCGAGTCAAGCAGAGCTCGGGCCAAAACATGTTCACCATTATTTGTTCGGACGCTTACGATCGACGTAGCCAGAATCACTCTATCCATAGCTGTCGCATGGAGAGCATGCGAAGTGGAAGGTTGATTCTGATTGGGAGGAGGAGAAGAATTCTCTGGGGGTGATGGTAACGCCAGACTTTTATTCGCCACTGTGTACCTATGCAATAAGGTATGGTGTGAGCAGCCACACACTCGACACTTCTTAGCTTTGCATCGTACTACAGAGTGGCCTTGTTGCAGACAATTGATGCAAAGGGATGCAGTTTTGCGAATTCGAACCTTTGCATTACTGCCAGCCGACCAAATGGACTGCAATCTGTCAACAAATGGCCTTTCGCATTGCAGTAGCTGCATTGTTGGTTTTTGGTATTCGCGGTAGAACACGCGAATGAGCTCCGATTATGCGGCTTGCTTGGCACAGCTTTCTGCTCCTGCTTTGGTTTGTCCGAATTTTCGGCCGAAAGATGCTGATGTCTGCGATTAAGCAATTTTTCACAGTCAGCCCAAAGTGGCAGCTTCTCATAATCGAGCTGTTCTTCCCATTTCTCTTTGGTCACCGGATCGACTCTGCTCAAGACGAGATGAATAATCATCGCATTCGAGATCTTTTTATCATCGCCTATCGACAACAATGAACCATATATGGATGAGGCGGTATCGATAAGGTTCCTTAAGGACGATGCTGATTGCTGGGTCATTTTGGGAAGACTAAATAGGGCATCAATGTGATGTTTAAAGATCAGACAATCATTATCGTAGACCCGTTTTAAGCTAGCCATTGCTTTCTCGTAGTTGGTCTCGGTTACTTGGAAAGCCCTAACTGTTCCCAACGCTTCACCGGAGAGACACGAAAGCAAATGGTTGAACTTTTCGATAATTGGAATGCTTTCGTCATTGTGAACTAGAGTCTCAAATAAACCTATGAAGTTTTTAAAGTCCGAAAAGTTGCCGCTGAACTGCGGCAGAGCTAACTTCGGAAGACGAGCACGAGTTGGGCCACCATAAGCTGGTACTGCCGGTTTTGTCTCATCAGCTGTCTTCAAAGCGCAAATGAGAGACAATAATTTTGCCTTTGTAACAATTGAGAGTTCTTCCAACTCGACTCCAAATTCATCGTCAATGTCTATATCTTCAATCTTCTCTTGAAGTTCGCGTGCCGTGTCAATGCTACGCATCAGCGTTTCGAGTCTGCACTCGAGCTCCGTCAATACCAGCGGAATATCCCCGCTTCTAAACGGTCCGCTAATAAACGAATGCCTTTGACACGGCAACTGCGCTTTTCTTCAGCTCTTCAAGGACGATATTGTTGGCTTTTGAGGTCATATTGATTCTCAATACAAGCAACTGAAGGCGAAAGGTCGTTTCTAATAATCGTATTCAATGCCGAGGCACTCAATGAAATAATGGGTAATTGTACCCAAACGAGGTGAAAAACAATATACCCGACAAATTTAGGGTATTGCGTCGCGTAGCTCAAGTGCTTACGTATCTCGTTCGTGGTTGTACCCAAACGAGGTGAAAATCAATATACCCGAAAATTTTAGGGTAGAGCGTCGCTTGGCTGGCGCGTAACCACACAAGAATAGCAACGAACAGCAATGGTGACAAGCGAAAACGAAAAAATTCACCGCTGTAGTTCTGAATGGATATTGTGTATGCGTATGCACCGACGACGATCGACGCTAAATTGATTTGCGAAGCACGACTTTGTCTAATTTGATAGTTGGATCCTACTGACACCAAACGAATATACCCGACGAAAACAGGGTATCGCGTCACTTGAATTTGGTTTGGATCAAGCGCGCCAACCAAAGAACAACGATAAGCAACGGTGAAGAGCGAAAGCGAGACGAAAAAATTCACCGCTGCAGCTGCGTATTGGTATGCGTGCTTGGCCAACGACCCAACTATATATTTGACACAACGAAAACGATAGAGGGGAAGGGGTGACAGTGATTGCAGTTAAAATGAGTTATATGTGCAGTTATTGCGTCCAAGAGGGTTAGATGTATGTATATATGTATTAATATATATGCTCAACTCTAACTACAGCATGCAAATCTAGCTCTACTATGTCATACGTATGTGCCAAGAATTGAAAGCGAGGTGCAATTGTTTCAGCACAAGACAATAATTGCGAGTTTTTTAATCTTTTCGTCTTCACTCGAGCTTTCAATTTTTGCACAAATACCTCTTGATAAGTTTGGAAATTCCAGGTGCTGTACTCTCCTCTTCTCTGCTGGATGCTCCACTTGGCTCTCCTTTGGTAGATGGCTGCAGACAGGGTATTTCACGACCGACGCGGTGATTTTCAATTTGTTTGTTTGTGTTATTTGCACACACGTCGCGGTTTTTGGCAATTTAGCTTTAGCACATATGCATGTACATAGGTGCATGTACATAGATTTTGGATATTAATCTATTCTCCACTCGTGTCACTGTCACTTTTGCCTTCCACTTTTAATTAATACGTTTAATTGCAAGTCCACCCGGGGGCGCCATGAAATTTTAGAATAGTTTTTCTAAATAAAAGAGACCGAAAAACTTGGGTGACTGCAAATTATTGTATTTTACGACGACGAAAAAAAAGGAGTGCGTGCGTTCGTTTCAACAGATTTTTCTCGACTCCTCTCATATATTCAAACAATTTCTTCTTAGCCTATCTTACCTACGGTGGCAAAGCGGGGCGAATTCGCCAAGAGCGAGAGAGCGAGCTTTTATTGCGCTCCCGCTTTGCCCTAGCCTAACTTACACTAGACTTCATGAAATTCGATCCTAATAACAATTATTATACGCCAAATGGCGCTACATAGACTTTAATTCGTTTGCAAAAAACTAACACACCCCCATCCGTGAATTAACATTAATGCGGAAAACGCTCCGTATATAAACATTTTGGCGCCCAACGTGGGGCATGTGTGTTAATTCTTCTGTGAACAATTAAACTAATCGCAATCTACAAAGGCAACAATTACAACATTCGTTCGTCGCGCAGCTGCCATCGAAAGTCCCGAAAACCGTATCAGAATTGTTCGTCTCGATCGCCGGTTCATCGTCCTCGCTTTGCTCTCGCCGTTTTCGCTTAATTTTATTATTCGCTTGGCACCCACAACGCATTCAACGGCGCTTGCATTCTCGGTTCGTTCGCTTTGCAGCTACCTGCTTTGGTCCATCGATCAACGCATTTATTCTATTGGAATTCCACCGCTTCACTTTCGTTTTGCTTTCGTTGCCGCTGCTGGAACTTTCGCTGACTCTCCGCTTTGAAACTGCGCTCATCTTTACTGCCCTCGCTCTCACCGTTGCATTTGTGCTTTAGCTGCTAAAGCTTTGCTGCGTTTTTTTGTTGTTGTTGTTTCCTGCGTTATTTTTGGAAGCTTTAGTTCTGTGTCAGCGTAATTAGATTAGATTTAAGACGCAAACGAAGCAATATAAAACGAAATATAACTCGGATCAAATCTGTGGTAGATGCTAAATCGGAAACCCCGATATGCAATGATGAGCTTCGCTATCGGTTGAACATCTTAGAAACGTATTTCAAGAATGTTTTAAATGTCCAAGCTAATATTGAAGACCATAGTCCGAATGATGAAGGACGGGCAGATTTGGAGGATACATACATAGCAATCAAGCTATCCATAAGGGGAAAAATGGGTGGAGATCTGAACGCCAGCATTGTTGCGCCGGACTACCACCCACCGCCAGTGAAGTCATCGTTACCAAGGTTGTCGCTGCCCACTTTCGACGGAACATATGCAAACTATAAGAATTTAATTCACTCGTTCGAGCAAATTGTTGTGCGTGAGTCTGGATTGTCCAATATAGAAAAGTTTAATTATTTGCTGACCTGCCTCACGGGGCCGGCATTAGATACAATTCAGGCATTCCAGGAAACCTATCCGAAGGCCCTAGAAAACTCAAAAGCCGTTTTGATAATCCTATTCTTATATTTTTAGAAGGTATTGAGGCATTGTTTGCACTACAACCTGTGGAAAGGTCAAACAGTCAGCAGCTTCACAGCCTAGTGGATAAGGCATCCGCTATCTTAAGCTCGTTGGAGTCCATCGGCAAACCTGAGAATATTGTTCACGCTATGGTTATATATATTATAATGGAAAAGTGTGATCAGCAAACTCGGAACAAGTGGAAGGAATCGCAGGACTACAAAACTCTGCCAACCTGGCTAGCATGCACACAGCTTTTGGAACGCCACTGTCAGTTTCTCCATTCGTCTGGAAACCCGGCTGGTACTTCGTCACAACGAAAGGCTGAACCCAATAAGTCAAATCGTCATTCTAATCACCAAATAAACTCGTCGTTTGCTATCACTAATCCGTCTTGTACAGTTTGTTCTAGTTCTGGCCATAAAATCTCTAACTGCGCTCAGTTCAAGGCTATGAACAGCAACCAACGGTACGACAATGCAAAACGCCTCGGTCTCTGCATCAATTGTTTTGGAAACGGTCATAGAGTGGCGCAATGTTCATCGACTCATCGTTGCCGATCCTGTAATCGGAATCATCATTCATCTTTGCATCACTCTCAGCCGCAACAGCCACCCCAATCATCAGCAGGACAATCATCAACTACTGAACCGGTACTCCAACCAGCGCAACCCTCCTGGCAAACGGCTGCTAATCAGTCTCATCAAGCTGCTTCACACTCTCATATGGAGATCGCAGCAGATGATCAAATTTTGTTGGCAACAGCTATGGTTTTGGTAAAGGATGCCACAGGTGAATACAAACTCGGTAGAGCGTTGCTTGATTCATGTTCTCAGGTTAATTTTGTAACCGAAACCTTTGCACAAAAACTTCGCCTTCGTCGTGAAAAACACCACATTGGAATTCGCAGTATAGGAGACTCCCTTACTAGTTTGAAGGCTCGTACGACTACCTCTATTAAGTCACGTACTTCCGGCTATCAGCTCACTCTCCAGTTTGGAATTACATCCCATATTGCCTACCAGCCAGATAGTGAGATCGACATATCGAATTGGAACCTTCCTGCCAACACTCCATTGGCTGACGAATCATTCTATAGGACCAAACGTATTGATCTACTACTGGGAACCGAAGCCTTCTATGGTGCTCTAGCTGTTGGCCAGATTCGCATTGGTCCAAATCTTCCCACTTTGCAGAAGACTCTTTTTGGCTGGGTTGTTGCTGGGAGGTACCAGCGCCAACATAACAGACAGCCACCGTTGTGCTTAGCGACTGTAGAAGAGTCGATCGACAAGAATTTGCAGCAATTATGGAAAGTGGACTCATTTGTCGAGCCAAGCGCTAGAATACTCCCAAATCACCGTCGCTGTGAGGACCATTTCAGGGACACAACACGTCAGGATACCAGTGGGCGGATTGTCGTTCGCTTGCCATTTCAAGAAGATCCAAGTTGTCTTGGAAGTTCCTTCGATACAGCTCGAACTCGATTTTTTGCCATTGAGAGACGTCTCGCTCGTCTACCGGAAATTCGTTCGCAGTATATCTCGTTCATGCAGGAATATGAAAGTCTCGGCCATATGTCCCTTGTATCGAATCCTAACTTGCAGGAACCGCATTATTATATACCCCACCAATTCGTTCTGAAACCAAGCAGTACCTCGACGAAGCTCAGAGTTGTCTTTGACGCGTCTTGCCGTACAACATCTCAAAGGTCACTTAACGATCTACTTTTAGTCGGCCCTACCATTCAGGATGAGTTGTACTTGCAATTGCTGCGGTTCCCCATGCATAGGTTCGGCAACACGGCTGACGTCACAGAAATGTACAGGCAGGTACTTGTGGGTGAGAAGTATAGAAAATTCCAGTACATTTTGTGGCGAGCATCTCCAAATAACATATGGGACTCCGTCTGCCCCATTTCTCGCAACTCGTAGTTTGCATTACTTGGCTGAGGATTGTAAGGATGCATGGCCCTTAGGGGCTGCTGCTGTTAAAACTGCATTTTATGTTGATGACCTTCTGTGTAGGGCTGATGATATAGATACACTCTTCAAACTAAAAACTGAAATCACATCAACTCTCGCTCGTGTCAGTTTCCATTATGCAAGTGGCATTCAAATCATCCAGGCGTGACGGAAGACGAATCTACCAAGGAAATAAATATTTCAGAAAACTCAGTCAGCAGCACACTCAGCGTAACTTGGCATCAACGAAGTGATGCATTTAGTTTCACATGCAGTCCAAAGGAAGTCTATCCCACTACCAAAAAACGAACAATTTTGTCTACCGCGTCGTCGCTATTCGATCCAATCGGTCTGCTATCACCGTTAGTCATTGTCTCTAAGATCATTCTTCAGGAGTTGTGGCTTTTGAAACTCGACTGGGACGAGTCTGTCCCCCAGAATTTAAGCCACGCATGGAGCAATTGTTTGGAATCGCTGAATTCACAGTCGTCACTAGCGGTACCTCGATTTTGGTTGCAGCCTGACACTAGGAGCATTCAAATACATGGATTTTGCGACGCATCGATTCGGGCATACGGCTGCTGTGTTTATGTGCGCACGGAGAATTCGCTTGGACAGGTCACAGTGAAATTGTTCACTTCTAAGTCAAGAGTAGCACCAGTGAAGAAACAGTCTCTTCCGAAGCTTGAACTATGCGGTGCACATCTACTTTCTCAGTTGTATAACAAGGTCAAGGCCATATTCAGTAAACACGCTATCACATCTTATTTTTGGAGCGACTCACAGCTCGTATTGCATTGGCTGCGACAACACTCAGTCACCTTATCGACCTTTGTTGGAAATCGAGTGTCCGATATTCAGGATTTAACTTCTGATGGAAAATGGTGCTATGTGCCAGCACATCAAAACCCTGCTGATATTCTGTCGCGAGGCTGTAACGTGAGCGAGTTGATTAAGTCTCCATGGTTTTCGGGTCCTACGTTTCTAGTCGAGGATTCGCTAAACTGGCCCGCCACTGGTGGAAAACTTGATGTTGACATGGACGTGGTTAACTCGGAGAAACGGAAAAGTTTGTTCGCTGCCGTACAGGAGACAAATAATATCCTCAACATCGTCGATAATATCAGCTCGTACACTCACAGTCTTCGTCTCATTGCTTGGATGATTAGGTTCATAAGGAGATGTCGGAGGCAATCGACGTTTACCACAACCTCACCGACGCCAGATGAACTTCGTTTTGCTTCACATTGCCTTATTTGGAACATTCAACAAACTCATTTTGTAGAGGACATTCGTTTACTTCAGAAGCAAAAACCATTAAAAAGCAGCTTAAATTTTCTTACTCCCTTTTTAGAAGTCGTAAACGGATTCGAACTTATCAAGGATGGTGGACGATTTGAATACTCAGACCTACCAGACGGTCAGTATGGAACTATATTCGCCATTTGCATCTTCGGAACTATCACGCTGGACCTAAGGCCCTAGTCGCTCTCATTCGTTTGGAGTATTGGATCGTTAACGCCAGAGACTTGGCACGTCGAATTGTCCGCTCCTGTGTACACTGCGTTCGCTACAGACCAAAGCTGCTACAACAACTCATGGGCTCATTACCGCCTACGCGACTCGCTCCGGCTCGACCCTTTGAACGCTGTGGAGTTGACTTTTGTGGACCCATCAACACATATCTACGCATTCGAGGAAAGGGACCTACAAAATCATACATAGCCGTGTTCGTTTGCCTTCTCACCAAGGCCGTTCACATCGAAGTAGTCTCTGACTTGTCAACAAAGGCGTTCTTAAATGCATTGAAACGGATGGGAGGTCGTCGGAAGCTGCCGGCAGACATCTTCTGCGATAATGCCACTAACTTTGTAGGGGCATCGAAACAACTGCAGGAACTAAAAAAGTTTATGTTCTTAAAGCAGACCCAAGATGAAATCTATAAATTTTGCGCATCTGACTTTATTAATTTCCATTTTATTCCCCCCAGTGCACCTCATTTCGGAGACCTTTGGGAAGCGGCAGTCAAGAGTGCCGTTGAGTCGATCCTCAACTCGCGCCCGCTATCGCCGCTTTCGTCAGACCCAAATGACTATAGCACTCTCACGGCTGGTCATCTCTTGGTTGGCGAATCATTGCGATCACTACCTGAAAGGTCCCTCGAGAATATCAAACTGTCAAGTATGGACCGCTACGATGCGATTACGGCCGTCAAGCAACTGTTTTGGAAGCAATGGTCTGCTGACTACCTCAACGAATTGCGATCGCGCACGAAGTGGACAGCACCCTCAACGAACCTCACCGAGGGCACGTTGGTCATCATCCATGAGGACAACCTGCCACCGCTACGCTGGAAACTAGGCCGAGTGCAGTCTACTGTGCTTGGGAAGGATGGACTTGTACGGGTGGTGCACCTCCGCACTGCAAATGGAACATGTTGCAGGCCAATACACAAGTTGGCAATTCTTCCGGTGGTTTGAAAGCAGTCCTTTCAACGGGGCCGGGATGTTCGGTCAAACTCCTTTAAGGAACAAAGTACTCAAATGACCCTCGTAAAATTGAGAGCCTACGCTCACTTTCTGTATTTACTCTCACCATTATTGTACTAAATTCACCACTGTATTCTCTCTCTTATGCCCAGTGCTCAAGCACTAAGATTTGTAATAAATAGTTATTGCCTAATGCTCAACTGGATCGATCGACTTTTCTCTTTCATATATAGACTTTAATTCGTTTGCAAAAAACTAACACACCCCCATCCGTGAATTAACATTAATGCGGAAAACTCTCCGTGTATAAACACCAGGCTGTAATGAATTCTCGTCCTCTTATCTCGATTTCAGAAAACACTGAAGATCTTGGCGTCCTTACACCCGGACATTTTTTAATTGGTCGTCCGCTGATGGAGTTTCCTCCTGAGCCAGACGTTACGGGTCTCAACTTCAATCGACTCGATCGCTGGCAGCGAGTCTCCTGTGCCCAGCAGATCCCAGCAACGTGCCAAATGGCGCACACCTCAACCCTCGATCCAGGTCAACGATGTCATTTGCATCAAGGATGAAAACTTGCCACCGTTGAAGTGGCCCTTAGCGCGGGTGATCCAGGTTATAGCTGGAGCTGATGGCGCTGTGAGAGTTGCCATCCTGCAGACACCCTCTGGAACCACTCGTCGAGTCGTCAACAAGCTGTGCGTCTTTCCAGTTGAGGATCCTGTTAAAAGCCCTGGTCTTTCAACGGGGGGGAGTATGTTTGGAGCAGCAGCCGTTACTATCTTTTAAGTCACGTCTCTCTTAAGTTTTCTGTTATCGCGCTCATCCTATGTACGCTCTCAGTGCATACACGCACACACATATGTAACACTCTTACTTCTTATAAGCCACTGCTTCGACCCCTCCATCTGTCTAATCGGTCGTTCCTCTTCGAGGCAGTCGGTCAGCAGTTCTTTTCGTCGCCCAAAACGCCGAACACCCAAATCGAAGTCCACGGCCACGGCTTTTAACAAACAATATCGAACAATGAAAGCCAAATAAACGCCAAACGTAAATGTGGAGTCAGAGTTGCCGAATAAGCTCAGCAGCTTCCAACACCGTTCTTTTTGATGAGCAAAGCGAATAATAACAGTTTGGCGGCTGTAAATTTTCACAACCCGATGCAAATACCATTGTCGGAATTACAGCAGAAGGAACTAGTAGCGACCCTTCGTTTGCCGAAAAAGGATTAGGAAAGACAAACTGGCTTACACATGACATAGAAGTTTCTGAGACTCGGCCCATAAAGCAACGTCATTACGCAGTATCGACTGCAATCGAAAAATGTATGTACGAAGAATTGAACCGGATGTTAGGCCTTGTTGTGATTGAAGAATCAGATAGCCCGTGGTCTTCCCCTGTCGTGATTGTGCGTAAGCCAGGTATGGTTCGCCTTTGCCTTGATAGCCGAAAAGTTCACGGAGTAACAGTCAAAAATGCTTACCCTATGCCCCTCATTGATGGCATTTTAAGTAGACTTCTAAAAGCGCAGTTCACTTCCAGCATCGATCTGAAAGATGCTTACTGGAAAATTCCGCTTACCCCAAGGGCTCGGGAGAAGACAGCTTCTGCTGTGCCTGGGAGGCCGCTATATCAATTCACGGTGATGCCGTTTGGCTTATGCAATGCTCCACAGACCATGTCCAAACTGATGGATAAAGTTATCCCACCTGCTTTGCGAAATGAGATCTTCATTTATCTCGATGACTTATTGGTGATTTCGGAAACATTCGAGAAGCACATTTCCGTATTGAAAGCGCTGGCCGACCGGCTGTCTCAAGCTGGACTGACAATAAACGTAGAGAAGAGCAAATTTTACCTGAAGGAAATGAAATACCTGGGCCACGTTATAGGGTATGGGATGATACAAACTGATCCCGAAAAAGTTGCTGCCATTAGGGAGTTTCCAGTGCCTCGATCGGTGAAGCAAGTGCGACGATTTTTGGGAACCACCGGATGGTATCATACATTTATTAAAAACTATGCAGGAATTGCTGCCCCAATATCCGATACACTAAAGCAACGTGGATCGTTTGTATGGACCGACGAAGCACAAAGGGCGTTTGAAAGTTTGAAAGACCAAATGTGCGGGGCGCCAGTCCTACATAGCCCCGACTTTACCATTCCATTTCCCATTCATTGCAATGCCAGCTACACCGGAGTTGGAGGCGTCTTAATGCAAACTGATAGCAATGGTAATGACATCCCCATCGCATTCATGTCTCGCGAGCTGAATCAGTGTCAGCGAAACAATTCAGCTGCGATGGATTGGTAGATCTGCAGTCTGATTGCTTTAAGTCCGCAGACTATTTGGATCTGATACGAAAAATTGAATGCAATCAGACACAGATGCCAGAAATTAAGGTGATTGATAGTCTCATATATCGGCGAGCAGAACACGCGGCTGCTGATCAAATCGCTGACGACCTGTGTTGGAAGCTATGGGTTCCAAAGGAACTGGTGTCAGAAGTACTGAAACAGAGTCACGAACAGTCGTTAGCAGCTCATAGTGGCATTAATACAACTTTGGAGAGAGTTCGACTATATTATTATTGGCCAAGTTTAGTAACAGATGTGAGAGCGTTCATAAACAGCTGTTCGGTCTGCAAGTGCACCAAGTACCCGAATCGTTCGTTACGACCCCCATTAGCTCCAGTGAAGGAAACTCAACGAGTGTTTCAGAAGTTGTTTGTGGATTTCCTGGATCAAACTAATGGGGACGAGCAGCTTAGTTTTTAGTTGTGCTTTACGATCCAGTCTACATTCAGCCTTGAACAACAGTCCCTATCGCTTTGAATTTGGACAGCACATGATCACCAATGGAGACACTTATCAGCTCTTACGAAATTTGCAGGTTTTAGAAGATCGTACAGTGAGTTTTGGTCGGGAAGATTCGTTTGATGTGATTCGAAAAACAGCCCAACGAACAATACAAAAACTACACCAACGAAACGAACAGCAGTACAATTTTCAAAGTCATGACGTAGCGTTCAAAGTTGGTAGGTAGGTTCAAAGGTTCAAAGGTAAACTTATCGGCAAATACCACGCGAAAGACATAAAGCAGTGACTATCCTAATATAGTCGGTAAGGATTTGATCGTCTTGGTTGCGGCATTTTTAAAGATGAATTAAAAAGAATATAAATTACCTAAACAATTTAAAAAAAATAAATAAAAAATAAACACTTATATTTATTGACCGCGTACACGTCGGTCGAACGGGATGGTTTTTTTTTAAGCTATTCAATGTTTACATACCGTACTAAAAAATGGCGCACCCTGTATATATATATAAATATATAAAAATATATATAAAAGAAATTCGTGTTAGTTACACCACTTATAACTCAAGAACGGCTGAACCGATTTGGCTGAAAATTGGTGGGGAGGTAGATTATATAGACTGCTATAGGATATAGGATATTTTGTATCCCGTTCGACCGCGTTCCCGTGTTGTGACATGATATAAACGTCAGCACAGTAGGCTGTGTGTCACAGGCACCGGCTTGACTGTGTTTTTCAAAACATGAAATCACTATTTGAATTTTGAATCAAAACAGAAACGTGTACTCGTTTAATAAATGTAGGGTTGGCAGCCCTTTAATGAGTATCGATCTATCGCTAGGGATAGTCAAGGGTAAGATATATCGATAGCTAGTAAGAGTTCGACTGCAGGAGCGAGCAGACGTGCGAAAAGAACTATAAAATAAACCTATTTGTAACCATTTAATAAAATAAAGAGAATACAACGACGCGTGGCGTATATTTGATGGAGTTTCTGGAGCGGATTTTTACTCACTTGTAGGGAGCCCACCAAGGATCCCTACAATTTGGGGGCTCGTCCGGGATAGAACCACAAGTGAATGTGTATTCGTGTACAAGTTGCCAATACCACCAAGTTTTGCGCAACATTGTGAAATTGCGACGAACGAAGCAACGAAGATCAGACGAAAGCAGATGCCGAGAAGCGGCAGTGAGAAACGCAGTAAAGAGAAAAGAGGACGCAAAACGACACTATTCGTTTTCGTTCAAAGTGCAGAGAGCAGAGGTAGCTAACGACGAAGAGCTACAAAACGACGAGGAAAGAGGACGCAAAACGACTCCATTCGTTTTCGTTCAAAGTGCAGAGAGCAGAGGTAGCTAACGACGAAGAGCTACAGAGCTACAAAACGAAGAGGCTACAAAACGACGCAGACCCAAAAACGACGAGGAAAGAGGACGCAAAACGACACTATTCGTTTTCGTCAGAAGAGCAAAGGCAAACGGGAAAGAGTGAAAAGCCAACGACGAAAGTACAGAGCAAAGAGGACTGAAGAGACGTTCAGATTGCGAACGTGCAGAAAAGAGGAAAGCAGAAACGACGAAGCAACAACAGTGGCACTTCGCACGGCCACGTGCGGCTTGTATACCCTGCGAACGAAGACGACGCAAAGAAGGAATCTACAAAGCAAGGGGAGACTTGAACGACATTATTCGTTTTCGTCCACATTGCGAATGTAGAGGAAAGCAGCAAACGACGAAACAACAACAGTGGCACTTCGCACGGCCACGTGCGGCTTGTATACCCTGCGAACGACAACGACGTGAAGAAGACAGAGAAGAAGAACGCATCGTTTATCTGCGTGTATTGGAAAACACGATTCTCACACCTGATGTCTGTATACGCAAGTATTGAATATACAGAATAGATTTAAGGTGTTACAAATTTTAGGAAGCGGATTCAACGTAAACTATATTTTAGCTAATATTGTAATATGCAACGCGAAGAAATCTTAGACCTAACCGTAGCAGAGTTGAGAGAAAAATTGAAAGAGCTACATCTGCAGCATTCAGGTGTTAAATCAGTTTTACGGGAAAGACTATATTCGTATTTTAGACTAGATCAAGACGAAAACGAAGAATCTATATACGAAGAAACGATCAATATAGCTGGGGACGAACAGACAGAAGACGCGCCAATTTTAAGTTCGGTAAGCGAAGCAGCAGTTGGTAGTTCAGTAAACATGGCGTTCACATTAAGAGACATCGAAGATTCCCTTTCAGCATTTACGGGCAATGGTTCTCCGGATGTTGATGACTGGCTACGTGATTTTGAACTTAATGCTTTAACAGTGAATTGGAATGATTTGCAAAAGTTTATATATGGCAGGACATTAGAGAAAGGTGCAGCGAAATTATTTTTGAGCAGTCAATCTGGCATTAATGATTGGAATTCTCTGAAGGAAGCACTAAAAAGTGAATTTAGTGAGAAGTTAACGGCAAAGCAAGTTCATAAGCTATTAGAAAATAAAAAAGAAGACCCATAAGGAGACTTTAATTGAATATTTTTATAGCATGTGCACCTTGGCAAGTCAATCCCAGCTAGATGAAAAAAGTATTATTGAATATATTATTGAGGGCATTCCAGATTCCAAGCAAAACAAAAGCTGTCTGTACCAAGCAAACAATTTTAAAGAATTTCGTGAGCAAATTAAGATTTATGAAAAGATCAGTGCGAATCAAGGAAGTACGCTAAAGGCAAACCCAAAGTTTGAGAATAGTTCGGTAAAAATCAAGGATGAAAGGCGTTGTTTCAAATGTGGAGGTAGTAATCATATTGCAAAGTATTGCAAGGAAAGAAAGTGCCGTCAAATGTTTTAATTGCAATCAACTAGGTCACAAGGCAAATCAATGCGAGGCAAAAGGTTCACGAATGGCAACAGAGATGAAAATTTCAAATGTCCAGCAATTTTCTCAGACCAGTTTTAGTCGGGCTTTTAAGAATGTTGAAATCGGTAATGAAGATATCACTGCATTGTTTGATTCTGGCAGCGATATTTGTACCATGAGCGAGAAAGTCTACAGAAAGATTTTCCCAGTTGCGTTGAAAAACGATATCAAAGAATTGATCGGAATAGGAGGCAAGAAAATCTACACGTTGGGTTCGTTTAACGTTGTTACTAAGTTGGATGACGTTCCTTTGGAAATGTGTTTCCATGTAGTCCGTGACGATGATACCCTGTACGAAGGTGTAATTGGAAGTGATGTTCTTGATTTTGTCAGTGCAAGCATAGGGAAGAAAGGAGTTTTCTTTCATTCAATAAATGACATCCGTCAAGGGGAGGTTGAAGTTCCACCGGAAAAGGAGTATGTTAGCAGTAGTTTCACTAAAGAAAGCCGCAATCTAGAGTTCATTCAATATAGTGATACTCAAGTGAGCAGGCCTCCGGATTCAGGGAGCGCAATTGATGAATTGGAAAAGACGTTCCATCAGATACTGTCGAGCGATATTATTGAAGAGTTTTCACGAGGAATAGACCTGTCGCATTTAAGCCGTGAGGTGAGGTCAATAATAGCAGGATTGGTAGAAAATTATAAGCCCGTAAAACCAGAAAACAGCCCTGTTGAAATGAAGATAATATTGTCAGATGAAGTACCGGTCCGTCAAAGACCTAGACGCCTACCTTACCAATGAAAAGTCGATAAGCAGGTCAGGGATTGGTTAAAGGAGGGAATAATTCGCCATAGTGTTTCTGAATACTCGTCCCCTGTAGTGCTTGTCGCCAAGAAGGATGGCTCAAAAAGACTTTGTTGTGATTATAAAAAACTTAATGAAAAGATAATTCGTGACAATTTTCCAATGGCGTTAATCGACGATGTTTTACTCAAGCTTCAGGAAGGACGTGTTTTCACTACGTTGGATTTGTCTAATGGGTTTTTTCACGTGCCAGTACATGAGGATTCTCGTAAATATACCTCTTTTGTCACACAGAGTGGACAGTATGAATTTAATTATGTACCATTTGGGATGACTAACTCCCCTCCAGTATTTATGAGGTACATATATGCGGTTTTCAGACCATTGATAGATGACGGTATTTTGATTTTGTATGTGGACGATATTATTATTCCATCAAAGGATGTGCAAGAAGGACTTGAAAAATTACAGAAGGTGTTGAGTGTCGCAGAGATTTCAGGATTACGCATAAAATGGGCGAAATCGCAAGTGTTACAGCGCAAGGTTAATTTTTTGGGTTACATAATAGAGAATTCAACGATAAGACCATCTCAAGATAAAACTTCGGCAGTTGAAAATTTTCCAATTCCGAGAGACAGGAAACAAGTTCAACGCTATTTGGGCCTAACTTCCTATTTCCGTAGATTTGTTAAGGATTTTGCTGTCGTGGCCAGACCACTGACAAACTTGATGAAAAAGGATGTTTCTTTCAAAATGGGTGAAGAAGAGTTGTCATCATTCAATCAGTTGATCAGTCGGACCTTGACGAGTTTGTTTCAAAATTTCGCCCCACCCCCTTCCGACCCCGCAAAGGACGAAAATCTGTGACATCCACAGATCTCAGAGACTATTAGACCTGACTGTAGAGCTCTCACTGTTACAAAACTATTTGTAATTTTTCACTGCAGAACTCACTGTTACAAGTGTATTTCTTGTTGCTTACTGTAGAGAGCTCACTGCTACAAGTGTGTTTCAAAATTTCGCCCCACCCCCTTCCGCAGCCATAAACAACGAAAACCTGTGGCAACCACAATTATGAAGATAGGAGAAAATTAAAAACGCACAATCATAGAGAATGGCCATATCTATCTACTTGCCGAATCCGAATAAGATCGGATTATTTTTTTTAGCCAAAAGTAACAAATCAATTTGCAGTGGCTACGCAGAGCCCGACAACACGCTTAG
The DNA here is from genome assembly GCA_008121275.1 of Drosophila lowei. Lineage (NCBI taxonomy): Eukaryota > Metazoa > Arthropoda > Insecta > Diptera > Drosophilidae > Drosophila > Drosophila lowei. The sequence continues at coordinate 34,412,053 of CM017781.1, read as the reverse complement.
ACATGTTTTCTGTCTCTCCCGCACGCACTCTTTGTCGTTTAATGTAGCCATACTGACTATGTATCGGGTATAAATGTAGAGTTGCGGTCACAGCAGCAACTCACAACGTTCCCCCTCGTTTTAATTGTGTAGGTTAGGTTAGGTTAGGTTCAGGCGGTAGCCTGGGGGAGTGATGAAACCCCCCCAAGCTCACTTGGACCTGTAAAAAGGTCCGTTGTGATGCCGCATGGGCGTGTGCCCCCTCCCAATGCCTAAAAACCGTAGAGAACAAGCTGTTGCAAATTAAGGGCAGTCCCATCCGGAGGCTTGGATGAATTTGGACAGGGTCCCTGGCTTGATTTCGGACAGGTCCGAAATGTCCGTGAGGAAAGCGGCCCCGAGAATACGAAGACGACGATTTCCAAGGGCCGGGCAGTGGCAGAAGAAGTGGGGGACCGATTCCTCCTCTTCCGCGTCGCGACAACTCCTGCAGAAGTCGTTATTAGGAATTGACAGTCTAGAGGCATGAGTGCCGATCTGCCAGTGTCCCGTAATGGCTCGAGTAACCGCAGAGCACTGTGCTCTGCTGAGTCTATACAGCTCGGCTGAGCACCTCTTTGATCGATATGGCCATATCAATCTTGAGACTTTACAGGAAACGGTTTGCTGCCATCTCCTATTGGCATTTTGCTCGAACAATTCGTGCGTGAGGAGCCTGCACGTAGCCAGAGGCATCGCTACCTGCTTCCTCTCCGATAGGAGAGGAATCGTAGTACCCTGCCTGGCTAGCTCGTCGGCGGCGTCGTTCCCCTCGATGTCCCTGTGGCCTGGGACCCATATAAGGAAGAGATCTAACTGCTCTGCGATCTCGTGCAGAGACCTGTCAGTCATTTACAGTCGCTGAGTTCGACGATATTGAGCCTAAAGCTTTAATAGCTGCTTGGCTGTCGAGAAAACGCACACTAAGTGCGTGTCTAGAAATGGTTTGGAGACGATAGAAATGGCCTCCTTGATGGCTACAACCTCCGCTTGGAACACACTGCAGTGGTCCGGGAGCCTGAAGCAATGACTGATGTTCAGCTCGCTGCAGTAGACTCCGCCTCCCACCGGCGGGTGCCGGTTCGCTCGTGCCCACCTGTATCCTATGGCGTGAAGCACAGTCGCCTTGGATTCAGGGCAAGCCATGAAACCCGAGACGCCTGTGCCCCGTTCCGTGTCTACAGTTGTGACGAACCGACCCGACATCCGTTTATCCCCCTGTAGCACCCGATGGCTGACGGCCAAAGTAATTAATTTGTATTATTGTATTGTAAGTAGTTAGTATTTTTTTTAATTCATCTTAAAAATGCCGCGACCAAGACGATCAAATCATTACCGACAAAGCCGTAATTCAAAAAGGATACGAAATATAGCGAATGAAATGATTGATGCGCATTGAAGTTTTCCGAAGAAACGGCCGGATTACGCTGCCTTACTGGAAAAGTGAAATTGCCATTATTGACATTGCTCTTCATTGCTTTGTAGCGAAACGCCCGAATCACGTCAGTTTCTTGCAAACACTCAAAAATACAGTGGTTGTTTCCAAATGACCTCATTTGGCCATTTTGCATTCGCCATGACTATTAACAAATCACAAAGCAAATCCTTGAAAGTATGTTGTCTGAATCTCGAAAATCAATGTTTTACCCATGGCCAATTATAAGGGGCGTGTTCACGAGTCGTAAGACCATCTGCGTTGTTTTTTTTCTTGCGCCTGATAATAAAACAAACGAGGGGGAACGTTGTGAGTTGCTGCTGCGACCGCAACTCTACATTTATACCCGATACAGAGTCAGTATGGCTCTCCTCCGGCAGACGGCGCTAACATTGAACGACACGGCAAAGAATGCATGCGAGAGAGACAGAAAATCAGTCAGAACGTGTCGTCGGGAGCTGCGTAGCCACTGCAAATTGATTTGTACCTTTTGGTTATAATAATGATTCATTCTGATCCAGATTCGGCAATCTGATAGATATATTAATTCTTTATGTTCTCTCTATGTGAACGCACAAATCTAATATATCCTTATTATTTTTTTGAGTGCCGGGGAAAAAAAAATGAAGAAAAAAGAAAAAGTCGTTTAGGCATCTGCTACGTGGCTGCTAGGCAAGGGCCTAGTTTGTGAAAGAAATTGACTTTTATCAATGCGCTCTTCAATGATCCTGAAATAGAGCCCATGATCCGACAACAAAAGGTGCTGCTTGAAAGTCTAGAGCGCATCATGAACAGAATGACGAATGAGACGCGAAAGGACTTCAAACCAATAATAATCAAATATTGGGATGAGATTAGAGCGATCCACGTTCAAATTTATAAAAAAATGCATTGATCCTGTGAAAATAGGATATAACATTAACAGTTACATTGCAGCTGAAGATGCAGTATTAACAGTCCAAACAATGACTGAATCAGACGCTGTTCAGCAAATTATCGCTGCTCCACATATGCATAATGCATTACCCCTGCCTAAGGTTGCTATCCCTAAATTTGATGGTGACTACTTAAAATGGCAAAAATTTCATGACATTTTTAAACAAATGATTCATGAAGCATCGGTACCCGTCATTCAGAAGATGTGGTATTTAAAAACCAATGTTACGGGAGAAGCGGAAAATTTAATACGCACCCTTTCGCTAACAGAAAATAATTACACAACGGCATGGAACATGCTTCAAGAGCGTTTCAGCAACAAAAGAGTGCTTAGTAACGCATTAATTCAAAAATTATTGGATCAACCAAGCACTTCCAATGATGCAAAGTCCATTAAGGCTTTGCACGATAATGTAAAGGAAACATTATCAGCACTCAATAACATAAATATAGAGACAGCTGGATGGGATCCGATTCTTCTATGTGTTTTGACAAAAAAATTAGATCGTCAGACTCACACTTTGTATGAACAATCCATACAAAGTACAAAGAAATTACAGCCTTTGAGCGAATTAATGAAATTTCTTGAACAAAGGTTCCTTACATTGGAAGCCATTGGATGGGAAAAAACAAAGAAACCCATCACATGTGCCTCAGCAGGAGCTGAAGGTCAGTATGTCTGCTATTTTTGGGAAAAGCCAAATCACGCTATTTACAAATGCACGCAGTTTTTAAAAAAAACTGTCGTAGAGAGGTTGAATTGGGTTCAAAAGAACCAACTTTGCGTCAAATGTTTCAAACGCGATCACACTGCAAAGAATTGCCAAAGAAGAGATTGTGTTAAGTGCAATAAAGGACACAACACTCTACTACATTTGGAAATCAAGTCTGAAGCCAAAACTGCAGCATCAGCAAATAGTATTCAAACCAATTATGTATTACTAGCTACTGCTCTTGTTACAATAAAAGGCAACAATGGACAAATGGGTGAATTTAGAGCCCTACTTGTTTCAGGCTCTCAAGTCAATGTGATTTCTGAAAGAGCATTGAAAATATTAGATCTGAAAGTCACAAAATCATATCTACAAATAAATGGAATTGGCGGACGAACACAAACGTCAAAAGCAAGAGTCAATGTTATGCTTACTTCACAAGATAGCAAATTCAATACAAGACTGGAAGCAATAGTATTGCCACACATAGTGGCAGATCAACCAGCACAGTCAATTGATACGTCTCGTTTAGCGGATCCTAATTTTGATAAAACTGGAAGAATAGACATTCTGTTAGGAGCAGAACACTACTTCGAAATCATGCAAGTCAAGCATGTATTAATTGGAAGAGGATTGCCCAGGCTACAAAAAACAAAATTGGGATGGATTGTGGCTGGTAAACTTAAAGATGCCTCCACAAATGCAAGCACATGCGCAGTATTTACTGAAGAAGACAAAGTTGATCAGCAAATCGCCAAAGTTTTGGGGTGGATTCATTCCCAAAGAACACACCATGTTTATCACCGCTGGAGAAACAATGCGAGCAACATTTCCTGCAAAATATGCCAATTGCTGTGGACAAGAAACTCATTGTCCGACTCCCGTTTCTGGAAAATGCTTCAGCCCTAGGGGAGAGTCGTGATCTAGCGACACGACGACTCTTTTGTCTGGAAAAACGGCTGTCGCGAGATCCAGAGACCAAAGCAAGCTATGTGCAATTCATGAAGGAATATGAGGCACTTGGTCATATGAAGGAAATGCACACAAAGGAAATTGCAAGATCTCGCTATTTCATTCCACATCATTGTGTATTGAAACCTGATAGCTCTACTACCAAATTAAGAGTAGTTTTTGATGCTTTTGCTGTCACATCATCTGGAAAATCTCTCAACGACTTGATACATAAAGGCCCAACCGTGCAGAACTCCATATTTTCAATTTTGCTTCGGTTCAGGATGCATAAATATGTATTTACGGCGGATATTGAAAAAATGTATCGTCAAGTCTGGATCAATCGCGAGGACCAGTATTACTAGACAATAGTATGGCGCAATGATCTATCAGAAGATCTGCGATACTATAGACTGAAAACGGTAACATATGGAACTAAAGCTGCCCTATATTTAGCCACAAAATTTTTACAATATCTCGCTCAAAATGGAAACCGAGAATACCCATTAGGAGCTGCTGCCTTGGAAAATGATTTCTATGTGGATGACTACATAACAGGAGCAGATTCCATACCAGAAGCGCGTCAGAGAAAGCAAGAACTTAACCAACTCTTGAATAGATCAGGGTTGAAGTTAAGAAAATGGTGTACAAATAACGTTCAGGTATTACAAGGAGTGGCAAAGGAAGACATGATTCCAAATGTACAACTGGAGGATACCACTTATGAAGACTGCAGCGTGAAGACCCTGGGAATCACGTGGATGCCTAAATCCGACCATTTCTGTGGAAAAACGGAGATCGCCACCAAGGAAACAATATCCAGAAGAGATGTCGTATCCGAAATTTTTAGGATCTTCGATCCGCTTGGATTGTTTTCACCTGTTGTTATGAAAGCAAAAATCTTTATGCAGCATCTCACAAAAGAAGGTTTTGACTACAAAGAAGCGCTTCCAGTTCATCTCCAGGAGGAATGGAAAAGGTACAGGGAGGAGTTAAAATTATTAAACTCCATACAAGTACCACGTCATATATTCCAAGGACAAGTTCCGATATCTTCAGAAATACATACATTTGTTGACGCATCGGAGAAAGCCTTTGGAGCTGCTATATAAATCCGAGCACTACACAAGGATAAACGAGTAACAATTTAGTTGTTATGTGCCAAATCACACCTAGCTCCGATGAATTTATTAACATTACCCCGTCTGGAACTAAAGGCGGCGGTATTGGGAGCTTAACTGACTGCGAAGATAAAAGAAGATCTCTCCATGCAAAACGCGACAACCTTCTTATGGTCCGATTCGAGAATAGTATTGTCATGGATTAATAGTCCCACATCCATTCGTGACAAATTCGTAGCCACAAGAATAGCTACAATCCACGAATTGACGATACAAAGGCATTGGAGGCATGTCTCATCCGAAAATAATGCAGCAGATGTACTTTCTAGAGGAATGACGACGACTAAATTCATAAAAAATAGCATGTGGTTTTATGGCCCACTATTTCTTCATGGTCCACCATCTACATGGCCACCACCATTTGTGGCTACAAAAGAGGAATTGATCAGTGCAAATCCCAAAAAGATTGGTCAGTCATCAATTATGACTATCACTCAGGAGGATGACTTAATCTACAAAATAAAGCACAACAACTCATACAACAAGCTATTGAGAATAGTAGCTTACATGATGCGTTTTCGAGGAAGGAAAACGCACACAAGCAAGAGTGTCCAATTCAATGAGATGAAAGAAGCTCAGAAAATTGTCATTCGTTACATACAACAGAATGACTTCAAAGAAGACATACGTCACTTAACAAAACATAAGGAAACACAAAAGAGAAGTTCGATTAACTCTCTAACACCAGTCATGGATCAGGAGGGAATCTTACGAGTAGGTGATCGACTGGAAGCGGCAAATATTTCATTTGACGCCAAACACCCAATGCTCCTGCCCTACAACGATCCAATTGTTAAGTTGATCCTTGGTAAGATACATAAGGAAAACATGCATTGCGGCCCCCAGGCATTGCTGACAGCATCACGACAACAGTACTGGATACTCAAAGGAAAAAACATGGCCAGAAGCATTGTGCAGAACTGCGTGAAATGCACTAGAGCCAAGCCCAAACTACTAGAACAAATCATGGGAAATCTGCCACTTCTTCGAGTCACCCAAGCACGGCTATTCCTCAATTCTGGTGTTGACTACTGTGGACCATTCAAAATCCACTATAAAATTCGAGGAAAGAAGTTTCGCGACTAAAGCAGTACATATAGAGCTAGTCGGTGATCTCACCACAGAAGCAAATTTAGCGGCACTTCGGCGGTTCATCTCTCGTCGAGGAAAATGTCAAGTGCTCCATTGCGACAATGCTACGAATTTCGTAGGAGCAAGGAACAAACTTCAAGAGTTAGAAGAAGCCATATTCTCGGAAAAGGCAAAGGAACACATTGTACGAGAGTGCAACAACAAAGGGGTACAGTTTAAATTTATACCTCCTCGCGCACCACACTTCGGCGGTTTATGGGAAGCTGCAGTAAAATCTGCCAAACATCTCTTATTATAAAATGTGACGACGGAAAATTTAACCTATGAGGAGTTAGAAACGGTTATAGTCGAAATAGAGGCCATACTAAACTCTCGACCATTAACACCAATATCTGACAACCCAAACGACGCAACAGCATTAACACCAGGGCATTTCCTGATAGGAGAGCCGTTAACCGCACAAGCTGACAGTGAGCCATCCCAGCAACCAAAGCCGCTAGGCAATCGATGGCAAGCAGTTTCCAAATTGAAGCACTCATTCTGGACACAATGGTCCAATGAATATCTTCAGCAGTTGCAACAGCGTCAAAAGTGGAGGAAGTCTTCGGCTAACATTAAAGAAGGAACATTAGTAATACTAAAGGAAGACAATACACCAGTATTACAATGGCCACTAGGAAGAATCATTCGATTGTTTCATGGCAAGGACAATTTCGTACGAGTGGTTGAAGTAAAACCGGCAAAGGGGATTTTCAAACGAGAGATCCAACATGTAGCTCCACTATTCAACGAAGAGGAACCCACACATAAACATCCGATAAATGATCCATCAGAAAACGAAGAATCATCCGAGGACAGACAGCCTAGTAAAAAGGTGCCACAAAAACACATCCCAACCGAGGGATACACCCAGCGCACCGGAAAATAACGACAATACTCAAAGGCGGCATCCGTTCACAATCAATATTGATGATGGTTGAGCATACTATGTTCAACGGGCGGGAGGATGTACGATTTCAATTAAAGTACAAAATCGTATGATTAGACCTAGACAAATAGCTAGCCATAAACGGTTAAGATTTCCCAGCTACCTAAATATATAAACGATAATATGCTCTAAATATAAATATGTGACATGCACTACTGACCTAAATAAATATACAACGGCCAGCTGCATGCATTTGTGTACATACACTGCTAAGATATTTACAGCACTATCATAAAACACATTCTGGATGACCTGCATGTGGTCAAATCTCACACCATCTGCATGATAACCATTGTGACCGTCATAAATCTGACCCTTGGAATATTCCACTGTTGGATTTGTAGTAATTGCTTAGTCCTAAATAGATATAACATATTTCCCTATTGTTCGGTCAAACTCCTTTAAGGAACAAACTACTCAAACGACCCTCGTAAAATAGAGAGCCTACGCTCACTGTTTGTATTTACTCTCACCATTATTGTACTAAATTCACCACTGTATTCTCTCTCTTATGCCCAGTGCTCAAGCACTAAGATTTGTAATAAATAGTTATTGCCTAATGCTCAACTGGATCGATCGACTTTTCTCGTTCATATATGGACTTTAATTCGGTTGCAGAAAAAACTAACACACCCCCATCCGTGAATTAACATTAATGCGGAAAACGCTCCGTGTATAAACATTTTGGCGCCCAACGTGGGGCATGTGTGTTAATTCTTCTCTGAACAATTAAACTAATCGCAATCTACAAAGGCAACAATTACAACATTCGCTCGTCTCGCAGCTGCAATCGAAAGTTCCGAAAACCGTATCAGAATTGTTCGTCTCGATCGCGGGTTCATTATCCTCGCCTTGCTCTCGCCGTTCTCGCTTAATTTTATCATTCGCTTGTCACCCACAACGCATTCAACGGCGCTTGCATTCTCGGTTCGTTCGCTTTGCAGCTACCTGCTTTGGTCCATCGATCAACGCATTTATTCTATTGGAATTCCACCGCTTCACTTTCGTTTTGCTTTCGTTGCCGCTGCTGGAACTTTCGCTGACTCTCCGCTTTGGAACTGCGCTCATCTTTGCTGCCCTCGCTCTCACCGTTGGATTTGTGCTCTAGCTGCTGCTGCTTGCTGCGTTTTTTGTTGTTGTTATTTTTGGAAGCTCTAGTTCTGTGTCAGCGTAATTACACTACACAACAAAATGACGACGCTCGAAGATTTAAAACGCCAACGGAGCAATATAAAACGAAATATAACTCGGATCAAATCTGTGGTAGATGCTAAATCGGAAAACCCGATTTGCAATGATGAGCTTCGCTATCGGTTGAACATCTTAGAAACGTATTTCAAGAATGTTTTAAATGTCCAAGCTAATATTGAAGACCTTAGTCCGAATGATGAAGGACGGGCAGATTTGGAGGATACATACATAGCAATCAAGCTATCCATAAAGGAAAAAATGGGAGGAGATCTGAACGCCAGCATTGTTGCACCGGACTACCACCCACCGCCAGTGAAGTCATCGTTACCAAGGTTGTCGCTGCCCACTTTCGACGGAACATATGCAAACTATAGGAATTTCATTCACTCGTTCGAGCAAATTGTTGTGCGTGAGTCTGGATTGTCTAATATAGAAAAGTTTAATTATTTGCTGACCTGCCTCACGGGGCCGGCATTAGATACAATTCAGGCATTCCAGGTTACAAGCGAAAACTATCCGAAGGCCCTAGAAAAACTCAAAAGCCGTTTTGATAATCCTACTCTTATATTTTTAGAAGGTATTGAGGCATTGTTTGCACTACAACCTGTGGAACGGTCAAACAGTCAGCAGCTTCACAGCCTAGTGGATAAGGCATCCGCTATCTTAAGCTCGTTGGAGTCCATCGGCAAACCTGAGAACATTGTTCACGCTATGGTTATATATATTATAATGGAAAAGTGTGATCAGCAAACTCGGAATAAGTGGAAGGAATCGCAGGACTACAAAACTCTGCCAACCTGGCTAGCATGCACACAGATTTTGGAACGCCACTGTTTCTCCATTCGTCCCCGGCTGGTACTTCGTCACAACGAAAGGCTGAACCCAATAAGTCAAATCGTCATTCTAATCACCAAATAAACTCGTCGTTTGCTATCACTAATCCGTCTTGTACAGTTTGTTCTAGTTCTGGCCATAAAATCTCTAACTGCGCTCAGTTCAAGGCTATGAACAGCAACCAACGGTACGACAATGCAAAACGCCTCGGTCTCTGCATCAATTGTCTTGGAAACGGTCATAGAGTGGCGCAATGTTCATCGACTCATCGTTGCCGATCCTGTAATCGGAATCATCATTCATCTTTGCATCACTCTCAGCCGCAACAGCCACCCCAATCATCAGCAGGACAATCATCAACTACTGAACCGGTACTCCAACCAGCGCAACCCTCCTGGCAAACGGCTGCTAATCAGTCTCATCAAGCTGCTTCACACTCTCATATGGAGATCGCAGCAGATGATCAAATTTTGTTGGCAACAGCTATGGTTTTGGTAAAGGATGCCACAGGTGAATACAAACTCGGTAGAGCGTTGCTTGATTCATGTTCTCAGGTTAATTTTGTAACCGAAACCTTTGCACAAAAACTTCGCCTTCGTCGTGAAAAACACCACATTGGAATTCGCAGTATAGGAGACTCCTTACTAGTTTGAAGGCTCGTACGACTACCTCTATTAAGTCACGTACTTCCGGCTATCAGCTCACTCTCCAGTTTGGAATTACATCCCATATTGCCTACCAGCCAGATAGTGAGATCGACATATCGAATTGGAACCTTCCTGCCAACACTCCATTGGCTGACGAATCATTCTATAGGACCAAACGTATTGATCTACTACTGGGAACCGAAGCCTTCTATGGAGCTCTAGCTGTTGGCCAGATTCGCATTGGTCCAAATCTTCCCACTTTGCAGAAGACTCTGTTTGGCTGGGTTGTTGCTGGGAGGTACCAGCGCCAACATAACAGACAGCCACCGTTGTGCTTAGCAACTGTAGAAGAGTCGATCGACAAGAATTTGCAGCAATTATGGAAAGTGGACTCATTTGTAGATCCAAGCGCTAGAATTCTCCCAAATCATCGTCGCTGTGAGGACCATTTCAGGGAAACAACACATCAGGATGCCAATGGGCGGATTGCCGTTCGCTTGCCATTTCAAGAAGATCCGAGTTGTCTTGGAAGTTCCTTCGATACAGCTCGAAATCGATTTTTTGCCATTGAGAGACGTCTCGCTCGTCTACCGGAAATTCGTTCGCAGTATATCTCGTTCATGCAGGAATATGAAAGTCTCGGCCATATGTCCCTCGTACTGAATCCTAACTTGGAAGAACCGCATTATTATATACCCCACCATTTCGTTCTGAAACCAAGCAGTACCTCGACGAAGCTCAGAGTTGTCTTTGACGCGTCTTGCCGTACAACATCTCAAAGGTCACTTAACGATCTACTTTTAGTCGGCCCTACCATTCAGGATGAGTTGTACTTGCAATTGCTACGGTTCCGCATGCATAGGTTCGACATCACGGCTGACGTCACAAAAATGTACAGGCAGGTACTTGTGGGTGAGAAGGATAGAAAATTCCAGTACATTTTGTGGCGAGCATCTCCAAATACGGATCTTCAAACCTACCAACTCAATACAGTGACATATGGGACTGCGTCTGCCCCATTTCTCGCAACTCGTAGTTTGCATTACTTGGCTGAGGATTGTAAGGATGCATGGCCCTTAGGTGCTGCTGCTGTTAAAACTGCATTTTATGTTGATGACCTTTTGTGTGGGGCTGATGATTTAGATACACTCTTCACACTAAAACTGAAATCACATCAACTCTAGCTCGTGGTCAGTTTCCATTATGCAAGTGGCATTCAAATCATCCAGGCGTGATGGAAGACGAATCTACCAAGGCAATAAATATTTCAGAAAACTCAGTCAGCAGCACACTCGGAGTAACTTGGCATCAACGAAGTGATGCATTTAGTTTCACATTCAATCCAAAGGAAGTCTATCCCACTACCACAAAACGAACCATTTTGTCTACTGCGTCGTCGCTATTCGATCCAATCGGTCTGCTATCACCGTTAGTCATTGTCTCTAAGATCATTCTTCAGGAGTTGTGGCTTTTGAAACTCGACTGGGACGAGTCTGTCCCCCAGAATTTAAGCCACGCATGGAGCAATTGTTTGGAATCGCTGAATTCACTGTCGTCACTAGCGGTACCTCGTTTTTGTTTGCAACCCGACACTAGGGCATTCAAATACATGGATTTTGCGACGCATCGATTCGGGCATACGGCTGCTGTGTTTATGTGCGCACGGAGAATTCGCTTGGACAGGTCACAGTGAAATTGTTCACTTCTAAGTCAAAGAGTAGCACCAGTGAAGAAACAGTCTCTTCCGAAGCTTGAACTATGCGGTGCCCATCTACTTTCTCAGTTGTATAACAAAGTCAAGGCCATATTCAGTAAACACGCTATCATATCTTATTTTTGAGGAGCGACTCACAGCTCGTATTGCATTGGCTGCGACAACACTCAGTCACCTTATCGACCTTTGTTGGAAATCGAGTGTCCGATATTCAGGATTTAACTTCTGATGGAAAATGGCGCTATGTGCCAACACATCAAAACCCTGCTGATATTCTGTCGCGAGGCTGTAACGTGAGCGAGTTGATTAAGTCTCCATGGTTTTCGGGTCCTACGTTTCTAGTCGAGGATTCGCTAAACTGGCCCGCCACTGGTGGAAAACTTGATATTGACATGGACGTGGTTAACTCGGAGAAACGGAAAAGTTTGTTTGCTGCCGTACAGGAGACAAATAATATCCTCAACATCGTCGATAATATCAGCTCGTACACTCACAGTCTTCGTCTCATTGCTTGGATGATTAGGTTCATAAGGAGATGTCGGAGGCAATCGACGTTTACCACAACCTCACCGACCCCAGATGAACTTCGTTTTGCTTCACATTGCCTTATTTGGAACATTCAACAGACTCATTTTGTAGAGGACATCCGTTTACTTCAGAAGCAAAACCATTAAAAGCAGCTTAAAGTTTCTTACTCCCTTTTTAGAAGTCGTGAACGGATTCGAACTTATCAAGGTTGGTGGACGATTGGAATACTCAGACCTACCAGACGGTCAAAACATCCGTTGCTGCTGCCTAGTCAGTCCAAATTTGTATGGAACTATATTCGCCATTTGCATCTTCGGAACTATCACGCTGGACCTAAAGCCCTAGTCGCTCTCATTCGTTTTGGAGTATTGGATCGTTAACGCCAGAGACTTGGCACCTCGAATTGTCCGCTCCTGTGTACACTGCGTTCGCTACAGACCAAAGCTGCTACAACAACTCATGGGCTCATTACCGCCTACGCGACTCGCTCCGGCTCGACCCTTTGAACGCTGTGGAGTTGACTTTTGTGGACCCATCAACACATATCTACGCATTCGAGGAAAGGGACCTACAAAATCATACATAGCCGTGTTCGTTTGCCTTCTCACCAAGGCCGTTCACATCGAAGTAGTCTCTGACTTGTCAACAAAGGCGTTCTTAAATGCATTGAAACGGATGGGAGGTCGTCGCAAGCTGCCAGCAGACATCTTCTGCGATAATGCCACTAACTTTGTAGGGGCATCGAATCAACTGCAGGAACTACAAAAGTTTATGTTCTTAAAGCAGTCCCAAGATGAAATCTATAAATTTTGCGCATCTGAATTTATTAATTTCCATTTTATTCCCCCCAGGGCACCTCATTTCGGAGGCCTTTGGGAAGCGGCAGTCAAGAGAGCAAAGGGGCTGTTGAATCGTACGCTGGCCAACACTAGGTTCACCTTTGAAGAGTTGAGCACTGCCGTCGTCGAGATAGAATCGATCCTCAGCTCACGCCCGCTATCGCCGCTTTCGTCAGACCCAAATGACGTTAGCGCTCACGGCTGGTCATCTCTTGGTTGGCGAATCATTGCGATCACTACCTGAAAGGTCGCTCGAGAATATCAAGCTGTCAAGTATGGACCGCTACGATGCGATTACGGCCGTCAAGCAACGGTTTTGGAAGCAATGGTCTGCTGACTACATCAACGAATTGCGATCGCGCACGAAGTGGACAGCACCCTCAACGAACCTCACCGAGGGCACGTTGGTCATCATCCATGAGGACAACCTGCCACCACTACGCTGGAAACTAGGCCGAGTGCAGTCTACTGTGCTTGGGAAGGATGGACTTGTACGGGTGGTGCACCTCCGCACGGCAAATGCTTCCGGTGGTTTGAAAGCAGTCCTTTCAACGGGGCCGGGATGTTCGGTCAAACTCCTTTAAGGAACAAACTACTCAAACGACCCTCGTAAAATAGAGAGCCTACGCTCACTGTTTGTATTTACTCTCACCATTATTGTACTAAATTCACCACTGTATTCTCTCTCTTATGCCCAGTGCTCAAGCACTAAGATTTGTAATAAATAGTTATTGCCTAATGCTCAACTGGATCGATCGACTTTTCTCGTTTATATATGAACTTTAATTCGTTTGCAGAAAAACTAACACACCCCATCCGTGAATTAACATTAATGCGGAAAACGCTCCGTGTATAAACACCTATCAATATTATACTCAGAACTAATTAAACATACCTAAGATCCTAAGTAAACAATTATACTCATAGAACTTGTATATAAACCTCGCATTTTACCAAATAAAATCAGTACGAAAGAAAACTCTGACGTATTCACATCTCCGAAGCCCAATTTGTTCAAGTACCGATTGCGGCGACCATTTGTTACTGGTACATGAACCGGTAGCATACAAATTTACATTTTCAGCATACGATTGTCATATTGACAATCACCAGAATCAAGTGAATCTACATCAACAGATTCATTTGATTCGTTCAGATCCAAAGAGCATTGCACCATCTTAATCAGATCGGAATATAAATGAATAAAACACTTTCCCATTAACAATTTTTTTATTTTTTTGGTTGGAGTAATAGGTAACATTTCATTCCATTATTAAAGATATTAATATGAAAAAGGCTATTGACTAAAATCTGAAATATTCATTATAATAATACAATGTGCTATGAATTTATTGACTGATGATCAGTTTTATTTCGAACATTTATTTTTTAATATTGAATATTGTATTAACATTATTATTTATTATAATATATATCAACAATTTCTAAACAGCGTAGTAAAGTTTCTCAACAGAAAACTGTAATCACCTGCGATTTGAGCATTAAGCCAGCCGTCGACTAATCTGAAAAGGGATCAAAAAAATCAGTGAAATTAAAAGAATATTTAAACCAATAGGCAGACTAAGAAAATCGGACTCCGACCACTCAAAGTGTGCAGCAGCTGATTTCGTTTGCCACCCCAAGGGCAACGACAGCTGCTGGCGATGCAGATTCGGTTGCCGAATTCATCGCTTCGGAGAATGTGCAGCCAAGTACGTCTGCAGCGTCCGTGTCCGTAGTGTCCGCAAGCTCACTAGTTGTCCCGTCCATCCCACCAGTAAATAGACGTTCCGGACCTCCGGATATTGCCACCACAGGTACTAGGCCTGTGGTGCCCAAACCACTGGTGGGAGTCCCACCAAAACGACACTTTTTGTCTCACGGCTGGCCCCTGACCTCACATCGAATGATGTAATTGCTTTTATTCAAAGCAGAATAAAAGCCGTGGGTTTAAAGGTGGAGAAGTTTAATTTCTCTTATGCCAGGGAGATATCTTCGTTCAAGATAAGTGTCTCCCCAACTCACTTTGACACCATTTGCTCTGCCAAATTTTGGCCAGAGCATTTGGTGGTGAAGGAGTTCAAGGCTAAGAAGAAAAATAGGGCCCCCATAACACTTACAAATCATCCCAGTGCGCCATCCTCATCTTCCCGTCCTGCTTCCACCCTTCCAAAAACTAACTTCTCTTAGTAACCTCTTAGTAACCTATCAGAATGTAAGAGGCTTGCGTAGTAAGCTCAGCATTCTTTTCCGGGATAGTGTTGCATTTGCTTCCCACGTTATTGTGTTTACTGAAACCTGGTTAAAGCCGGACATTCTTAGTTCCGAGGTTTTGGCAGGTCGGTACCTAACTTTTAGAAAGGACCGTTCGTCTCGACGTGCAGGGGGTTCTAATTGCAGTGGACTCTTACTTCACGTCGGAACACTTCACAGTCAAGTTCAACAGGAACTGGAATTCCTGTGTGTAAAACTGATTCTTCCCGCTTTCGCTATATTCATTACTTGCTCATATATTCCACCTTCTTCGGATATCTCAATTTATGAGCAGCACTTGTCCGCTTTAACCGCTGTTTCTTCCTCGCTATCAGATAAAGATCGTATGATAGTTCTTGGTGACTTCAACTTGCCAGGAACTGTTTGGTCTTCGGTAAACGAGTCTAGTATCCTAGTGCCCATGTCACGACATGACTTTGTTGACGGCTTGCTTGACCTGTCCCTGTCTCAAGTCAATCATGTGAAAAATTCCTTGGGTCGATTGCTTGATCTGTGCTTTGTATCGGATCCGACCATAGTGTTGTTAACCCGAGCCCTTCCGCTCACTATACCTGAAGACGCCTACCATCCTACTTTCGAGGTGTCGCTAGATATAGGACCAACTGTATTGGATCGGTCGAGTAGACTACCTGAACGTGTCCGCTGCTTTCGTAAAGCCGAGTTTGCGAAGCTTAATGACCTCATTAGGGATTTCGATTGGTCCGCTTTGTACTTGTGCACTGATGTCATAAAAGGCACAAACATCTTTTACAATGCTCTTGGCACATTTTTTGATTCTTGTGTCCCGCTTTCTTGTCCGATTAGATCTGGAAAACCCCTTGGTTTTACCAAAGAGTTATCCAGTCTAAAACTTAAAATCAAGACTTTATAAAAATTTCAAGAAGTGGGTTCTCCTACTTCTCACTCTCGCTATGTAATAGCTCGGTCAAACTTTTCAGTTCTTAATGCTCAATGCTATAAGAACTACCTATCTCGATGCAGGATACGTTTTTCTCAGGACCCTAAACAGTTTTACTGCTTCGTAAACAGTAAGCGTAGAACGTCCGCACACCCATCCTCGCTATCATTTTGTAATACGTCGGCAAATAATGATCAGGCAATCGCCGATCTTTTTGCCCAATTTTCAAACCACCTATTCTGAGGAAAGCTACTCTGGTCATCCGTACCCATACGGTTTACCGAGGTCGAACGGCATTTTCAGTCCCTTGTTAAATGAATGTTCTCTACTTCATGATCTTCGACTAGTTAAGCCGGTGTTTTCACCGGGTCAGACGGGGTTCAGGTTGTGTACTCAGGTACTGCGCCGAGGCTCTGTGTGGACCTTTGCTTAAACTATTCACCCTGTCCATTGATTCTTCTTGCTTCCCCGATCTGGAAAAAATCGTTTATAATTCCTCTACATAAAAGAGGTAGCAAGTCTGATGCAAAAATTATAGAGGTATAGCAAAGTTATCCGCTATTCCTAAAATGTTTGAGAAGGTTTTAACTCCGCACTTGCAACATCTCTGCAAGTCACTTATATCTCCAACTCAGCATGGATTTATAAGGCGGCGATCAACCACCACGAACTTGTTAGAGTTTACCTCTTTTCATTATTAAAGGCTTTCAAGGTAACTTACAGACGGATGTAATTTACACCGACTTCAGTAAAGCATTCGACTCTGTAAACCATTCCCTTCTAGCACATAAGCTTGACCTTTTAGGGTTTCCGCCCAATTTCCTGAGATGGATTTCTAGCTATCTTTGTTCCAGGTCTCAAAGAGTCCTCTTCAAAACTCCCTCTCTTCACCAGTAAAGGTTTCTTCGGTAGTACCACAGGGCAGCCATCTAGGCTCCTTACTCTTCACACTCTTTATTAATGACTTGCCTTCGGTATTAACATATTCTCGAGTACTTATGTATGCGGATGATGTTAAACTCTGTGTCCAGTATAAGGACATTTCATTTCATTCTCGCTTGCAATCCGATCTCAATAACTTTCAGTCATGGTGTTGTGCAAACTTAATGCCGCGAAATGCAAAGTAATGACATTTCATCGTTCTAGCCCCTTGTTGGCTCCCTATACTCTATGTGGCGGTTCTCTTGAGAGAATTACCCTGGTGAATGATCTTGGTGTCTTATTAGACGCAAAGTTAAAGTTTTCCGAACACATTTCTACCATGGTAAATAAGGCCATGGGCGTGCTTGAGTTTATAAAGAGGTGGTCAAAAAATTTGACGACCCTATATAACAAAACTCTCTATACTTCGCTAGTTCGTCCGATTTTAGAATACGGCTCCTGTGTATGGTGCCCTCAGTACAAAGTACACCAGGACCGTATAGAATCAGTACAGAAAAAATTTTTACTCTTTGCTCTGCGGGGCCTTAACTGGGATGCGGGTGTAAGACTCCCATCTTACTCTAGTAGACTTCTATTAGTAAACCTCCATCCTTAGTTAACCGTAGAAAAATGCTTGGTGTGATATTTATGCACAATTTGATCAGGGGTGACATAGACAGCCCTGATCTGTTGAGAGTACATAAACTTCACGATTCCTATTAGACTGACTAGAAATTTTATACCGTTGTTCCTTCCACTTTGTAGATCGAATTATTCCTTGCATGAACCGTTTAGGGTCTTATGCTCGGATTATAATTCCCTCTACCATATTATATCCACCACTAATTCTCTTCCTCTTATTAAATTACTAATCCTCATACACACCTTTCTAGTAATTAGTAATTGTAGTGGTATTTGTATTTTGATTGCATGCTTAGTTTCTTAGTAAGTTTAGTGCTAATTTTCCTCGAATGTTAGTTTAACAGCTATCTTTCCTGCATGCTCGCGTTCGGCTCGGCTACGCGCCGCGCGTTATGCGGCAGCGCCCCTCGGTCGGTTGGGCGGGAGGAGGGCTGCGTTTTGCCTGGGATCCGCGCGTAACAGCCTTCTGCTGGTTTCACACGGGCCACTTGACGGTGCAGTAACTGCATCGCCACTTGAAAAGATGCAGTCATTGCATTTCAACGTCCAAATAATGAAAAAAAGTTGGCTGACTATTGTTGTCATGCCGGATTATACTAGAAATGGTTAGGCTGAATTCACAGTTTGCTTGGAACTGAACCTTAATTCTCTCAGAAATAAAGCTTTCTAAATAATATAAAATATATCTCTGTCTTCATTTCTCAATCCGGAATACGAATTTTGAGAATGGTTAAATACGGAGAGTTACAAATTGGGCAGTTGAAGAAGTAATTGGCTGAGTGTGGCTCACCAACGCGCGTTTTAAAAGCCGAACCAAAGGTGAAGAATACGAGGGCTGCCATTTATATTTCGGGAATAGCAAATAAGAATCAAAACTTTAAATATTTATATTTGAAAATGGCTTTATTTTTTTTTTAAATATTTCCCCTGACGATCAATACAGTTTTTCCATTCCTCTTGAGACACCTCCAAAGCATGGTTTTGAACTCTTCAACTGCTCCTTCGGCGCTCGTAAATCGTAAACCACGCGGTTTTTTTTTTTTTTATATGAGAGAATAAAAAGAAGTAGTTGGGTGCCAAGTCAGGACTGTAAGGCGGATGAGTCATCAATTCGATGTTTCGACTGATTAAGAATTCACCTGATTGTCGAGATGTGTGAGTGCTCGCATTGTCATGATGGAGAATAATTCGTGTTCGGTAGTTGGTTTTGCGAATTTCTCCGAAGGCCTCCGACAAAACAATGGTCGTGTACCACTCAGAATTGACAGTCCTACATTGCCACATTGGCCACATGACCCATTCTTCCGAAGAAACAGGCGACCATTTGCTTCAAAGTGCTTCGTGCCCGAACAACTTTTGTTGGATTTGGCTCATCTTGGAACACCCACACGGTCGATGCTGTGTTAAGACCTTAAAAGAAAAGTCTAGACATTTGCGAGTTGAGTTGTAAATTCAATCTAAATTTCATTCTTATGTAAGGAAGCGATCCTGGCTGGGGTACATATCTCAATCTACTCCAGGGTCGAAATTACAGCAATATTTATAATTTGCCGGGACTCCGAGTTCCGGCCGACAATGGTGGACGGTGAGGAGAACCGTACGGGGCGTGTCAGAAAGTTTCGCCGAGAACGCAGGCAATCGCCGGACAGCTCTCTCGCGGATCCTCTGGCCTGCCAGCCACGCTTAGGGTTGATAAACATACGGGGATACGGGCAGGTATCACCGAGGGCACCAAGGCAATCGCCAGACCTCGTTTTCGGGGTCCAATCAGACTATGGGTTACTACGGATGTCGCTGCTACATTGGGAACCCACAGGTATCACCGAGAGTGCTTAGGCAATCGCCAGATAGCACGTTCGGGATCCTAACGGACTATGAATTACTACGGAGATCGTTGCTACGCGGGGATACCGACAAGTATCACCGAGAGTGCTTAGGCAATCGCCGGATAGCACTTTCGGGAACCTATCGGACTATGAATTACTATGGAGGTCTTTTTTTACGCAGGGATGCCGACAGGTATCACCAGGAGCGCTTAGGCAATCGCCGGATAGCAGCTTCGAGATCCTGTTGGACTATGAACTACTGGGGAATCATACTAGAGCGCCGATAGGCATCACCGAAGCACTTTTGGCAATCGCCGGATAGCAGCTTCGGGATCCAGTTGGACTACGAACTACGGGGAATCGTACGAGAGCGCCGACAGGCATCTGTAAGGAATACGGATCACCACGTGGATGGGGCAAAAAAGGGCTCGGGCAAGCGGCGCAAGGATGGGGAGAAAACGAGTCTCCTGACACCCAGTTTTCCCCAGTGAATGGATACGGACCGTTAGTGGCGAGGTTATGTGTTCATTATATTCTTTTTCTCCTTTATTTCTTCACTTCCCTACCTATCGCACCGTTCAGCAGCCCGTTTACACGACGGGAGACTCGCTTTTTAATGAACTCCCACGCTAATTGCTATCCACACTCCTTTCTCCTGCCTCCTCCGTTGACGTGACCTCGGTGCTGGACTTTCACTGGGATCACTGGTATATTCCTTTCGCTGGCGTGGGTCCCCAGGTGTTTTAATTTTTTTCTCGAGCCACTCGATCTCGAACTTTAAGCGCGAACAAATCTTCCATTTTGTACGGCACTCTCCAATCGACTCTCCCAAGCTTTTTGTTCTCTTCTTTATCCCCAGCTCAAAGCCGGCATTCTGCTGGCTCTGCCGATCCGGCGTCAGCGTAGGCGGCTAGCGTTGCTGTTCTTGCTGCGTCAGAGAGGTCTGGCTCTCCGTTCTTGCTCTCTCTCAGCTTTCAACGGCGTAGGCGGCGGCGTCAGTAGCTTTCGTCTCTCCTTTCTGCTGCTGCTTCGTTGTTGTTGCTGGGCTTCGTCTTAATCTCTTTCGATTGTCGCTGCTTCGTTGTTGTTGCTGGGCTGGCTTCTTTTGGCTGGGATAACCAAACCCGAAAAATCCAGTGGCGTCTGCCGAGATCACGGCTTTCACCCCGCACAAAAGATCAGATGCAGTCTTCCGGGTTCATCAAGCACGAAAAAAATGACACCGCGGAAGCTTACGACAAACGCCAACGGCAAATCCGCCAAGTCGCCAAAGCGCGAGAAGTAAATCAGGTCAACCCACGATCGCCGAATCGGCGAAAAGCGAGCCCTACGCGGAAGCACCCGCAGCAACGGCAGGCGTATAAATAGACGCCAGCCAGACCAGAAGAGAGCTTACGCAGAAACCCGGCCCCGAGTGCAGACGCTGTACCGAACTATTACCAGAGCTTACGCAGAAACCCAGCCCCGAGTACAGACGCTGTACCGAACTATAACCAGAGCTTACGCAGAAACCCGGCTCCGAGTACAGACGCTGTACCGAACTATAACCAGAGCTTACGCAGAAACCCAGCCCCCGAGTACAGACGCTGTACCGAACTATAACCAAAGCTTACGTAGGAGTCCGGCCGCGAGTCAAAGTCAACGTTTTAAATTAAGAACCAGAAAGTGTGAAGAATTATTATAATAAATCAAGACTCTAACGTCAAAACAATTTCCTGCGTAAGTTCACTCCCAATAAAACGGGACACCGACACCACCCCCCTCCGCGTCCACATACGCCGCTCGCCATACGCCGCTAGCGACACTCGCCCACATCCCGATCCTCCCCCTCTACGATAGGCCACCCCCGACGTCTCCCTCACGGTTCCATCTATTTCTAAAATTTCTTGTGGATTGACCCCTGGACGTGACTGAGCTTACCTCAGCCTGAAATAGGTGCATCACAATGTTTATATTTGAAGAGCTTTTTTAGTTTCCGGCTCATACGCATATATCCATGATTCATCACCTATCACGATTTTATAAACGCCTTTTAAGCACCACAGTCGAACTTTTAAGCATTTCCTTACTCCAATCGACGCGAGCCTTGATAAGTTATGGGGTAACCAACGTGAAAATACCTTTTTACACCTAAGTGATCATGAAAAATGGAATGTATTGAAGTGGAACTAAAGGGCAAGGATGCCTCTATCTCACGATATGTCACATGTCGATCTTGCACTATCAGTTCACGCAAAACCTATGTTTTATGACACAACAACTGATTTTAAGCGACTTTCACAGAACTCGTCATCGACTGAACTACGACCACTATTAAATTCTGCAAACCAGCGATAAACTATCTTTTTAATGGTGCTTTCTCGCTATACAAAGAACTAAGTTCATCAACACATTCTTGTTGGGATAATCCATGTCGAAAGTTGTGAAAAATAAAATAAAATAATCCAACGAAAACCTCTCGAAAAATTTTCATTGTTTTGCCAAATTGATTTTGTTAACTGATTGTAAACAAAACAAACACCAATTATATACATAAAACGTTGTACGTACATATATGTATGTTAAAAAATGACAAAGTTTATTATGGCATTGTCAGATTTTACGTATTGACATTAGTATTGCCAATTCCCGAAATATAAATAGCAGCCCTCGTATAAGTTCTTGGATGAGCAAGGCTCCAGGTCAAAAGTGGTGGAGAACCAGCCGTCGGCCACCAATGGTCAGTTTATGCTGACGATGCAACGAATGATGTTGCAACAGCAGCTAATGATACTGCAGATGAAGGGTCAAGGCGGACAATTGCACCAAGTTGTGCGAGTACTTTCGGAATATACAGCTCTCTCTATCACAAACCGAACTATACCCGATTTAAAGGACAAGCAAATACCAACGTGCCACGTGTTGCATTGTCTTGGTCTGCAAAACCGCGAGGGCACCGACCAAAGGGACACCGAAAAGCAGAAGGAGAAGTCCACAAGGTACGAGCGCCAAGGTACCGGTGGAAAGACCCCACAAAAGCTTCGGAGCCGAAAAGGGCAGAACCAGAGGGACATTCTGGCCGTCTTCAATCGATGCCTGAGCTGCAGGCATCGGACGTAAACTGGGTGACGTCTGAATCGAACTCGAGCGACATGAAGTAAAGTCATTGTCCACGCAAACTGCCCGACTGTATGCGTGTTTAAGGGCATTAAAATGGTTCAAGGGAGCCAATGTGGCCTGTGGTAACTTGGAGACTTGGAGTCGTGCGATAAAATGATAAAATGTAAAAATGGACTACAAGGATGCGGGGAGCAACAACCCATTCGAGTCAAATCCTGATGTGGAACGGGTGTTCAGTTTTGTATAACTATAGTTAAATATAAAATGCGCAACAGTTCTCATATAAAAACGTTAAATGCAATTTTAAGCATCAGGTTTGCTTTTCAAGTTAAAAATTGTTTACTACATTTTACCCTGTTTGAAATGTATACGTTTGCACAGCAAGGAAAATGTTGCACAACTTCGAATTGCCATTAAAATATTTGAACTCAATTTAAAAAAAAAAATACAATACTATAACAGTCAAAGAGCAGGATGCTGAGGTGGACGATACACAGCAATAAAATGTAGCTTAATTTGTAGCTTTTTTTCGGTGTTAGCCACTTTTAGCATACTTTTTTTGAAATCTAGCTTATTATACCCGATACTCAAAAATGAGTGTATATATACTGACTAAGTATCGGGTATAAATGTAGAGTTGCGGTCGCAGCAGCAACTCACAACGTTCCCCCTCGTATTTACTCTGAAAAACTGGCAGCACTGGAACCAGGCTCAACGGTCAAGCGGAGCTCAACATGCCTTCCTAAAAGTTAGATCAGTTGAGACCGCACTGCACGAAGTAGTTGGGCATGTTATAGAGACTCAGCCATGAGGAATATGCTTTGGCAGCCTTTCTCGGTAAAGATGGCGCCCTCAATACGGTCAGGATCGAGTCAAAAACGGCCCCATTGATACACACCTGACGTTAACCAGATGGCTGGACAGCGTTCTTTGGAGCAGAACGATAAATGCTAACCTAGGCGCTACCTCGTCAAGGAAAACGGTCTCAAGAGGTACACCACAGGGAGCAAAAAAGCGATCCATGATTTCTCGATTTCTATGCCCAAAACATGTGTTTATTTGTATCTTCTATGCACGATATTTGTCTTCGCATATTACCGATGACGTGCAAGCAATCCATTTTAATTTATCAATTTGGGGCATATATTAATCATCTGTAACAACATAATATTTATGTGATCATTGATTTCTAGAAATGAATTCATATCATATACGATCAAATTCCATTTGGACAAGATATACTGCTGCCTTATCTGAAATTTCGTGTACTATTCCATTTTGTGACATTTATGGGTGCTGCTATCCATATTGGCAGTATCATTAGTACATGAATTTCTTTGGCTTTAAGGTAGTGAGACTTGTTTCGTTCACTGTTTTTTTTTATCACTGCTTTCTGTGTATTCCTTGATCTTAATAGGGGGCACACCTTATGTATTGGTCGCTCGATCGTAGTTTTTTCTTAATCGTACCCGGCCGTCGGTGCCTGGGTGGGTTTGTAAAACCCTAGCTAGTGGCCATTTTGATGGGTGTGTCTTCGTTTGGCTGCTAATGTAATCCCAGTGACTTAACTATTTCTTTATCGTTCATTTCTACGACTTCATTCTCCATGGTTAAGTCAATTTTTATACCCGATACTCAAAATGAGTATAGGGTATATTAGATTTGTGGATGTGAAATGGATGTGTGTAACGTCCAGAAGGACGCCATGTCTGTCCGTCTCTATGAGCGCCTAGTGCTCAGAGACTATAAAAGCTAAAACAACGACGTTTTGTATCCAGACTTCTGTGGACGCAGAGGTGTCTCTCGCACACACTTTTGTCGCTCAATGTACGCGCCGTCTGCAGGAGGAGAGCCATACTGACTATGTATCGGGTATAAATGTAGAGTTGCGGTCGCAGCAAAACTCACAACGATTCCCCCCCTCGTTCTTACTATTTTTGTGGTTGTTCGATAGCCATTTCCAGAAGATGGAATCCATGTTGGAGAAATCTTTGTTTGAATCATTAGCGCTTCCCCCGATTGTATCCGCTCCTGTCATTGAATCATCCATGTAAAATGGTTTTTGATGATGTTTTGTAAATTTGAGTCCGGGTGTAATTGGCCTCTCTCCATTAATGTTCGAACCGCTTCAAACGGTGCCGCTGATGTTCCATACGTGTTCGATACGTAACTCGCATTCTTCTATGGGCTTCATTGGATCATCCCTCCATAGTATGCGGTGGTACGTACGGTCTCCTTTATAAATTTTTGTATCTTGCTGTACATTTTTTCAACATCGGCAATATTCCATGTCCCTCCATTTGATTATGATATCGAAAATGTCTTTTTGCAGCCTTGGCCCAGCATACATTATCTCATTCAGACTTTTTCCGTTTGATGATTTCGCAAATGCATCGAAGACCACTCTGGACGGTCTCTAATGACGGCTTGATGGAGAAGAACATATTTTCCCAGCGATCCATCATTAATTTATTTTTCATGTGACTAAGATCATTATACCTCTTCATAATATTGGACGTTGACATGCAATGACTGCATCTTACAATAGGGCGATGCAATTACTGCACCGTCAAGGGTCGTCTACACCAGCAGAAGGCTGTTACGCGCGGATGCCAGGCAAAACGCAGCCCTCCTCCCCGCCCAACCGACCGAGGGGGCGCTGCCGCATGACGCGCGGCGCGTAGCCGAACCGAACGCGAAAATGCAGGAAAGATAGATGTTAGACTAATATTCGAGGAAAATTAGCACCAAACTTACTAAGAACCTAAGCATGCATTCAAAATACAAATACCACTACAACTACTAATTACTAGAAAGGGCTTGTGAGGGATTAGTAACTATAATAAGAGGAAGAGAATTAGTGGTGGATATAATATGGTAGAGGGAATAATAATCCGAGCATAAGACCCTAAAAAGGTTCATGCAAGGAATAATTCGATCTACAAAGTGGAAGGAACAACGGTATAAAATTTCTGTGAGTCTAATAGGAATCGTGAAGTTTATGCGGCTCAACAGATCAGGGCTGTCAATGTCACCCCCTGATCATGTTGTGCACAAAAATCACACCAAGTTCATTATTCCTACGGTTAACTAAGGATGGAGAGGTTTACAAATAGCAGTCTACTAGGGTAAGATGGGGAGTCTGCACACCCGTATCCCAGATAAGGCCCCGCAGAGTTTTTCTAAACTGATTTTATGCAGTGACATGGTGTTCTTCTGTTAATCAGCCACCGCAATTGCTGCATTCTTTGCCCACATTTGCGAGCCGTGGCGCACACCTCAGAGTGTGGACCAAAAGTAAAAGACGCTTATCAAAGGGTGATACCAGGAATGCTGCTTACATCTGGTTGCTCAAAATTACGCCTTCAAACTTTATGGGTGGGGTGTGGTCTATGAGCTTTCAGGGGTGAAGCATGGATTGGTGGTCTTCAGTGGGTATACTTTTAAATTCCATCTCTTGCACCAAGCTGCCAAAGTGGAGGTACTCCTGGAGGCCATCTGCTGCCTCAGGCGGCACTTGGAGCTATGAAACAGTTTAAGGCTAAGAAGAAGAATAGGCCCAGGGGGTTCCTTGCAGTGGACTCTTACTTCACGTCGGAACACTTCACAGTCAAGTTCAACAGGAACTGGAATTCCTGTGTGTAAAACTGATTCTTCCCGCTTTCGCTATATTCATTACTTGCTCGTATATCCCACCTTCTTCGGATATTTCAATTTATGAGCAGCACTTGTCCGCTTTAACCGCTGTTTCTTCCTCGCTATCTGATAAAGATCGTATGATAGTTCTTGGTGACTTCAACTTGCCAGGAACTGTTTGGTCTTCGGTAAACGAGTCTAGTATCCTAGTGCAGGTTCATGCAAGGAATAATTCGATCTACAAAGTGGGAAGGAACAACGGTATAAAAATTTCTAGTGAGTCTAATAGGAATCGTGAAGTTTATGCGGCTCAACAGATCAGGGCTGTCTATGTCACCCCTGATCATGTTGTGCACAAAAATCACACCAAGCATTATTCTACGGTTAACTAAGGATGGGATCGTATACAAAAAATCTACGAAAGTAAAATGCGGTTTCATATTCTCTTAATGCTCTTTCTTGTTTTCTGGTTTCTAATTCTTTGAGCTGTGTGTGTACTTTGTATATTTGTGCTGTTATTTTGAACCGTGTTAAATGGACGAAAACCGTGTAAAAAATAGAATCTTTTGTTATAAACCGTGCTATTTCAAAATCTTTTAAAAACCTCGTGTAAAAACAGAATTAGGTGTAGTTGTTTTTCTAACCGTGTATGTTTCATTGCATTATTTTAAGTTGCATACTAGTGTTGGTATTTACCACTAAGGGCTATTGTTATTATTTAGAACCACCACTTCGTTGTAGATTTGCATTTCCGAAATCAAGTGTTGTTGGATAGTGACGAAAGGTTTGTAGATTTGATTTTTCAGTTTATCTTTTTGCCTTGAGTGGCTGGACACTAGGTTAAGTTTTATCCGCATCTTTAGTCCAGCTATCGGAAATTGCGGTCAAGTCATTAATAATGGTTTGGTGTTTTGGGCCTAGTTATTGCCTCGAGGTCTGTGTCCCATGTCCATTTCTTCTTGGGTGAAGAAGGGGTTTTTGAAGAGGACTCTTTGAGACCTGGAACAAAGATAGCTAAAATCATCTCAGGAGTTGGGCGGGAAACCTAAAAAGGTCAAGTTATGTGCTAGAAGGGAATGGTTTACAGAGTCGAAGGCTTTACTGAAGTCGGTGTAAATAACATCCGTCTGTAAGTTTGCTTGAAAGCCTTTAATAATGAAAGGGTAAACTCTAACAAGTTCGTGATGGTTGATCGCCGCCTTATAAATCCATGCTAAGTTGGAGATATAAGTGACTTGCAGAGATGTTACAAGGTGGAGTTAAAACCTTCTCAAACATTTTAGGAATAGCGGATAACTTTGCTATACCTCTATAATTTTTTGCATCAGACTTGCTACCTTTTTATGGAGAGGAATTATAAACGATTCCTTCAGATCGGGGGGAAGCAAGAAGAATCA
The DNA here is from genome assembly GCA_008121275.1 of Drosophila lowei. Taxonomy (NCBI): domain Eukaryota; kingdom Metazoa; phylum Arthropoda; class Insecta; order Diptera; family Drosophilidae; genus Drosophila; species Drosophila lowei. The sequence goes on along the minus strand of CM017781.1, from coordinate 34,384,293 downwards.
ATGGACAGGGTGAATAGTTTAAGCCAAAGGGTCACACACAGTGCCTCGGCGCAGTACCTGAGTAAACAACCTGGAACCCCGTTTGGACCCGGTGAAAACACCGGCAACTAATCGAAGATCATGAAGTAGAGAACATTCATTTAACAAGGGACTGAAAATGCCGTTCGACCTCATTATGAAGCCGTATGGGTAGGATTATGACCAGAGTAAGCTTTCCTCAGAATAGGTTGTTTGGAAAAATTGGGCCAAAAAGGGTTCTTCTGCTTCCTCAATCTCAAACTATATAACAGCTCCCAGTCAAACTTTTCAGTTTCTTAATGCCCAATGCTATAAAAGGAACTACCTATCTCGATGCCAGGATAAGTTCCTGGGACCCAAAACAGTCTTACAACTTCTGCGTAAACAGTTTTCAGTTTTTCTTTTGATTGGCGGTGATTCGTATATTGCATATAACGTATCTTAACATCACTGGTAAATAATATTGGGGTAACCAAACCTAATGCTTAATGCAAGAGGGCTTACAAAATATATAATATTATAATATTGGGAGGGAAACTTAGAGTTGGCCAATAGTTTTTAAAACCCAATCTCTTCAATCGCCTCAAAGGCCTGGCAGGTAGTAATCGTCTGGCGAGCATACTACGGTGTCTAACCAGCCTGTCACTGTATCTGCTGGTGTGCCTTCCAATCTGCTCCTCCACTTTATGCAGATTCAAATCCCGATGTAGGGTGGAGCCGCGCACGTACCAAAGGGCAGTTCGTTATTTGCCTCATGTCGCGATTCTGCAAGACCTGTATCCGTTTATAGTTCGATTTGGCAGCTATAGCCCAAATCTGCACACCGTAGAGCCAGATCGGGGCTACACAGTGTACATAAACTGTTCTTTTGGCTCTCAGTGACATGGTGCTTCTTCTGTTAATCAGCCACCGCAATTGCTGCATTCTTTGCCCACATTTGCGAGCCGTAGCTTTCAAGTGTGGACCAAAAAGTAAGACGCTTATCAAGGGTGATACCGAGATACTTTGCTTGCTCTGGTTGCTCCAAAATTACGCCTTCAAACTTTATGGGTGGGGTGTGGTCTATGAGCGCTTTCAGGGTGAAGCATGGATTGGTGGTCTTCAGTGGGTATACTTTTAAATTCCATCTCTTGCACCAAGCTGCCAAAGAGTGGAGGTACTCCTGGAGGCCATCTGCTGCCTCAAGGCGGCACTTGGAGCTGTAGAGCAGTGCTATTTCGTCCGCGTAAGTAGCAAAGCAGAGCCTTACGGGGAACCTCCATATGGTGCCTCGCTTGGGGAGGGTAGATCTGCAGTATAGATAGAGTAAAGCAGCGGGCCAAGGACGCTGCCCTGTGGAACTCCAGCTCTCATTTGGCAAGGGGTTGAATAGGTTTTCCTGAACCTGACCATAAACTGACGTCCTTCCAAGTATGATCGTAGGACTCCGTAGTATGGTGCTGGGAAGAGTTTTTTAATTTTGCTCAGTTGGCCGATATGCCAAACTCTATCGAAGGCTTGCTGCATATCAATGAAGACTGCATAGCAGTACTCTAGATCATCATAGGCTTGTAGGATGTGCCTTGCCAATCTGTGGACTTGCTCCACAGGGGCCGTGTCCCTCCCGAAAGCCAAACTGGTGATCCGGCAAGATACGGCATTCCTTTGATAATACCACCATATAGGGGTTATATGATTTCATGAGACTTTGTAATTCAATGTACACCTAATTCTGTTTTTACACGGTAGATTGGTTCCTGAAAAAACCGTGTAAAAAAAACCGTGTAAAAAAAGACATTGATCGTATACGCAAAATAACGAAAGAGAAAAAAATATTTACATATTCTCTTAATGCTCTTTCTTGTTTTCGTTTGGTTTCTAGCTTTTTTTTGAGCTGTGTGTGATTTTATATATTTGTGCTGTTATTTTTTGAACCGTGTTAAATGGAATAAAACCGTGTAAAAAATGAAAATTGTTGATTTTCAAACCGTGCTATTTCAAAATCGTGTAAAAAGACCGTGTAAAACAGAATTAGGTGTAGTTGTTTTTCTAACCGTGTATGTTTCATTGCATTATTTTTAAGTTGCATACTAGTGTTGGTGTTATTTACTACTAAGGGGCTATTGTTATTATTTAGAGTTCTTCTTCGTTGTAGATTTAGTTAGAAAAGGTGTTGTTGGATAGTGACGCAAGGTTTGTAGTTTTTGTTTTTTCAGTTTATCTTTTTTTGCCTTGAGTGGCTTGGTGACTAGGTTGAGTTTGTCCTTTTCTTTAGTCCAGCTTCGGAGTTTGCGGTCGGTATCTGGGATGGTTTTGGTGTTTTTGGTTTTAGTTATTGCCTCGAGGTCTGTCCATGTCCATTTCTTCTTGGGTGAAGAAAGGGAGTTTTTGAAGAGGACTTTTTGAGACCTGGAACAAAGATAGCTAGAAATCCATCTCAGGAGGTTGGGCGGAAACCCTAAAAGGTCAAGTTTATGTGCTAGAAGGGAATGGTTTACAGAGTCGAATGCTTTACTGAAGTCGGTGTAAATAACATCCGTCTGTAAGTTACCTTGGAAAGCCTTTTAATAATGAAAGAGGTAAACTCTAACAAGTTCGTGGTGGTTGATCGCCGCCTTATAAATCCATGCTGAGTTGGAGATATAAGTGACTTTGCAGAGATGTTGCAAGTGCGAGTTAAAACCTTCTCAAACATTTTAGGAATAGCGGATAACTTTTGCTATACCTCTATAATTTTTGCATCAGACTTGCTACCTTTTTTGGAGAGAGGAATTATAAACGATTCCTTCCAGATCGGGGAAGCAAGAGGAATCAATGGACAGGGGTGAATAATTTTAAGCAGGGTCCACACAGTGCCTCGGCGCAGTACCTGAGTAAACAACCTGGAACCCCGTTTGGACCCGGTGAAAACACCGGCTTAACTAGTCAAAGATCATGAAGTAGAGAACATTCATTTAACAAGGGACTGAAAATGCCGTTCGACCTCAGTAAACCGTATGGGTACGGATGACCGAGTAGCTTCCTCAGAATAGGTTGTTTGGAAAAAATTGGGCAAAAAGATCGGCAATTGCCTGATCATTATTTGCCGACGTATTACAAAAATGATAGCGAGGATGGGTGTGCGGACGTCTACACTGTTTGAAGCAGTAAAACTGTTTAGGGTCCTGAGAAAAACGTATCCCGTATCGATAGGTAGTTCTTATAGCATTGAGCATTAAGAACTGAAAGTTTGACCGAGCTATTACATATGAGAGTGAGAAGTAGGAGAACCCACTTCTTGAAATTTTTTATAAAGTCTTGATTTTAAGTTTTTTAGACTGGATAACTCTTTGCAAAACCAAGGGGTTTTCCAGATCTAATCGGACAAGAAAGCGGGACACAAGAATCAAAAATGTGCCAAGAGCATTGTAAAGATGTTTGTGCCTTTTATGACATCAGTGCACAAGTACAAAACGGACCAATCGAAATCCTTTTGAAAAATAACGTAATCTAATGAAGTTATTTTATTTTTAGCTTTTACTATATATGTAGTTATGTATTCTTAAAAGAAAATTTATATATATATTTTTTTTTTTTTTTTTTTTTTTTTTTTTTTTTTTAGTCAATTATTAGAGTATTGAACTTGAATTAGTATTGATCTTGAATTAATATTGATAAAATTTAAAAGTTATTTGAATATAAATGCAGAATAATATATTTTTATGGTTTATATTTTTGTATGGCCATACTAAAGATGATTAAGAATTGCAAATCTTTAACCTATCCTTATGGACTTTCTGAGTTTTGTTTTTATTATCGGAGATTATGACATTATCTCTTTCTCCGAAACTTTCTACTATATGGTCCTATATATTTAAAATCTAGCTTATGACCTGTTTCATTTTTCAATAAAACTTTATCTCCTACAGCTAAATTTAAATCTTTTAACTTTAAGTCATATAGATGTTTATTTTTAATTTTATGCTTCTCGAGCATAATCCTTGCTCGTTTATATGCTATTTCTAATCTATATTTACTCTCTTTAGAGTAATCATCTATGTTATATAGAGGTGCTATTCTATCTATAGTATTAAATTGAACTGGTAAGTTTGAAGTCTTACCGAAAACTAGCTCATATGGACAATAATCATGTGCCATAGAGGGGTTGTATTAAAACAATATACGAAGTATTGCAGCCATACATCCCAATCTGATTTGTCAGCTGAGATGTATGAGCGTATGAACTCGTTAAATGTTCTGTGGCTTCGCTCCACGGTTCCTACAGTCTGGTGATGATGTGCAGTAGAAGTTATGTTTTTGATATTTAGATTTTTACATAAGTCTTCAATTATTGAATTTTTATATTCTGTTCCCATGTCCGTAATGAACGTCTTCATTGGACCGTACTTTAGAATAAAATTTTCAAAAATAGCTTTAGCTACTGTATTTGCACTTTTGTTTCTAATAGGTATGGCAACAAGGTATTTTGTCAGGTCACATATTAAGGTGACTGCATATTCATTTCCTTGTTCTGATTTAGGAAGTGGACCGATCGTATCCACTATTACCCTATCAAAAGCCATGTATGGTGTTTCTGTAATAGTCAATGGAGTTATTGTGTGCTTGGTTACTTTAGCTTTTTTGGCATTTTGGACATTTTCGTACGTAATTGGTTATTTCTTTAGTCATACCTTTCCAAAAATAATGTCTTTTGACCTTGGCCAAGGTTTTTGTTATGCCTGTATGTCCTCCTTGTATGGGATCATCATGTAATGTAGACAGTATTGCTTCTTTTTTTTTTCATTTTTAATTAGGGTCACCGGGTTGAGTAGCGCTACTCTTATTGTTCGTAATATTTTATTGCCCATATTTTTAAAATTATCTATTGAAATGTATTCAAAGATATTTTCCCACGGTGCCACTTTGAGTTGGCTGATTTTGTTTATACCGGCTTGCGTTTCAAGCCTTTGGAAAAACTGACCTAAGTCAAGGGTTCCATTAGTATACAAATCGCTAACATCATATCTTGCAGTGATTTTTTTTCCATGTTTGAAAAAACATAAATTATTATTTACATGCAAGGTCACTACATTACGTACTTCGTCATTGTTGATGACTTCATATACGTTGGGCTTTGAAGCTTTTGTTAGAGATTGCCTAGGCAATTCTATTTGTTCTTTTCCTGCGCAGGATTTCTGTCTACTCTGTTGCCTGGTAGTGACTTTCAGGACTTTATTCGTTGTTTGTATGTTTTTTAGGTCTGTGATGGTTATTCTTGATAACGCATCTGCTACATGATTGTCTTTACCCTTTAGATACTCGACTGTAAAGTCGTATTCTTCTAATTCGAGCCGCATGCGTGTGAGTTTTGAGCTGGGATTGACCATTGAAAATAGGTATGTTAGTGGTCTGTGATCCGTTTTTACTGTAAAGTGTTTACCATAGATATATGGTCGAAAATGGGTAATTGCCCAATGAATTGCTGCTAATTCCTGTTCTGTAGTACTTTTGTTACTTTCACCTTTTGTGAATGAACGTGATGCATATGCTAATGGGAGTTGGAGTCCGTTATGGTTTTGAGTTAAAACCGCTCCACATGCTTGTTTACTAGCGTCGGTGATTATGCAAAATTCTTTCTGAAAATCTGGGTACTGTAACAGAGTGGGTTCCATAAGTTTATCTTTTAAATATTGGAATGCATTTTGACATTCAGTTGACCACTCAAAGGGGACATTCTTTTACATAATCTAGTTATGTGCCGGGAATAGTCGGCGAAGTTTTTAATAAAACGTCTATAATAATTGCAAAATGCAATAAATCGTCTAGCGCTGTCCGCATCATGTGGGACTGGATGGATAGTTTGATGACGTCATATTTCTTGTCATCTGGCAAGATTCCTTTATCTGTGCATTTATGACCAAGAAAGGTCACTTCATGCATAAAAATGAACATTTTTGTGGATGTAATTTTAGGTTGTGTTTCCTACATATCTCAAAAATATCTGTTAAGTTTTTGAGCATATGTTTTTCGGAACAACCAATGACTATTAAATCATCCATATAAAGGAAAGCTTGCGAAGCTTCAAGTCCAGAGAATGCTATTGTCATCATTCTCTGGAAGGAATTTGGCGCTATTTTTAAGCCAAATGGCAATCGCGTGAAGCGATATGAGCCATTGCTTGTTGAGAAAGACGTTATATTTCGCGAACTTTCTTCTAGTTCGATTTGATGAAAACCTGACATTAAGTCAAGGCATGAGAAATACTTTGCTCTACCTAATTGATCCAAAATGTCATCAATTCTAGGTAGTGGAAATTTGTCGGCCAGGAGTTTTTTGTTTATTTGACGATAGTCAACTACTAATCGCCATTTCTTTTGTTCTGAACCCGGAAGGGCTTTCTTTGGGACAAGTAGAAGTGGGCTGTTGTATTCTGATACGGATGGTTCGACAATATTGTCGTTGATTAATTTTCCTACTTGTTTTTAATTTCCTCAACTTGGCTATGCGGGCTTCGATAGTTCTTTATATATATAGGTTCGTCATCCCTCAATCTCAATTTCTGTTTATAAAAATTATTTGTTGTGATTGATTCGGTTTCAAGCCCGAATACGTCACTAAAATTGGTGCATAGTTTAGTTAATTGCTTCTTGAATTGTACTGGGAAATGTTTGCTTAATTCAGCTATGACAGTTTTTTCTCGGATTTTTTGAGTCGTTTGAATTACCTTGTAATTCGAAAGTGATTCATATTGTATGTCATTTATATGTACTAATTGGCTGGTACTGGTTGTATTCAGCAATCGGACAAATGTATTATTTTTTGAAGTTATTGTATTTGCTACATAAATACCAGGTTGAATTTCCTGGTTTGGGATTAATATGGTTTCTATATCGGACGTTAATTCTATTTTTCTGACAACTTGTGATCTTGCTGGCAGAAGAACTGTATTGTTACCAGAACTGTATGTTATTGGAACATAAATTTTAATTTTTATATTATTTGGTCGTATTATTAACCAATCCTCTGAAGGTTTTAAGTCTATTAGGCAGTTTAATTCTTTTATGAAATCAATGCCTATTATTCCATCACACGGAATTGCAAAATTCTGATTAACTAAATGGAAATTGTGTGGAATTATGTACTTATCTGTCTGTAGCTCTATTAGGGCAAGGCCTTGGGATGTTATTATACCTTCCCTATTCCTTGAATATCTATTTTATTTTTTGTTTGAATGTCGTTAAAGACATCTGAATTTTCTTTTAATAGTGATATATTGGCACCTGTATCTATAAGGAATATAAGTTGTTTTCCTGTTTTAGAATTGAGGAATGCCACGAATATATTGAGATTGAGGTTGATTGTGTGAACCGCTGGATTTTTTAATTTAGTGTATCTAAAGGATCTTGGGAGTTTCCCGAAGCTGTCTGGGTAACACGAACATTGTTCTGTCGTGTGTTTCCATTGCTATTGTATCTTTGGTTGTTATAGGTTCCACCGTTATTACGGTTATTTCCCCTATAGCTACCACGACCTCTATTGTTAGTATAATTATTGCTGTTGTAAATATGGTTGTGGTTGTAACCACGACCATTTCCTCTACCACGATAGTTACCTCGAAAGTTACTACCGCGGTAGACTTGTCCTTGTCTGGTGTACAATATTGAACTTGCACTACCAGTCATATCTGTACTACACTGTATATATTTTGCTACGGCATCATTCATTGTTGGGAATGTGCCTGCTTCTAGTATTGTTTTTAGTCTGCCGTGCTCGCAATTTTTAACCATTGTACTAATGGCCTTTTGCAGCTGAACTTATTAGCGTGTTCCGCTGGCAGACCCTCATCAATGTATGATGCTTGTAGAAGTTTTCTCATATCATCAATCTCTGTTGTGAATTGGGCGGCTGTTTTTCCTTTTGGCATACTTTTGCCATTTTAGCCTTTATAACATCTGATGACTCACCGACAATAGTGTCTTGCAATTTCTTTATTATTGCGTTAATGGTGGTTTCATCTTGTATTGTATACAATGTAGGTCCTATTACTTTTGATTTAATTACTTCTATAGCCAAATTTTCGTATGGTCCTTTCGTTAGATTGACCAATTTGACTGCCGTAAGGAATCTTTGTAAATGGAGTTTTTGTCCATTAAATTCCGGAATGGCGTGCGAAATATCTTTGATATATGCCCGTTGGGCAATTGTTTCGTCTGCCATTGTGGTTGGTTCTTGCCCAACCACGCTGTTTGCTGAACTAGTCGACGGTTTGTCGTCGTTTACCGGATGGTTCGATCTATTTGATCGAGAATCGTCTTCCGATATGATGATAATATTTTTTACATTCGGGGGCCTGGGACTTATTGGCCTTGGTTCCGATTCTACAGCTGGTATATATGTCGCAGCTGTGTTTAGAAGAGTTGGTATGTGTATGTCTAGATTGAGTTTTTCTCTAACGAATACTAATCGTTCCCTTAGACGTTTGAAAACGTCTGTAGCTTGAAACCAATGTATATCAGTAATTCGTTGTTTTTTCTCTAGAAAAATTTCTCTGACCTCATTATATTTGTTTACCAAATTAGTTGTATGTTTAATGACCGTACTATTTTGAGTAGGTCTGTTTTGCGTTAAGCATTTATATGACTTATCGAATTCTGCTCTTAGAGTGCAGACTTTAGCGCAGATCGTAAGCCAGTCCATATGTGTTTTTTAATGTTGTCCATTCCGAGTGGAAGACAATCTAACATTAGCAACCACAATTCTTCCTAGAATTTCATTTTCTATTATTTGGCTGTTTACGAGGATGCCGGGTCTGGTTGATAAAACGATACCCTTTTGTGTGGCATCACAATGAATTAGTGGTGAAAAAGGTAAATTATATTCGTTCATATATGAGTATTCGAACTCGTATATGCTAATTGGATTGGGGAATACGGCTAAGATTGCTTTAGCTCTATATTCGAAATTTTCATTTTTATCGTGGGTAGCCCTAATGGCTGCTGCTGTTCTACGAGACATTTTATTTTGGCTTTGTAGCAGTATATTAAAGGCGGGAATTCTACCTGAAATGTACCCATGTACATGTATTTGAGCTCTATTATGCTCCTAGGGGTCGTTGAGACCAATTGTAGAATTTTATTTGAAAAATCTGGTTTTTGTCTTTTATATATATTTTCCCCCTCTTTTTTTTTTTTTTTTTTTTTAGACTCTATCTAAATTGTTTGCCCTACTCATATATTTCTTTTTAATTATCTTATTATGTTTTACATACAATGTTAAAAGGAATTGTAAAACATTGACAATGGTTAAAATCAGAAGTAATAACCAGAGTGCATTGAGATCATCCCTGTGGTCTATTATTTTGACATTATTCACCACATTGGCCGTATTGTCTTTGGTCTGACTATCGTCAGAACCGAACCAACCCATGGTGATGATTTCCTCTCAAAAATTGGTTTCTACAATGTTGGGGGTTTTTTTTTTTAATTATCTGCTATTCGTTTATTCTTTTCAATAATAAAAAATAATTAAAATTTTTTTTTCTGAACACACATATCTATATACCCTTTCTTTTTTTTTTTTTTTTTTTTTTTTCTCCTTTAAAATATTATCAATATATTTTTTTTTTTATATATATTTTTTTTTCTAATATTTGACCAAAATGGAGGAAGGAAAAAAAAATGTTAAGGGACATGTGATCGATTTACAGGTTTTTCATTATATAATTCAACATCGATCACATGGTTTTAGTAATAGCCTAACAGAGGTTAGTATTTTCAAGTTGCACTTTAAGGGTGCTTCAACTCGAGTTAGAAAATTATAATTAATGGCAATATGAGGCATGGCATTTCTGCAGCTCATTTGCGTTACTTCGCACCAGTGCGAAGTTGTTTCTTAATTTCCTTAAGATTTTTCCTGTGTTCCTCTTCTTTTTGTCGTCTTGGGTTTTTGGCTTGTCGTGCCCGGTACTCAGCTATTGTGAGTGGGCGTGGTCCATCGTTTGGATACACTTCTAAAGCCTCTTGTAGGCTGAGTGCGTCCCTTTGCTCGGTAGGAGCAGCGTCGGCGAAGTCTTGTATATTTTCTGCTGCTGGTGTTTTCGTCTTACTTGTCCATCGACGGTGCAAGGGGCGGTCCTATGCCACTCGCACTTTTATTATTTAAATTTAGCTGCTGGTGTTTTCGTCTTACTTGTCCATCGACGGTGCAAGGGGCGGTCCTATGCCACTCGCACTTTTATTATTGTTCTTGCTGGGTCTGGTGGAGCCGGTGCTGGTCTTCGCACAGGTTATTGTCCCTTGCTGGGTCTGGTGGAGCCGGTGCTGGTCTTCTCACAGGTTTTTTTTCTTTTTGTGTTGCCCATGCGTTCTATGTAGCAATGTCTCTTAAATTTTCTTATGCTTTTATTTGGCAAGTTTGTCACTGGAACGCATCACTTTCTAGTCTACTCTCGCGCCAGCTCATTGGGTTTTTCCCCGATCGGTTTAATATATTCTTTGAAACACGCGGACCGTTTTTATGTTTAACTTCTTTTATTATTTTTAATTTTTTTTTTCGAACATTTACATGTTTGTAACACTTGTCACGGTCGCCATGTAATCAAAACTCTAATTCTTTTGATTCTTTTTCTGATCTTGCGGGAGTTAACCCTCCGATCTCTTTTATTGGTTCGTGATTATTAAATTTTACAAATGTGTTTTGGGCTTTCATAAGCCAAAAGCCGCGGAGCTGCGCTGCCAGTGACGCCGGCAGCGGAGCGGCAGAACTATGTGTTCTTATCTCTTATATGTTAGTATGTATATGTGTAATATGCTCAGCGCTGTTGGCAGTGAGAGCGCGAGGGAAGATATATGTGTGTATGCATGTATGTTAGTGCCGTCAAGTCATGGGAACATGCTGACGCTGCACTTGGGTCGCTCGTGGCATTCTTGAGTGAATCGTAATACGATCACCCAGAATGTCTGGGACTTTGTTGTTACGTAAACACTGCAACAAAGTGTTACAGTGTGTATTCTTTAAGTACCGTCGGTACAGTGGGTATTCGAAATAATGAATACCTTATGTGAATGTGTATATAATATTTAATTTAATATGAGCATACTACAATGCCGACACGAGGCGCAGGTGGATTGAACGCAGTATGGATAAAGACTCACCCACTCTCGACGACTTCTTCAAGTTCATGGATGATCGTTGCGAGGAATTGAACTAAGCAAAGGGAGCCTGCGTCTGCAGGGAAAACAGTAACTCAAGGGGACAAATCAAAAAGGTTCACACACTCAATGGTGGCAGTTGAAGGCAGCAACTGCACCAACTGCCATTCGACAGAACACATTCGGTATAGCTGTCCACAATTTCTGGATACGACAGGTTTGCAAAGGCGATCTTTTGTAAAAGATAAAAATCTTTACTATAACTGTTTGAAGCCTGGTCATTTGAGCAACAAGTGTAAATCAAAATACACATGTAAACAGTGCAAAGTTCACCACCACTCACTACTCCATTCACTAGATACTACATCGGGTATTATCGGGTCCTTTGCGCAAACAAAAGGAGAGAATCAGAGCAATTCAAACGCGCATTATAACACTGCGGTGACTTGTAGTCACATTGCCCAAGCAGAGGGCACACCATCGATTGGCCATACCCACGGCCATGGTTTATGTTAAAAACGCAAATGGGGACTAAATAACATGTCGCCTCTTATTGGATACTGGCTCAGAACTCTCGTATATATCGGAACGTTGCATTCACGCTCTTGGGTTGGCACGTTCACAATCACGCATCCTTGTTTCGGGAATATCTTCAGTGAAAGCTGACACCACAAGGGCATTCAGCACACTTCACATCAAGTCCCGGATTTCTGAGGATCATTTGACTGTAAACGCCCATGTACTTGGCAGAATTACTTCATCATTGGGAAGGCAAAACATTGATGCATCTGCACTCGATGTGTTTAGTGATCTTCAATTGGCTGACACACACATCTGCACAATCGCACAAATTGACATACTATTGGGTCGCGAACACGTATCTACATTTACAGGAAGGAAGATGTATGACAGCAAGGGCAATCTTATCGCCATTTCATCAGTTTTGGATGGGTTATTACGGCATTCATGACACCCCAAGCAAGCAACGCAATTGCACTAACAACAACAATGGATACCACAACAACAATGGATATAGATGCTTCGCTACAGAAGTTTTGGGAGCTGGAGAACGTCGACTGCACGAACAAACTTGAGCCCCAAGATGAACAGGTCGAGAAACATTTTCTCACCACACACACTCGCGATGAAAAGGGGAAGTATATCGTGGAGCTTCCATTCCACACCACACACCCTGAATTTGGAGATACTCTACAAGGAGCTCTCAAGCGTTTCAAATCGGTTGAACGTCGCTTGCAACAGAATGAGCAGCTACGAATACAATACATACATTTCATGCGAGAATATCAGACTTTGGGACACATGCGACAACTGCCAACGGAACAAATCACCTCTGGGCAACATTTCTACATGCCACACCACCCTGTGTTGGGTCGAAAACTCCGAGTAGTTTTCGACGGGTCATTCCGCGACGCCAATGGTAAGGCTTCGAGATTTTCAGAGAATTGTTTGGAGAGAAGATCCAACCGATCCAATCAAGCACTTTCAACTATGTACCGTCACCTACGGAACTTCATGTGCGCCATTCCTAGCGGTTCGGGTGTTGCAACAACTGGCTTCGGATCATCATCATGAATTTCCGAATGCTGCGAAAATCCTACTGGAAGATTTCTACGTTGACGATGTTCTTACTGGATCAAACAGTGAGGATGAGCTACTACGGAACCGGAACGAACTTATACAACTAATGTCCTGCGCCAAGCTAGAGCTCGGGAAATGGGTATCCAATACCAAAGGCATAACAGAGGATACCGACGCCTCCACACAACCAACTCAATGGTCACCAGTAAAGGTTCTGGGACTCTACTGGCATCCTGGAAAGGACACGCTAACATACAATGTGGGTCTATCTGCAAATCCTAACTGCACAAAAAGACAAGTCTTGTCCGATGTTTCACGGATATTCGACCCACTTGGACTCTTGGCACCCGTCGTGGTTCAGTTCAAGATTCTTTTCAACGACTATGGCTACTCAATCTGGATTGGGATGATCCACTTCCAACAAAACTGGCGGACAATTGGCTGAAATGGCGAGCTGACCTCGACACATTGCAGCAGTTTCATTGTAGCAAACGTGCTACCACGTTTGGTTGTCTACGACGCAGACAACATCGAGTTGTACGGATTCTCCGATGCTTCTATCAAGGCATACGCTGCTTATCTTTAGTGGCTGCAAAGACAAGGGTGGCTCCACTCAAGCAGCAATCCTTGCCACGCCTGGAGCTTTGCGGAGCACTTCTTCTCAGCCAACTCATACGATCAATTAAGGCTGGATTACGACACAGAGATACAACTATATTTGCATGGTGCGACTCTACAATTGTTCTATGTGGACATGTGGACTCCAAAACAAACCCAGCTGACTGTGCGTCCAGGGGCCTCATGGCTGCCGACCTCATCGACTTTCGGCTGTGGTGGACTGGTCCTTCATGGCTACGTGACAACGATCAATTCTTGGTAAAGTTGAACAACTCAAAGTTTTACGTTACTCTTTCAGAAAATGGCATACAAAACGAAGTCAAAACCAATTGTTTGTCTACATTGGTCGAATCAAAATTGATAATCTACTGGAAGAACTAATAGACCGAGTCTCCTCCTGGCAGAAGCTGGTGCACACTATTGGCTATGTTCTTCGCTTCATCCAATGCACAAAACATCCATCTCGGGACAGGAGCTCCCAATCTCTTACATTTCATGAGATCAGGACTGCACGGATTCTGTGTTTGCGTTACGCGCAAACCTGCTTTCAAGATGACTACCAATTGCTACTTGTCAAGAAGCCATTACGGAGCCGATCGGAGCTTGTGAAACTGTCACCAATCATTGACAAAGACAATCTAATCAGGGTCGGAAACATCCAGTTTTGCTGCCAAGACTCATCGCACCACGAAACTAATCTTGGAACCCGAGCACCGGGTCAACCTCCACCCTGGTGTTTCTGCACTCTTCGTAATTGTTCGGCAAAGGTTCTGGATATTTCGCGCACGTAACCTCGTACGCAAAATCACCCTCGAATGTTTGGCTTGTTTTCGACAAAGACAGCATACATCACAGCAACGAATGGCTACTCTACCCAGCATTCGTATCACACAAGCACTGCCATTTGTCAACACCGGTTGCGACCAACACCAACAAAAAATGGGCCAATCCTTCTCAAGGATGGCAAGGTTCGCAAAACCACGTATAAGCAAGGGCTATATATGCCTATTCGTTTGCCTGGACACATCGGCAATACATTTGGAACTTGCCACGGATCTCACCACTGAAACGTTCCTGGCTGCACTGCGGCGCTTCATATCTCTACGTGGCAAATGTGCCAAAATCTACAGTGACAACGGCACAAATTTCATCGGCGCGAAACGCTCACTCGATGAAATGCAAACCCTACGGGCGTCACAGCAACACACCGACCTGGTTACTCATGCCCTGGCATCCAATGGGTATTCATTCCGCCTGGTTCACCTCATTGGGGTGGAAAATGGGAATATTGGACGTTGACATGCAATGACTGCATCTTTCAAGTGGCGATGCAGTTACTGCACCGTCAAGTGGCCCGTGTGAAACCAGCAGAAGGCTGTTACGCGCGGATCCCAGGGGCGCTGCCGCATGACGCACGCCGAACCGAACGCGAACATGCAAGAAAGATAGCTGTTAGACTAACATTCGAGGAAAATTAGCACTAAACTTACTAAGAAACTAAGCATGCAATCAAAATACAAATACCACTACAATTACTAATTACTAGAAAGGTGTGTAAGGATTAGTAATTTAATAAGAGGAAGAGAATTAGTGGTGGATATAATATGGTAGAGGGAATTATAATCCGAGCATAAGACCCTAAACGGTTCATGCAAGGAATAATTCGATCTACAAAGTGGAAGGAACAACGGTATAAAATTTCTAGTCAGTCTAATAGGAATCGTAAAGTTTATGCGGCTCAACAGATCAGGGCTGTCTATGTCACCCCCGATCAAGTTGTGCATAAATATCACACCAAGCATTTTTCTACGGTTAATTAAGGATGGGAGGTTTACTAATAGTAGTCTACTAGAGTAAGATGGGAGTCTTACACCCGCATCCCAGTTAAGGCCCCGCAGAGCAAAGAGTAAAAGTTTTTCTGTACTGATTCTATACGGTCCTGGTGTACTTTGTATTGAGGGCACCATACACAGGAGCCGTATTCTAGAATCGGACGAACTAGCGAGGTATAGAGAGTCTTTGTTATATAGGGGTCGTCAAATTCTTTTGACCACCTCTTTATAAACCCAAAGCACGCCCATGGCCTTATTTACCATGGTAGAAATGTGTTCGAAAAACTTTAACTTTGCGTCTAATAAGACACCAAGATCATTCACCAGGGTAATTCTCTCAAGAGAACCGCCACATAGGGTATAGGTAGCCAACAAGGGGCTAGAACGATGAAATGTCATTACTTTGCATTTCGAGGCATTAAGGTGTAACAAGTTTGCACAGCACAGCACCATGACTGAAAGTTATTGAGATCGGATTGCAAGCGAGAATGAAATGAAATGTCCTTATACTGGACACAGAGTTTAACATCATCCGCATACATAAGTACTCGAGAGTATGTTAATACCGAAGGCAAGTCATTAATAAAGAGTGTGAAGAGTAAGGGGCCTAGATGGCTGCCCTGTGGTACTCCCGAAGAAACCTTTACTGGTGAAGAGAGGGAGTTTTTGAAGAGGACTCTTTGAGACCTGGAACAAAGATAGCTAGAAATCCATCTCAGGAGGTTGGGCGGAAACCCTAAAAGGTCAAGTTTATGTGCTAGAAGGGAATGGTTTACAGAGTCGAATGCTTTACTGAAGTCGGTGTAAATAACATCCGTCTGTAAGTTACCTTGAAAGCCTTTAATAATGAAAGAGGTAAACTCTAACAAGTTCGTGGTGGTTGATCGCCGCCTTATAAATCCATGCTGAGTTGGAGATATAAGTGACTTGCAGAGATGTTGCAAGTGCGGAGTTAAAACCTTCTCAAACATTTTAGGGATAGCGGATAACTTTGCTATACCTCTATAATTTTAGCATCAGACTTGCTACCTTTTTTATGGAGAGGAATTATAAACGATTCCTTCCAGATCGGGGGGAAGCAAGAAGAATCAATGGACAGGGTGAATAGTTTAAGCAAAAGTCCACACAGAGCCTCGGCGCAGTACCTGAGTACACAACCTGGAACCCCGTCTGGACCCGGTGAAAACACCGGCTTAACTAGTCGAAGATCATGAAGTAGAGAACGTTCATTTAACAAGGGACTGAAAATGCCGTTCGACCTCGGTAAACCGTATGGGTACGGATGACCAGAGTAGCTTTCCTCAGAATAGGTGGTTTGGAAAAATTGGGCAAAAAGATCGGCGATTGCCTGATCATTATTTGCCGACGTATTACAAAATGATAGCGAGGATGGGTGTGCGGACGTTCTACGCTTACTGTTTACGAAGCAGTAAAACTGTTTAGGGTCCTGAGAAAAACGTATCCTGCATCGAGATAGGTAGTTCTTATAGCATTGAGCATTAAGAACTGAAAAGTTTGACCGAGCTATTACATAGCGAGAGTGAGAAGTAGGAGAACCCACTTCTTGAAATTTTTATAAAGTCTTGATTTTAAGTTTTTAGACTGGATAACTCTTTGGTAAACCAAGGGGGTTTTCCAGATCTAATCGGACAAGAAAGCGGGACACAAGAATCAAAAAATGTGCCAAGAGCATTGTAAAAGATGTTTGTGCCTTTTATGACATCAGTGCACAAGTACAAAGCGGACCAATCAAAATCCCTAATGAGGTTATTAAGCTTCGCAAACTCGGCTTTACGAAAGCAGCGGAAACTTTCAGGTAGTCTACTCGACCGATCCAATACAGTTGGTCCTATATCTAGCGACACCTCGAAAGTAGGATGGTAGGCGTCTTCAGGTATAGTGAGCGAAAGGGGTCGGGTTAACAACACTATGGTCGGATCCGATACAAAGCACAGATCAAGCAATCGACCCAAGGAATTTTTCACATGATTGACTTGAGACAGGGACAGGTCAAGCAAGCCGTCAACAAAGTCATGTCGTGACATGGGCACTAGGATACTAGACTCGTTTACCGAAGACCAAACAGTTCCTGGCAAGTTGAAGTCACCAAGAACTATCATATGATCTTTATCTGATAGCGACGAAAAAACAGCGGTTAACGCGGACAAGTGCTGCTCAAAAATTGAGATATGAGCAAGTATGAATATAGCGAAAGCGGGAAGAATCAGTTTTACACACAGGAATTCCAGTTCCTGTTGGACTTGGACTGTGAAGTGTTCCGACGCGAAGTTAGAGTTCACTGCAATCAGAACCCCTCCTGCACGTCGAGACGAACGATCTTTCCTAAAAGTTGTGTACCGGCCTGTCAAAACCTCGGAACTAAGAATGTCCGGCTTTAACCAGGTTTCGGTAAGCACAATAACGTGGGAAGCAAATGAAACACTATCCCGGAAAAGAATGCTGAGTTTACTACGCAGGCCTCTAACATTCTGATAAGTTACTAAGAGGGAAGTTAGTTTTTAGAAGGGTTGAGGAAGTTGAGGTTGACGTTGAGGATGAGGATGAGGATGGCACACTGGGATAATTTGTGAGAGTTATTGGGGCCTATTCTTCTTCTTAGCTTTAAACTCCTTCACAACCAAATGCTCTCCAAAATTTGGCAGAACAAATGGTGTCAAAGTGAGTTGGGGAGACACTTATCTTGAACGAAGATATCTCCCTGGCATAAGAGAAATTAAACTTCTCCACCTTTAAACCCACGGCTTTTATTCTGCTTTGAATAAAAGCAGTTACATCATTCGATGTGAGGTCAGGGGCCAGCCGTGAGACAAAAACTTGTCGTTTTGGTGGGGACTCCCACCAGTGGTTTGGGCACCACAGGCCTAGTACCTGTGGTGGCAATATCCGGAGGTCCGGAACTTCTAATCACTGGTGGGATCGGTATGGACGGGACAACTAACGAGCTTGCGGACACCACGGACACGGACGCTACAGACGTACTTGGCTGCACGTCTCCGAGGCGATGAATTCGGCTACCGAATCTGCATCGCCAGCAGCCGTCGTTGCTCTTGGGGTGGGCAAACGAAATCAGCTGCTGCACACTTTGAGTGGTCGGAGTCAGTTTTTCGGCCGCGAGCGGCTGAGTGACGGTTGGCACTTGCAGATCCCGCGGAGTGACCTTTATACGCCTCGGAGACTCATCGAGCAGTTGCAGACTGCCAAACTGAGACTCCATGGCTAGGAGCCGATCGTACTGCTTT
>CM017781.1:34251980-34365358 GCA_008121275.1 Drosophila lowei | reverse complement strand
CTCGAGGAAGGCCAAAGTCAAATTTGGTCGGACAATGCTACAAGCTTCGTTGGGGCCAAGAACGAGCTTTTGAGCTAAAGAAGCTTTGTCTGAGCGAACCGCATATGAAGGAGGTCCATGAATCCTGCTTGGCTGACTCGATCGACTGGCGCTTCATCCCACCACGCTCTCCGCATTTTGGCGGGTTGGGGGAAGCGGCCGTGAAGACCGCAAAATATCACCTGTACCGCTCCAGTTGGACCATCTGTGCTTAGCTTCGACGAGCTGCGCACTCTGATCTGTCAGATCCTGCAATTGTTAACTCGCCCTTTGCTCTCGCTTTCAGAAAATCCTGATGATTTAGACGTTTTGACTCCTGCTCATCTCTAGGCGGCCCCATGAGCAAATCCTCGAGCCTGACCTAACGAAGAAGCTGAACTACAATCGTCTGGATGGCTGGCAGCGGGTCACCCAACTACAAAAATATTTTGGAGCCGTTGGCGCGAAGAGTATCTCACTCTTTTGCAAGAGCGCGCGAAGTGGCGTACCTCCGCGCAAAACATCTGCAAGAACGATCTCGTTCTGGTGAAGGACGAAAATCTTCCTCCAATGCGTTGGCCACTGGCTAGAGTGGTCGATGTCGTTATGGGCAAGGACGGAGTGTGTCGCGTCGCTGACCTGAAGACATCCTCAGGAAACATCAGGAGGGCCGTCACTCGGCTATGTTTGCTGCCCTTAAGGAATCTGTTGAGACCAGCTCCCAACGGGGAGTATGTTCGGGCCAGCCGCCGAAAGAAAAAACCGTAATATTAAGCATTATTATTGTATGACCAGAGAGAGCCGCCTATGTTGTAAAACGTTGACTTTCTGCAGAGCTGCTGCGCTCTCCCGCTAAAGGGGCTCTCTGCCGCCGCCACTTCGGCAATTACTTTTGATCTGCTGCCGCCACTTCGGCAATCATTTTTGATCTAACGCCGTCGTCTATTTTTAGTTCTATGCTAACCCTCTGCGCATTGGTTGCATATCGATCTCGCATAAATTTTATCTGGCCATAGCAAGCAATCGGCTTCCGCTAAGCCACCAAGATTAAAACGAATTATAAAGTTTAACCAAACTCTCTTTTCATTTGAAACAAATAGGTGCCAAAAAAGCTTGGCATCTCAAACACAGGTACCTTTCTTGAAAATTGGCGTAATCGTGGCGGCTTTCCACTTGCCAATAAAACCGACCCGTTAACAGCAATTTGTGAATAGAATTTTGAGAGGTTCCCAGAACGCAATAGCACAGTTGCGAAGCAGGAAGGCAGAAATGAAATCACAGTCGGGCTTATCAGAATTATCGAACTCATCAATTGCTTCCAAAATGTCCTCCTCCGATACATCAAAGTGTGCCAATATTGACCACCGAGGGAATAGAGTTTAAGACATCGAAACTGTGCCCAGCTGCGTATGGCTCAAAATTTGAGCTAAAGAAATAAGCAAAAAGGTTTGCTATACCATTATCCGTATTAGCGATCAAACTACCCAGGTTCATAACAGATGGAAGAGAGCTCGTCGACCTTTTGGAATTTATAAAATGCCAAAACGACCTGGGATTGACTTTTTAAGTCCCCTCTCAACGTCGGCAATATATTGGTTATACAAAAATTTGATTAAAAGCAAACTCCCTCTTATGTTGCATATACCTCGCCCAATCCACAGGGTCCCGGGTCTTACCAAATCGTTTAAAGTACTTATTACGAAGATTCTTATATATCATCAGACCCTTCGTATACCACGGTAGTCAATAGGAGCCATGCACCCTTTTGGAAGCATTATTGTTACCAATAATACGACGGATTGTATGCAGGAAAACATTATAGGAAGTGTCTACACTAGGATGCGAGAGAACAGAAGCCCAATTGACATTTAACATACTATCCCGAATTGCATTCAGGCTTACAGTAAAAAGAAGCATTCATAGTATGGTTCCGCCCAGGGCGAATGAACCCTATTAAAAACATTATTTACTTGGGATAAGCCCATATCCCTAAAACAGTCATCTAGGAAAGGAAAAGAATCTCGTTCGGCAATGTACATTACTTGGTATCATAGCCGACGACTGCGGATCGCCGGACCATACCAATGAACCCAAATTGAAGTCGCCAACAACGCAGAGGTGCTGACGGTCTCGCAGATTACTATATATGTTAGCAATGTTCTGTGTGTGCGTCTTGTATATTTCATAGCAGCTATTCGGTGGAATGAACGATGCGCTAATAAATAGCGTCTCAACTGGCCAGCCCTGCCACACCAATCTGATCAGAACAGAGTCTCCATCAGGGAGACAAATCCGATAACAATGTGGGGTGCGTCTAACGGCCCCACCTCCTCTGCAGCGCTTCGTTTTGGCACAGTCTCTGTCCTTACGAAAGACCTGGAATAGGTTCGGATCGAAGTATTCGTTGTCGAAAAAGTTTGAATTGAGCCAGGTTTCAACTAAAATGACAACGTCGAAGTCACACGTAAAAGTAGCCAAGTTGACCGCTTGAGACTTGGTGCGCATGCCCGCTATATTTTGGAAAAATTCGTATAGACTTGGCACCATCCATCGGCACGGTCCCAGAAAGTAGCGGTGCCGTCCTGTTAGCGGCCACGGAAGATGGGTCTAGGGAGGGTCAGCCATATCCAACTGAGTCAGGAGCGAGGCCCATGCGTAAAACCTGCCCAAGCGTCGAAGTCCGAATCAGTAGCACACCATCCTCGTCCAGAAAAGAGGGAGGGGAAGCAGCCGGAGAGCCAATCGAGGTGATGATGCTGAAGAGAGTATTCCACATAAGAGCGCACGACGGGCTGCTGACTCTTCCCAAATGTCGAGAGCAGCGACGGCGCAAGCATAGCATACGAAGCAATGCAATTGCGATTGTTGTTGTAATGATGACGTTAGAAGTGCACGTAGTCGGGAGAGAGCGCCAGCAAGAGCATCGTCATCTGATCCAGCAGCAGCCGAGCGAATATCGCACAAAGCGCAGATCGAAAAGTGAATGTTTTGTTGTTGTGTCGAAGAGGATTGCCAAAAATGAAACAACGGGCTGTTGCTCATAGCAAAAAGGCGAAAAACTGCAAGTAGAATATGTTGCGGAGAAGCGGCGATCATAAAACCAGAGGCGCCGCTCACTGGGGTTTTTTTGAAGTGGATGGAACTGGAGTTTTCTGAGTCGGCGTGGACGTCGACAATGGCATAGCTGCACACAGATTAACTGCCGTCAAATCAGCTGCCAGCCTCTGTTTATGCACAAAGCGGCAAACCCTTACCGATACTGGTCAGAATCGATCATCAAAGACCACGGGGAGTAGGGGTTCAGGGACCCCAAGTTTGAAATTCACGAACTTCAACGCAGATAGATCAGCATCTTGCTTGACCAATTTCACGCAAGAAATTTCCCCCTCCGGCACCTTGAATTTATCGGCAACAAATTTTATCACCGCCTCTGGCGCCGTCGCGGTAGCAAATTTACCAATATGCAGGTATTTGCTGCTCTGCATCACGAGACGATTGGCATGTTTCTTCCGATTCTTCCTCTCTCTCTTTCTGACTGTGATGAAGCCCTCCAAATCAGATGGGGGAGCAGCAGCTGATCCCAAGTCAATGACCTTAGTCGAGGTGGCTGCCACTAATCGTGGAGACATTAAGTCGGTCGCCGGCTTTGGCCTATTGGAATCCTTCCTTGGAGCGATCGGCTTCACCCGCTCATGAGAATTGATCGAATGGGCAGTCTGAAAATCAGACTTCAGACCCCGATAAAGGCTTTCAAGCTTCAGAACCTTGTCGTTAAGCTCATCTATTTTCGATTTCGAAATATTAAATTTTTTATTTTTATACCCGATACTCAAAATGAGTATTGGGGTATATTAGATTTGTGGTGAAAATGGATGTGTGTAACGTCCAGAAGGAAGCGTTTCCGACCCCATAAAGTATATATATTCTTGATCAGCATCAATAGCCGAGTCGATTGAGCCATGTCTGTCTGTCCGTCCGTCCGTCTGTCCGTCTGTCCGTCCCTGTTAGCGCCTAGTGCTCAAAGACTATAAGAGCTAGAGCAACGACATATTGTATCCAGACTTTTGTGATATGTCACTGTTACAAGTGTATTTCAAAACTTCGCCCCGCCCACTTCCGCCCCCACAAAGAACGAAAATCTGTGGCATCCACAATTTTAAAGATACGAAAATTAAAACGCAGAATCGTAGAGAATAAATTTATCTTCTAGACTGCAGAATCTGAATTGGATCGTATCATTATTATAGCCAGAATGAAGAAAACAATTTAATTTTTTCTCGCCCTGTCTCTCTCTAACACACACGTATCATAGCCGGCTTTGCATAGCGCAAAACATTAGCGCCTAGATCTCAGAGACTATAAAAGCTAGAGCAACCAAATTTGGTATCCACACTCCTGAAATATCGGACCTTGACGAGTTTGTTTCAAAATTTCGCCACACCCTCTTCCGGCCCCGCAAAGGACGAAAATCTGGAGCATCCACAGATCTCAGAGACTATTAGACCTGACTGTCGAGCTCTCACCGCTACAAAACTATTTGTAATTTTCACTGCAGAACTCACTGTTACAAGTGTATTTCTTTTTGCTCAGAGAGCTCACTGCTACACAATTTCGGCCCACCCCTTCCGCAGCCATAAACAACGAAAATCTGTGGCAACCACAATTTTGAAGATAGGAGAAAATTAAAAACGCACAATTATAGAGAATGGCCATATCTACCAGATTGCCGAATCTTGCCGAATCCGAATAAGATCGGATTATTATTATAGCCAAAAGTAACAAATCAATTTGCAGTGGTTACGCAGCGCCCGTCGACACGTTCTGACTGATTTTCTGTCTCTCTCGCACGCACTCTTTGTCGTTTAATGTAGCAATACTGACTATGTATCGGGTATAAATGTAGAGTTGCGGTCGGAGCAGCAACTCACAACGTTCCCCTCGTTTTATTTATTTATTTATTTGCCAACGGAATCAAAATCCTTAACTGGCTAGGCTAACATAATTCTATCTTAACTAACAAAAAAAATAACATTAACAAATTAATTATGGAACAGGAAGAAATCTACCAGCAACCGTCTGACGGCCCCTTCCCCTGGCAAAAGTCAAACGCATCCCAGCTGGCAGCGCATTGTGCTGCTGACGCGCCCTACAAATGGGCTCATTAAAGCCATAATTGTTCCGGTGGAGATCAACTGCATGGGTGCATGGGTCCTGATGCTCCTGGCTGGCGTAGTGAAGCTAACCCTACTAAGCAGGTCAGGGCAATCGATGTTACCCACTAAAAGGTCATAAACAAAGATCTGAGCTGCAATGGTCTTTCGATCCTCGAGAGGAGAGATGCACGAGGCGACATCTGCACTCAAGACGGAAAGGGAATGGAAAAGGGCAAAGGCTGGAGTGCAAATTTCAGAAACTTTCTTTGCAGTCTCGATGCGGGAAATTTGAACGACCCCGGTGGGATTCCAGACCATGGATGCGTACTCAAGGCGCGAGCGCACAAGGAATGCATACAGACTTAGCCTCGTATATGGGTCCCTGAATTGGGATGAATTGCGCTAAACAAAGCCGAACATAGCATAGGCTTTTGGCAATATAAAAATTCAGATGCTCTGCAAAAAAGAAATCTAGAGTCAATAAAACCCTGAGGTCAAGTATCTCCGTCTGCTTTAAGAGAGGATGGCCATCTATTGAATATGAAGCCAGCACATTGGAGACACATTTGCTAAAAGAAACAAAGTAACATTTACTAATGTTGAGTGGAAGCGAATTAAGTCTGCACCAACAAGCAACTCTATCAGGTCGCGCTGCAGAAGGATACTGTCGCCTAAGGTTTTGACAGATCGGAAGATTTTAATATCATCAGCATAAAGCAGATGCTCAGAAGCTAGAATGCTGAGACATATGTCGTTGATGAAAATTAAGAACAGAAGTGGACCAAGTGCACTTCCTGTGGAAGGCCGGAAGTAGCCAAGAATGGGTCCGAAGGCCAATTACCAATACGACATACTCTCGCCGCTCAAGATATGACCTAAACCAACTGAGCAGGAAGGAATGAATACCTAACCGATGCAGCTCGGCTATTAAAGCACAGTGGGAGACTTTGTCAAAGGCTTTACCAAAGTCAGTATACACAACATCTACTTGAGAGTGCATTTCAAAGACTCGAGTGCAGAAATTTCTGAAAGCGATGAGATTAGTGGTTGTTGATCTACCCGGCATAAAACCATGCTGATTTGGGCTAATGTACGACTTCATGAGGAAGGCGATCTTTCCGGCAATGATTCGCTCTAGAAGTTTTGAAACATTGCTGAGTTTGGCAAATGGTCTATAATTGGAGATGAGATTTTTGGTACCTTTCTTGAAAATTGGCGTAATCGTGGCAGCTTTCCACTTGCCAATAAACCGACCCGTTAACAGCAAATTTTGTGAATAGAATTTTGAGAGGTTCACAGAACGCAATAACACAGTTGCGAAGCAGGAAGGCAGAAATGCCATCACAGTCGGGCTTATTAGAATTATCGAACTCATCAATTGCCTCCAAAATGTCCTCCTCCGATACATTGTTTGTGCCAATATTGACCACCGAGGGAATAGAGTTTAAGACATCGAAACTGTGCCCAGCTGCGTATGGCTCAAAATTTGAGCTAAAGAAATAAGCAAAAAGGTTTGCTATACCATTATCCGTATTAGCGATCAAACTACCCAGGTTCATAACAGAAGGAAGAGAGCTCGTCGACCTTTTGGAATTTATAAAATGCCAAAACGACCTGGGATTGACTTTAAGTCCTCTCAACGTCGGCAATATATTGGTTATACAAAATTTGATTAACAAAGCAAACTCCCTCTTATGTTGCATACACCTCGCCCAATCCACAGGGTCCCGGTCTTACCAAATCGTTTAAAGTACTTATTACGAAGATTCTTATATTTCATCAGACCCTTCGTATACCACGGTAGTCTATAGGAGCCATGCACCCTTTGGAAGCATTGTTACCAATAATACGACGGATCGTATGCAGGAAAACATTATAGGAAGTGTCTACACTAGGATACGAGAGAACAGAAGCCCAATTGACATTTAACATACTATCCCGAATTGCATTCAGGCTTACAGTAGAAAAAAGAAGCATTCATAGTATGGTTCCGCCCAGGGCGAATGAACCCTATTAAAAACATTATTTACTTGGGATAAGCCCATACTAAAACAGTCATCTAGGAAAAGAATCTCGTTCGGCAATGTACATTACTTGGTATCATAGCCGACGACTGCGGATCGCCGGACCATACCAATGAACCCAAATTTAAGTCGCCAACAACGCAGAGGTGCTGACGGTCTCGCAGATTACTATATATGTTAGCAATGTTCTGTGTGTGCGTCTTGTATATTTCATATAGCAGCTATTCGGTGGAATGTACGATGCGCTAATAAATAGCGTCTCCAACTGGCCAGCCCCTGCCACACCAATCTGATCCAGAACAGAGTCTCCATCCAGGAGACAAATCCGATCGCAACGTGGGGTGCGTCTAACGGCCACAACGACCCCACCTCCTCTGCAGCGCTTCGTTTTGGCACAGTCTCTGTCCTTACGAAAGACCTGGAATAGGTTCGGATCGAAGTATTCGTTGTCGAAAAAGTTTGAATTGAGCCAGGTTTCAACTAAAATGACAAGTCGAAGTCACACGTAGAAGTAGCCAAGTTGACCGCTTGAAGCTTGGTGCGCATGCCCCGCTATATTTTGGAAAAATTCGTATAGACTTGGCACCATCCATCGGCACGGTCCCAGAAAGTAGCGGTGCCGTCCTGTTAGCGGCCACGGAAGATGGGTCTAGAGGAGGGTCAGCCATATCCAACTGAGTCAGAGGAGCGAGGCCCATGCGTAAAACCTGCCCAAGCGTCGAAGTCCGAATCAGTAGCACACCATCCTCGTCCAGAAAAGAGGGCAGGGAAGCAGCCGGGAGAGCCAATCTAGGTGATGATGCTGAAGAGAGTATTCCACATAAGAGCGCACGACGGGCTGCTGACTCTTCCCAAATGTCGAGAGCAGCGACGGCGCAAGCATAGCATACGAAGCAATGCAATTGCGATTGTTGTTGTAATGATGACGTTAGAAGTGCACGTAGTCGGGAGAGAGCGCCAGCAAGAGCATCGTCATCTGATCCAGCAGCAGCCGAGCGAATATCGCACAAAGCGCAGATCGAAAAGTGAATGTTTTGTTGT
The DNA here is from genome assembly GCA_008121275.1 of Drosophila lowei. Lineage (NCBI taxonomy): Eukaryota > Metazoa > Arthropoda > Insecta > Diptera > Drosophilidae > Drosophila > Drosophila lowei. The sequence continues at coordinate 34,357,122 of CM017781.1, read as the reverse complement.
TGTGTCGAAGAGGATTGCCAAAAATGAAACAACGGGCTGTTGCTCATAGCAAAAAGGCGAAAAACTGCAAGTAGAATATGTTGCGGAGAAGCGGCGATCATAAAACCAGAGGCGCCGCTCACTGGGGGTTTTTTGAAGTGGATGGAACTGGAGTTTTCTGAGTCGGCGTGGACGTCGACAATGGCATAGCTGCACACAGATTAACTGCCGTCAAATCAGCTGCCAGCCTCTGTTTATGCACAAAGCGGCAAACCCTTACCGATACTGGTCAGAATCGATCATCAAAGACCACGGGGAGTAGGGGTTCAGGGACCCCAAGTTTGAAATTCACGAACTTCAACGCAGATAGATCAGCATCTTGCCTGACCAATTTCATGCAAGAAATGTCCCCCTCCGGCACCTTGAGTTTATCGGCAACAAATTTTATCACCGCGCCGGCGCGGTAGCAAATTTACCAATATGCAGGTATTTGCTGCTCTGTATCACGAGACGATTGGCATGTTTCTTCCGATTCTTCCTCTCTCTTTCTGACTGTGATGAAGCCCTCCAAATCAGATGGGGGAGCAGCAGCTGATCCCAAGTCAATGACCTCAGTCGAGGTGGCGGCCACTAATCGTGGAGACATTAAGTCGGTCGCCGGCTTTGGCCTATTGAATCCTTCCTTGGAGCGATCGGCTTCACCCGCTCATGAGAATTGATCGAATGGGCAGTCTGAAAATCAGACTTCAGACCCCGATAAAGGCTTTCAAGCTTCAGAACCTTGTCGTTAAGCTCATCTATTTTCGAATGCAAGTCATTCGCAACCACACAGTTATCACACTGCCATAACAAATTAGGCAGATTTGTTAAAAGTTTAACTGCGTCTGCTTGCAAATCGATGCACGTCAGATGAAACGCTCGGCGGCACAAAGAAGAACAGCGGACAGCCTCAAAGCAACGAAGCTGACCGGCAGTTACGTCCGAATTGCATTTCGAGCAGTAATGAAGCGACATAGCAAAAACACGACCAAACGCAGTGAGAGCTGACTAATCACTGAATAAATTGAATACAACTTGTTCATACACATATGAAATCCCAGTAGGCCGAAACAAAAATTCGGTCCTGGGGTTTGAATCATTATTCGTTTCATCTCGGAAGCGAAAACATCTAAAAACGAGGGGGAACGTTGTGAGTTGCTGCTCCGACCGCAACTCTACATTTATACCCGATACATAGTCAGTATTGCTACATTAAACGACAAAGAGTGCGTGCGAGAGAGACAGAAAATCAGTCAGAACGTGTCGACGGGCGCTGCGTAACCACTGCAAATTGATTTGTTACTTTTGGCTATAATAATAATCCGATCTTATTCGGATTCGGCAAGATTCGGCAATCTGGTAGATATGGCCATTCTCTATAATTGTGCGTTTTTAATTTTCTCCTATCTTCAAAATTGTGGTTGCCACAGATTTTCGTTGTTTATGGCTGCGGAAGGGGGTGGGCCGAAATTTTGTAGCAGTGAGCTCTCTGAGCAAAAAGAAATACACTTGTAACAGTGAGTTCTGCAGTGAAAAATTACAAATAGTTTTGTAGCAGTGAGAGCTCGACAGTCAGGTCTAATAGTCTCTGAGATCTGTGGATGCTCCAGATTTTCGTCCTTTGCGGGCCGGAAGGGGGTGTGGCGAAATTTTGAAACAAACTCGTCAAGGTCCGATATTTCAGGAGTGTGGATACCAAATTTGGTTGCTCTAGCTTTTATAGTCTCTGAGATCTAGGCGCTAATGTTTTGCGCTATGCAAAGCCGGCTATGATACGTGTGTGTTAGAGAGAGACAGGGCGAGAAAAAAATTAAATTGTTTTCTTCATCCTGGCTATAATAATGATACGATCCAATTCAGATTCTGCAGTCCGGAAGATAAATTTATTCTCTACGATTCTGCGTTTTTGGTTTCTCGTATCTTTAAAATTGTGGATGCCACAGATTTTCGTCCTTTGTGGGGGGCGGAAGTGGGCGGGGCGAAGTTTTGAAATACACTTGTAACAGTGACATATTACAGAAGTCTGGATACAAAATGTCGTTGCTCTAGCTCTTATAGTCTTTGAGCACTAGGCGCTAATTAGGGACGGACAGACGGACAGACGGACGGACAGACAGACATGGCTCAATCGACTCGGCTATTGATGCTGATCAAGAATATATATACTTTATGGGGTCGGAAACGCTTCCTTCTGGACGTTACACATCCATTTTCACCACAAATCTAATATACCCTAATACTCATTTTGAGTATCGGGTATAAAAAGCACATACAATTTCAAGAAAATCGGTCGAGCCATTTCGGAGAAGTTCAACAACAAACATTGTAACCCGAGAATTTAATATATTTGAGCAATGCCAATAAGACGCAGAGGGGCCAATTTGAGTCGTCAAACGATCAAGTCTAGAACCATGCGAGATATAAGAGTACGAATTTCAGGTGAACAAATCCAAGAAAACAATGCAGATTAGCGTGTGAGCATGGCGCAGTTACGTGAATCACAATCGCAAAAGGCCCCAGATGAACGAAATCAACAAAGGCAACTAGAACGGAGAGTAATAGTTAGTTAGTCGACAGACGTAGAGGAATTGACCAACAAACATAGAGGAATTGACCAACAACGCCAACAATTTCATCGAGCATTTTACATCAAATTTATTTCTTCTTCACAAAGTGGGCTCATTGCTGCCAATGCCAAACGAATCTCACAATCGTTGGGTGGTACCATATTCACTTCTGCTGAGCAAAACATTCAATGCTCATATTAATGTTGAATAAAATGGAAGTTATATGGCCAAATTACCAAATTGGCCGGTATATCAGTTCCATATAGTTATTTTTGTTGAACTGAAAAAATGTTTCCTAGAAATAATATATATGGCAAAACAACGTTTGCCGGGTCACCTAGTTTATTAATAAGTATGTCGAACTTAATATTATGGCAGCTCCAAGTTTTACAATAATGATGTTGTGAGATAATTACGCGCTTGGTTGAACAGAGAACTGAGTGATCTCCTCTCTTGCTATCGGCTCTCTCAGAGACGATTACTGCTCTATACAGACGACGCGACGAAAACACGACTGCTTTGTCTCTCTCTCTTTCCTTCGTTTCCTTCATACATATTAATATTAAAAAGAAATGGGTGATCTCACACCGTAAGACTGAATCGTTTAATAGCAAATACGCAAGCTGGCTAATTGGAAACAGCTTGCTATATGATGGACCCTCCACGTCTACAGGACGAGCAAAGGAAGACCAACAAAACCCTGGATAAGTGTTCTGATTATACTAGAAAGCGAAAACTTGTATATGCAACATGTCATATAGGTACGGATCATTTATCGGAGGCACTGTCAATTAAATATACGGACAAAAAGGAAAACAAGAGGTCGCATATAACAAAAGCTGTATCTAAGGCAAGCCCGGTGAGTCTTGACAGGATAAAGAAAACCATCCTCACGCCACCAAATTCACAACCGAAGTCGTACACCGCTGACGAGGCTTTGGCGTTGTTTTTAGAGTTGAGAATGTCTAAGGAGAAGTATTCAATATTGCGGTATTCCTTACAGCAACATAAAGTCTATGTTATTCCCGAAAACAAACATATTACAGATGCCAAATTGATGGCAAGTCCGAAAGAAAACTTAGTGATGGTTGAATCAGCAGTAGTAAAACTTCAAGACCTGGTGCAACATACTTCGAAACGGCTCATTAAATGCATACCTCACCATCAAATTGAGAGTCTGCCACAAAATCTCACATTGATCAGCAAATGGGGCTGTGATGGATCTTCCGGGTAAAGTGAATATAAGCAAGCAATATCCACATTCGATAAAACTATTACAGATTCTAACATGTTTATGGCATGTGTTTATGGTACCCTGCGGCTTTAGTCGGATACATCGGAATATTGGAAAAATCCTCGACCTTCGTCTGCTCATTATTGCGGTCCTATATTATTCAAATACGCCAAGGAATCTTCGGAACTAATAAAGTCAACTGTAAGTGATATTAAGAATCAGATTTCAAATATAAGACCGTTTGTACATAAAATCAACGAAGAAAAAACCATTAGTGTCAATTTGGAATTTTTCCTTACTACGATTGATGGAAAAGTTCTTAACGAACTTACTAATACTAAATCGAACTTGAAATGCGCATTTTGCAAAAAAACACAGAAGGAATTTTAAAATTTGGATGATTCCATAAATGAAGAGGAAAACTTAGAATATTACATGCAAGAATTAGATGTGTAGAGTTATACCATTCCGCGAGAGGGAGGGTCTTTTGAAAACAGCACGCCAGCCAAGGAAAAACAAAAGACTAGGAATAAAATTATTCAAGAAAATTTTGTAGACAAACTATCACTGAAGGTGGACTGCCCTAAACAGGGATTTGAAAACACAAACGATGGAAACTCATCACGGACATTCTTTGAGAAAATCGAAATTACTGCAGAAATAACTGGGGTGGATATTGACATTGTGAAAAGATTGGGTGTCATTTTAAATATTTTAAACTGCAAAGAAAAACAAATACCCCAATTTTAATGAATTTGCCTCGAAGTGAGCAGAGCTGTTACTAGAAAAATATCCTGAAAAGAAGCCAACTCCCACGCTTCATAAAATTCTGGCAAATGGTCAAATTTTAATTGAACATCAGAACATTATCCAAGAGAAACAAAGAGTTATCATTAAAAGTAGTTTATCAATCTAAAAAAATTAAAATTATGCATTTTACATAGCAAAATATGCACCGGCAACAAGGTTCAACTTTAACACATTATTGTGAAGCTTTTAGACAATGTAGCATAATTTACTTAAGCAGATTAAATTTTAATTTAGATTTTTCTTTCAAATGCAGTTTGTTTCATGAAGATATCTTTATTCTTTCACAAGCTATTAATTTAGTAAGCTGAAACGGCCGAATGTCCCACTGTGCGGCAGCGACTCTACATTTATACCCGATACTCAGTCAGTATGGCTCCCTTCCGCCAGAGGGCGCACCCATTCTCGTATCTTCGAAATTGTGGATGATACAGATTTTTATCGCTTGTGACGGCGGAGAGCGCGTGGCAAAATTTTTGAAACTAACTTGATTCATTGTGATATCACAGGGGTATGGATACACCAATTTCATTGCTGTAGCTCTTATAGTCTCTGAGAGATAGGCGTCAAACAAAACGGACAGACAGACATGTCTCAATCGACGCGGCTATTGGTGCTGATCAAGAAAACGCTTTCTTCTGGACGTTACACATCCATTTTGTGCACAAATTTAATATACCCATATACTTTTTTTGAGTATCGGGTATAAAAAAACAAAACGCTTAAAGCGCGATTAGTATAACTGAGTGGAGAGAGTGCAGCGGTTCTAGCAACAGCCAATAAAAAGAGCGCTACTGCTCAGAAAGTTTCGGGAGCGAGAGTGATTACTAAAGCAATGGCTACGAGATAAGAGCGGGCTAAGTCATAACGTACTTACAAAACAAAACACGACTAATCGACACACGAAATAAATAATTTGTTAAGCTATTAAGCGTTTTTAATAACTTTTGTAAGTTTGATTTAAATAAAAAGTCGAGTGGGTTTAAATAAGAGGCACAATTTATTGTTATATGTAGACCGACGTATGCGTACGTACATATTTTGCAATTTATTGATACACGAAAGCGAAAGTATGTATGTAACGGCAGGAATGAAGAAGGCGGACAGAGAGTCTAAAGAACGGCCGCTGCTGTGCGTAAGCATTGCGGCAAGCAACGATTTTGTACAGTGGGCAGTGGAAATATCAAACAGTAATGGTGATTTACGTTAGGCTGCACCACTGGCTATAATTTAAAGTATTTATGCTGCTTGACCCCACATACCCCCGTTGGAAGCCTGACTTTCAACAGCATATTTAAGGGGAAGCAGGCACAGCTTGTTAATGGCGCGCTTGGTGATTCCAGATGACGTCTTCAGCACAGCGAAGGAAACGCCATCTCGTCCAGGAAAAAGCTCGACCACTCGTTAGAGGCCACTTCATTGGAGAAAGATTCTCATCCTTGACAAGAACCAAATCTGCAACTTCTAAACTAGGCTACGCAGTGCGCCACTTTGAGCGCTGCTGCAGTGACGTGATACTCCTCCTTCCACCGGGACCAGAAAAGCTGCTGCAGGTACGAAACGGGCTGCCAGCCGTCCAGGCGATCGAAGTTTAGCTGCGTGACGTCAGGCTCAGCGAACGAAGCAGGAGGGCCACCATTCAAGAAATGCGCTGGAGTTAGAACATCTAGATCGGCAGGGCTCTCTGAAATTGAAACTAAAGGTCTTGAATTAATCACTGCCGTGATGTGGCACAACAGCGTCCGCAGCTCGTCAAATCCAAGAACCGATTTGCCTATCGCACGGTAGAAGTGGTACTTGGCCGTCTTCACTGCAGCCTCCTATAGACCACCCAAATGCGGGAGCGCGGAGGAATGAAATGCCAGTCAATAGCCTCGAGCAAGCAAAAATCCAGCAGCGCCTTCTTAACATTAAACATTAAACATTATGGTCATCGCTGAGGACCAGGCGCTTTAGCTCCATCAGTTCATTCCTAGCGCCGACAAAATTGGTTGCGTTGTCTGACCAAATTTGCCGCGGCTTCCGTCTGGTACATATGAAGCGCTTTAGTCCATGAAGAAATGCAACTGTCGATAGGTCATTTATCAGCTCCAGATGAACGCAGACGTAGCACTTGATTGGAGCCTTGTTGCGTGCCTCCGGTTTGTAGAAAAACGGCCCACAAAAGTCCACGCCTGTGATCTCAAAGGCATGAGAACCTTCGAGCCACTTCTTCGGAAGATCAGCCATATTGTGCTCCAATACCCTGGGCTTCAGTCGAAAGCATCTTACGCACTTGTTCACTGCCTTGTTTACCGTCTTCCTCCCCCCAATTGGCCAATATTGGGATCGAATTAGTCCAAGCAAAGCTCGAGGACCAGCGTGCAGATTCCGCCCATGAAAATGGGAGATAATGGCAAGAGTAAGTGGATGGCTGCTGGGCAAGATGATTGAATAACGGCCATCAAAATCCAACGAAGAGTTTTTCAGTCGACCATCTACCCTGAGAAGTCCAAACTGATCCATGAATGGCGATAACGATGCGATTGAGCTCTATGAGGAGACTGCCCCTTGTCCGCAGTAACTTTATGTCCTCCTATAGCTGAGTACGCTGGACTAGTCGTAGCAATACCTGGGTTCCATGTTCAATGTCTGAGACAGTGAGTCCGGGGCGCCGAATTCGGTTGCCAAACTTGTGAATGTATGAATTCGCATACTTGGAATCAGCAACAATGTCCATGTAGGGCGATTTAACCAGAAGAGCCTTCCGGCGAAGTTCAAGGCCTGCTTATCAGGTAGCACGGTGGGTGGCCAGTCATCTGAGGAGCCGCAAAGAAATGGAGGACCATGAGCCCAAAGAGGTGACTCATTCAGCTCAGTCGGATGAGCCCCTCGAGACAGAATTTCGGCTGGGTTTAAAGCTGTGGGGACATAACGCCATTCCATTTTTTTGGTCATTTCCTGAATCGTTGCCACTCTATTTGCAACAAATATATTAAATCTTGACGACTCGTCCCGAATCCAAGAGAGCGCAACGGCAGAATCACACCAACAGTAACACCTTCCCTTGAAGACATTCATTCCAGCTATCTCAGATATAAGCCTAGCCAGCAACTTCGCTCCACAAAGCTCCAACTTTGGTACCGTAAGTGTCTTCAAAGGAGCCACACGAGATTTGGCACAAAGTAAGTGACTGCTGGAATGCTGACCCTTGGACACGACATAAATGCATGCACCATAAGCCTCGATGCTGGCTGAAATTTTAGAATAGTTTTTCTAAATGAAAGAGACCGAAAACTTGGGTTGCTGCAATTTATTGTATTTACGACGAAAAAAAAGGAATGCATGCGTTCGTTCGTTTCAATAGATTTTTCTCGACGTCTCCCATATATTCAAAACAATTTCTTCTTAGCCTATCTTACCTACGGTGGCAAAGCGGGGCGAATTCGCCAAGAGCGAGAGAGTGAGCTTTTATTGCGCTCCCGCTGTGCCCTAGCCTAACTTACACTAGACTTCATAAAATTCGATCCTAATAACAATTATAATACAGATTATACGCCAAATGGCGCTACACCGGCCCCGTTGAAGGCCTGGAAGGCTTCAAACAAGTGGCAGAAGCGCCAACTTGTGGATTGGCCTCCTGAACGTGGCTCCGCTGCTCGTCCTTAGGTCGGCCACACTGACCCTTCCGTCCTGCCCGGCGGTTGTTCCGACCACCCTTCCGAGGAGCCACTGTTGAGGGGCAGGTTGTCCTCGGCGACGATTACGAGGTCGCCTTCCTTGACATTTGGTTCCTCCTGGTGCCACTTGCATCTTATTTGCAAGCCCAGCACATACCCCGGGACCATCGCTGCCAGAACATTTGCCTGGCTGACGAGACAAGCCGCCATCGCTTTAAGCAGCTCAGACCCTCCTGGTCCGGGGTCCTGGGTGCTGGGGTGCGATGAGCGGCCCGCCTGTCAGCAGGTGCCGGGAGTCAGCGCGTCTCCGTCGCTTGGGTCTGGGCTTAGGGGTCCTAGCGGGCGCGAGTTGAGTACCGCCTCGATCCCGACCAGCACGGTCTCCAGCTCCTCTGCGGTGAGGAGAGCGCTTCCGACTGCCCGTAGGAGTAGGCCCTTGGCAGACTTCACACCGGCCTCCCAAAGAAATTTGTCGCGTTGTCGCAGTTCACGCGTTGCGGACATCCTCGACGACCGACGAACCTTTGGAATGCCAACAAGAAGGAATTAGTCGTCAAATCGGAGACAATTTCTAAAATGAACCGCCTTGGACGCAAAACAGACAAATAACGCTATGTAGGACTTATAAGGGGGCCTTCCACGAATTTTCAGAGTCGTATAGACTGGGCCACAAAAATCAACGCCACATACTGAAAATGGGCGGAGAGCACGGAGCCGGTCTGCGGGTAAGTTGCCCATCATTTGGGTCTGGAGTAGAGGCTTGCATTTAAAGCAACGAATACACGACCTAACTGTCGCCCTGCAGACCGCCTGAGCATTCACTACCCAAATGCGCTGTCTAAGGATACTCACGAGTGCTCGTGGGCCGGCATGAAAATTCGTTTGATGCAGATAGCGAACGTATGTCTGCACAAACTGCGAGCGTTTTGTCAATAAAAGGGGAAACTTGGCATTGTATGACATAGGAGCGTTAACTAGTCGCCCCCCAACTCGCAACAACGAAAAGAGCACCAAGTCCCAGACTCTTCATGGATGAAGGAATTCAACCGCTGAAGACTGGGGCCTAACTTGGTGCCTTTACGAACCCTTTCAATATCTTCTTGAGACTCATTTTTCTGTGTTATTTCGACTATTTTAGAAACGCCTCATCTTATTCTACGGATGACGGAATTTTTCAAAGTTGAGACTTTTGTCTTTGCATTTTCGGATGAAGCGGAACACGAAAACGAACACTCTTAGCAGTTTGAGGTGCGACGAGTATCCCTCGATTACATCCACTAAATAATTTGGCTTGGCCGCGACGGTCAGTCCGACCGATTTTTCCGACTTTCCATCTGTAGCTCTTCTTCGGAAAGCTCGAAGTGTGGATTTCTGGCCCAGCTCTCTTCTTCAAACTTTAAGAACGCTGGTCCACCAAACCAGATCGACTGCACGATTTCCTCTACGTCACAACCTCTCGAAACTATGTCTGCTGGGTTCTGTTTTGTTGGCACATGCCGCCACGTAGCTTCCTTGACCACTCTTGAATCTCCGCTACTCGGTTCGCAACGAATGTTGACAACGACGAAGGGTGGGATCTGATCCAATGAAGAGTAACTTCTGAATCTGACCAGTATATTATTTTCTCAATTGGAACCTTGAGCAGCGATTTGATTCGGTGAAAATTTCTGCGAGAAGGTGAGCGGCACATAACTCAAGCCTTGGGAGCGTTTTCGTCTTGAGCGGCGCTACTTTCGACTTTGCAGTCAACAAAGGAAACCTTTGAAACCTTCTGCAGTCTTTCTACGGATATAGACGCAGGCTCCATAAGCTCTCATGGATGCGTCGGCAAAGGCATGTACTTGAATCGGTGACATGGGATCAGTATGCACAAATCGAGGTATGGTAATCTTCTCCAACTGACCCAAGGATTCTTTTAATAAGGTCCATGCTGTTTCCAAGTTCATTGGAATTGACTCATCCCAATCTAGCTTGTTAAGCCAAAGCTCCTGCAGTAGGATCTTTCCCTTAATTACTAAAAAGGACTTAACAAGCCAAGGGGTCAAACAGCTTTGATGTCAGCGATAAAATGTTCCGTTTTGTCGCTCGGAGACCCATAACTGACGTATCAATTTGGAACTTAAAGACGTCTTCGTGTGGCAGCCACGATATTCCTAACGCCTTAGTTGACTCTGAGTCCGAGATCGTTATCGGTTTAACTGTGCTCTCGGATCCGGTGACCTCAGGTGAGTTCGAAAACCATTTAGTCAATTCAATTAGTCAATTGTGTTGTCTGTGGTAGACATGTGAACCAAGGAGAGGTACTCTTCCATGAACTCCAAAGTACATTTTCTGTAACTCGGGGTCACGAGACAATCTTTTTTCAAGCGATAAAAACCGCCGTTTAGCCACTTCAAAGGAGTTGCCTAAGATACTGGGATCTGATTTGAACGGCAGTTTTACTTCAAAGCCGACCTGAAGGCACGACCTGAGTAGTCCTTCTATAATGCTCTTCACATAACTTGTGTTCAGGAGATAAAGACTTTTTAGAAGACGGCAATTCTTCCAGTGACCAAAACTTTTGTAGTGTGTTGTCGATGTGTATCACTGACTCTTCTCGACAACTCAAACAATTCCTCGCTTCTTGGGTGGCAGTCACCTTTGGAGTGTATCTGCCCGACACAATCCAGCCGAGAAGCGTTTTCTGCAGAGTTGGATAGTCAGGACCTTGTCGAATTTGACCAACAGATAAAAGTTCGAAAAAATGTTTCTGCACCTATTAACATATCTATCTTCTGTGGCTTGAAGAAATATGGGTCTGCAAGTGGTAAGTTCTTCCGGATTTTCCAGTCACTCACGTTAAGTGTTTGATCAGGGTGATACCCCGAAATGGACCTTAAAATCCAGAAATCGACCGAAAACTCACTACCAGTAATTCGCGACTTCACCACCGTGTGTATCTTTTTCTTGACTTGTGAATTGGATTCACCAATACCAAGCAAGTTGATACACGACTCCTCCCTACGGATCTGTAAGCGCTGTGCTAAGTCCTCAGTTATAAAATTGGTTTGAGACCCCGAGTCAAGCAGAGCTCGGGCCAAAACATGTTCACCATTATTTACTCTATCCATAGCTGTCGCATGGAGAGCATGCGAAGTGGAAGGTTGATTCTGATTGGGAGGAGGAGAAGAATTCTCTGGGGGTGATGGTAACGCCAGACTTTTATTCGCCACTGTGTACCTATGCAATAAGGTATGGTGTGAGCAGCCACACACTCGACACTTCTTAGCTTTGCATCGTACTACAGAGTGGCCTTGTTGCAGACAATTGATGCACAGGGATGCAGTTTTTGCGAATTCGAACCTTTGCATTACTGCCAGCCGACCAAATTGACTGCAATCTGTCAACAAATGGCCTTTCGCATTGCAGTAGCTGCATTGTTGGTTTTTGGTATTCGCGGTGGAACACGCGAATGAGCTCCGATTATGCGGCTTGCTTGGCACAGCTTTCTGCTCCTGCTTTGGTTTGTCGAATTTTCGGCCGAAAGATGCTGATGTCTGCGATTAAGCAACTTTTCACAGTCAGTCCAAAGTAGCAGCTTCTCATAATCGAGCTGTTCTTCCCATTTCTCTTTCGTCACCGGATCGACTCTGCTCAAGACGAGATGAATAATCATCGCATTCGAGATCTTTTTATCATCGCCTATCGACAACAATGAACCATATATGGATGAGGCGGTATCGATAAGGTTCCTTAAGGACGATGCTGATTGCTGGGTCATTTTGGGAAGACTAAATAGGGCATCAATGTGATTTTTAAAGATCAGACAATCATTATCGTAGACCCGTTTTAAGCTAGCCATTGCTTTCTCGTAGTTGGTCTCGGTTACTTGGAAAGCCCTAACTGTTCCCAACGCTTCACCGGAGAGAAACGAAAGCAAATGGTTGAACTTTTCGATAATTGGAATGCTTTCGTCATTTGTGTCTCAAATAAACCTATGAAGTTTTAAAGTCCGAAAAGTTGCCGCTGAACTGCGGCAGTGCTAACTTCGGAAGGCGAGCACGAGTTGGGCCACCATAAGCTGGTACTGCAGGTTTCGTCTCATCAGCTGTCTTCAAAGCGCAAATGAGAGACATTAATTTTGCCTTTGTGACAATTGAGAGTTCTTCCAACTCGACTCCAAATTCATCGTCAATGTCTATATCTTCAATCTTCTCTTGAAGTTCGCGTGCCGTGTCAATGCTACGCATCAGCGTTTCGAGTCTGCACTCGAGCTCCGTCAATACCAGCGGAATATCCCCCGCTTCTAAACGGTCCGCTAATAAACGAATGCCTTTGACACGGCAACTGCGCTTTTTCTTCAGCTCTTCAAGGACGATATTGTTGGCTTTTGAGGTCATATTGATTCTCAATACAAGCAACTGATGGCGAAAGGTCGTGTCTAATAATCGTATTCACTGCCGAGGCACTCACTGAAATAATGGGTAATTGTACCCAAACGAGGTAAAAAACCAATATACCCGACAAATTTAGGGTATTGCGTCACGTAGCTCAAGTGCTTACGTATCTAGTTCGTGGTTGTACCCAAACGAGGTGAAAAATCAATATACCCGGCAAATTTAGGGTATTGCGTCGCGTAGCTCAAGTGCTTACGTATCTAGCTCGTGGTTGTACCCAAACGAGGTTAAAAACAATATACCCGAAAAATTTAGGGTATTGCGTCGCGTAGCTCAAGTGCTTACGTATCTAGTTCGGGGTTGTACCCAAACGAGGTGAAACGAGGGGGAACGTTGTGAGTTGCTGCTGCGACCGCAACTCTACATTTATACCCGATACATAGTCAGTATGGCTACATTAAACGACAAAGAGTGCGTGCGAGAGAGACAGAAATCAGTCAGAACGTGTCGACGGGCGCTGCGTAGCCACTGCAAATTGATTTGTTACTTTTGGCTATAATAATAATCCGATCTTACTCGGATGCGGCAATCTGGTAGATATGGCCATTCTCTATGATTGTGCGTTTTAATTTTCTCCTATCTCCTATCTTCAAAATTGTGGTTGCCACAGATTTTCGTTGTTTATGGCTGCGGAAGGGGGTGGGCCGAAATTTTGAAACACACTTGTAGCAGTGAGCTATCAACAGTGAGTTCTGCAGTGAAAAATTACAAATAGTTTTGTAACAGTGAGAGCTCGACAGTCAGGTCTAATAGTATCTGAGATCTGTGGATGCTCCAGATTTTCGTCCCTTTGCGGGGCCGGAAGGGGTGTGGCGAAATTTTGAAACAAACTCGTCAAGGTCCGATATTTCAGGAGTGTGGATACCAAATTTGGTTGCTCTAGCTCTTATAGTCTCTGAGATCTAGGCGCTAATGTTTTGCGCTATGCAAAGCCGGCTATGCTACGTGTGTGTTAGAGAGAGACAGGGCGAGAAAAAATGAAATTGTTTTCTTCATTCTGGCTATAATAATGCTACGATCCAATTCAGATTCTGCAGTCTAGAAGATAAACTCATTCTCTACGATTCTGCGTTTTTGGTTTTCTCGTATCTTTAAAATTGTGGATGCCACAGATTTTCGTCCTTTGTGGAGCGGAAGTGGGCGGGTCGAAGTTTTGAAATACAATTGTAGCAGTGACATATCACAGATGTTTGGATACAAAACGTCGTTGCTCTAGCTCTTATAGTCTTTGAGCACTAGGCGCTGATAGGGACGGACGGACGGACGGACGGACGGACGGACGGACAGACAGACATGGCTCAATCGACTCGGCTATTGATGCTGATCAAGAATATATATACTTTATGGGGTCGGAAACGCTTCCTTCTGGACGTTACACACATCCATTTTCACCACAAATCTAATATACCCCAATACTCATTTTGAGTATCGGGTATAAAAACAATATACCCGACAAATTTAGGGTAGAGCGTCGCTTGGCTGGCGCGTAAACGAAAACCACACAAGAATAGCAACGAACAGCAATGGTGACAAGCGAAAACGAAAAAATTCACCGCTGTAGTTCTGAAGAATGGATGTTGTGTATACGTATGCACCGACGACGATCGACGCTAAATTGATTTGCAAAGCACGACTTTGTCTTAATTGATAGTTGGATCCCACTGACACCAAACGAATATACCCGACGAAAACAGGGTAGCGCGTCACTTGGTATTTGGTTTGGATCAAGCGCGCCAAACAAAAGAACAGCGATAAGCAACGGTGAGGAGCGAAAGCGAAACGAAAAATTCACCGCTGCAGCTGCGTATTGGTATGCGTGCTTGGCCAACGACCCAACTACATATATATTTGACACAACGAAAACGAGAAAGGGAAGGGGTGACAGCGATTGCAGTTAAAAACGAGGGGAACGTTGTGAGTTGCTGCTGCGACCGCAACTCTACATTTATACCCGATACATAGTCAGTATGGCTACATTAAACGAAAATCAGTCAGAACGAGTCGACGGGCGCTGCGTAGCCACTACAAATTGATTTGTTACTTTTGGCTATAATAATAATCCGATCTGATTCGGATTCGGCAAGATTCGGCAATCTGGTAGATATGGCCATTCTCTATGATTGTGCGTTTTTAATTTTCTCCTATCTTCAAAATTGTGGTTGCCACAGATTTTCGTTGTTTAAGGCTGCGGAAGGGGGTGGGGCGAAATTTTGTAGCAGTGAGCTATCAACAGTGAGTTCTGCAGTGAAAAATTTCAAATAGTTTTGTAGCAGTGAGAGCTCGACAGTCAGGTCTAATAGTCTCTGAGATCTGTGGATGCCACAGATTTTCGCACTTTGCGGGGGCGGAAGGGGTGGGGCGAAATTTTTGAAACAAACTCGTCAAGGTCCGATATTATAGGAATCTGGATAAAAATTTGGTTGCTCTAGCTCTTATAGTCTCTGAGATCTAGGCGCTAATGTTTTGCGCTATGCAAAGCCGGCTATGATACGTGTGTGTTAGAGAGAGACAGGGCGAGAAAAAATTAAATTGTTTTCTTCATTCTGGCTATAATAATGATACGATCCAATTCAGATTCTGCAGTCTAGAAGATAAATTCATTCTCTACGATTCTGCGTTTTTGGTTTTCTCGTATCTTTAAAATTGTGGATGCCACAGACTTTCGTCCTTTGTGGGGGCGGAAGTGGGCGGGGCGAAGTTTTGAAATACACTTGTAACAGTGACATTTTACAGAAGTCTGGATACAAAATGTCGTTGCTCTAGCTCTTATAGTCTTTGAGCACTAGGCGCTAATAGGGACGATAGAGCTAGAGCAACCAAATTTTTTATCCACATTCCTATGATATCGGACCTTGACGAGTTCGTTTCAAAATTTCGCCTCACCCCCTTCCGCCCCCGCAAAGGACGAAAATCTGGAGCATCCACAGATCTCAGAGACTATTAGACCTGACTGTAGAGCTCTCACTGTTACAAAACTATTTGTAATTTTTCACTGCAGAACTCACTTTTGATAGCTCAATGCTACAAGTGTGTTTCGAAATTTCGCCCCACCCCCTTCCGCAGCCATAAACAACGAAAATCTGTGGCAACCACTTTTTGAAGATAGGAGAAAATTAAAACGCACAATCATAGAGAATGGCCATATCTACCAGATTGCCGAATCTGCCTAATCCGAATCAGATCGGATTATTGTTATAGCCAAAAGTAACAAATCAATTTGCAGTGGCTACGCAGCGCCCATCGACACGTTCTGACTGATTTTCTGTCTCTCTCGCACGCACTCTTTGTCGTTTAATGTAGTCATACTGACTATGTATCGGGTATAAATGTAGAGTTGCGGTCGCAGCAGCAACTCACAACGTTCCTCCTCGTTATTAATACGTTTAATTTGCGAGTCCACCCGGGGGCGCCATGAAATTTTAGAATAGTTTTTCTAAATGAAAGAGACCGAAAACTTGGGTGGCTGCACATTATTGTATTTTACGACGAAAAAAAAGGAGTGCGTGCGTTCGTTCGTTTCAATAGATTTTTCTCGACCTCTCCCATACATTGAAAACAATTTCTTCTTAGCCTATCTTACCTACGGTGGCAAAGCGGGGCGAATTCGCCAAGAGCGAGAGACCGAGCTTTTATTGCGCTCCCGCTTTGCCCTAGCCTAACTTACACTAGACTTCATAAAATTCGATCCTAATAACAATTATAATACAGATTATACGCCAAATGGCGCTACACTGATCGCAAAATCCGTGAATTTCCAGCGTAGAGTCTGGAAGGAGTACAAGCCGAGGAAATTCAAGTCGACGAATCTGACCAAAACTGGTGCATATTTCCTGCCACTCGTTGTTCAGTGCGACTGGAAGGCTTTCATCCCAGGACAACTTCTCTTGGCACAAACGCTGGCGAAAGATTTTGGATTTAGTAATTACGGGACCAACTAGTCCGAGAGGATCGTAGAATCGCGCTATTATGGCGCCCAACGTGGGGCGAGCTGATTCAGTTTCCATAGGTCGGGAAAGACAAGTGAGAATACCCAGTGGTGCGTGGCATATGTAATTACATTACATATTTTTCCGCTCAACTTGGTGCAAACTAGTCCAAGATCGCAGATTCCAAAACATCAGGAACAGCAGTTGTGAATAAGATAGTAAATATTTTGTACGACAGAGCAATTGACTAGGAGTGAATTAGTTCCTTCATTTTTTAGTTCCAGCTTTATTTTTATAAATTCATTGATCCAGAGTGCGAGTAGGATTGACTGGCGAAGCAGATTGTTGGCGGGACCGAGAATCTACCGCTCGTTAAACTACTGTATGCAATTCTTTTTGGATCAGAATTTGATACCGAATGATAGACAGGATATCCGAAGGAATGTTGAGTTCCGGAGGGTGAACTGCTGAAATAAGTTTTAGGAAACTTATCGGCAAATTACTGTCTTTCACGGAACAAAATACCATTTTTCATTTCAGTTATCTGGAAAAAGATTTATTTCCTGATTGGCGAGCTTGACACCCAAATTGTCTTAGAATTATATATTTGGACGGATTCGGATTATAACTAGGTTTAGAGGTGTTAACTTGAAGCAGTCAGGATAGTCTCTAGGAAAGTTAAGGGGAAACCAAAGTTTTAGTGGGCGTTGGGTTATGATAACTTCGATTCGAATACAATATCTCTTGGTATTCGTGATCAAGATTGTACGATCAATAGTTGTCGTAACTAAAATCTGCTTATTGACTTGGTGCACCCAAGAAATTTCTTCTTCTTTTTTTTTTTGGTTAATTGAGCAAGACTATTACTTAACTCGGAATGAATTTGACCTCTTTTTCGGATCGTTACGGATAGGAAATATTTTAAGAATTTAGGAAAACATTTTTGGTACATTAATATTCATCTTGGATTTGCTTTGAGGGAAAGTTATTTTTCAAAGACACCATGAATAGAACAATTGTTCAACATAGTCCCAGAATGGCTCGGGAGAAGTCTAACGACAGCATTATGATTTTCGAAGCGGAACATCGCTGCAATATTTATAAGGAAGCAATATTGTCAAAGGAAGAGTGCAGTGTCACACCCTGTGATCACTTCTTTCATCAGCATTGCATAGTCCCGCATATTGAAATGCATAAGGAATGCCAAGTTTGTAAAAAGTTGGTTAGTGTTAAAGACATTAAATCAGTCCATGTGGGTTCGGGTGAAGAAGGTTCTATGGGTACGTTAAGAAACCCACAACCGCAAACAGGAACCATTCCAAAAGGATATAATACACGAAGTACAGGACATAGAACCATCGAAAAAGAAGTAGGAAAGGAACCGAGTACAAAATATTCAGCGAAAAAGGAACGACGAACGGCAAAAAATGCAAAGGCACAGGCCGCAGTTAGGCAAAAGCACCCCTCGTAAATATTCGAGGTTTAGAAATACCAATTATACAAGGAACGGATAGTGTGAATCAGTCACTGACGAATTCTAGTAGCATAGGGGAGACAAATTGGACTTCACTACTAGAGAGTCTGGAAGCGATAATCGAGGCAAAGTTAGCAGCTCGGCAGCTAATAATACCACTGTAGCACGAGATAATCTCCCTAGAAACCCATCTGTTCGAGAATTTAACGTGAATAACCGTGAAAACAATCGATCAATCTGTACGTTGAGTCCAGAAAAGATAACGCACTTAATTCAGAATTGGGGTTTACGATTTGATGGAGCATCAAAAGGGTTACCGGTTGAAGAATTTCTGTATCGTCTTCGAGCGTTTACGCATGACTGTCTTAGCAGCGATTTTAAAGCCATCTGCAAAATCTACATTCTGCTTGCCGGAAAAGCGAGATTGGTATGGGCAATATCGAAAAGAAGTCGTCGTGATCGAGTGGCAGGAGTTCTGTACGGCCCTTAAACGGCAATATGTGGATTTGCGTACTGACGATGAGACAGAAGAGGAAATGAGGAATGAGGCTAGAAAGCAGGAAGTAGGAGAAAGCTTTGATGACTACTATGATGACGTTATAAGTATTGCAACTCGGTTGACAGTACCTCTGGAAGAAGCGCGACTCATAAAGATTATGGAAATATGACATCAGATTTTATTCGAAGAAATTTCATCCGTGGGACAATTAAGAAAAATGTGTCGTATGAGAGAAAATTTGATAGCAGAACAAGCAGGATTAAAGTCGCAGAACAAGATTTTTGATAGATTTGGAAAGCAAAAGAAAGTAGCAGAACTGGAAAGCGATCAAGACAATTTTGAAAGTGTCTCAGGCGAAATAGAAGCGGTGCAGGTGGCGAAGCGTATTTTGAAATGTTGGAATTGTGAGCAAGAAGGACATTGTTGGGATATGTGTACTCAAGTAAGAACAATTTTTTGCTATGGATGTGGTGAGAAAAATGTTTATAAGCCGCAGTGTGCAGTCTGTCTTAATAGGAAGTCGGAAAACCAGAAGAAGGGTCCATTCGATCACGATCGTCGTTTGGTCCCAAAGTAGATCAGGAAAGTACTCAATTGGAGCAGGTGGCAGTCCCTATTGCCTTCATGTCAAAAAAGATGAATCGTTGTCAAAGGAATTATACCGTCACCGAAAAAGAATGTCTAGCTGCGGTTCTGGCCGTAAAGAAATTCAGGGCGTATGTGGAAGGACAGGAATTTTCAATTGTCACGGACCATGCTTCTCTAAAGTGGTTAATGTCTCAAACATACCTGAGCTCCCGGTTGGCGCGTTGGGCCTTAAAACTTCAAGGGTTTGGGTTTAAAATCTACCACCGCAAGGGGAGTCAGAACGTGGTCCCGGATGCATTGTCCAGAACCTTCACCGAAGATCTCTCTCCTATTGAGATAGCCAGTCTGATAGACCTACAGGCCAAAGAGTTCGATGATCCAGATTACGTGGCCCTGAAAGATAAAATAAATTCAGCCAGCTATCAGATATCCGATGTGAAGGTTAAAGATAGGTGTATTTATCGCCGAGCGGAGCATGCGTCGGACGAGAAATTATCGGACGACACATGCTGGAAACTGTGGATACCCAAGGGATTGATTCCGGAACTCTTAAGGAAGGCCCATGAGGACCCGTTGGCTTCGCATTGCGGAATAGGCAAGATGCTGGAGAATTTGAGGAGATATTACTACTGGCCCAATCTAGTGATAGATGAAAGCCTATGTAAACAATTGTGTTGTTTGCAAGACAACGAAGCATCCTAACCACACCTTAAGGCCAGCTTTAGGTAAATCGGGCTATTCCGAAAGGGTCTTTCAGAGATTGTATGTAGACTTTTTGGGCCCATATCCGCGTAGTAGCTCAGGGAACATCGGACTTTTTATAGTCGTCGATCATGCTTCTAAGTTTCCATTTTTAAAGCCGGTGCGGAAGTTCACAGCCGACGCAATAATTCCTTTCCTTGAACAGGAAATTTTTCATTGCTATGGCATACCGGAAACGCTTGTGTTGGATAATGGGGTCCAGTTCAAGTCAATCGTCTTCAACGCCTTGCTGGAAAAATATAATGTCGCTCACATGTATACAGCCTTATATGCTCCCCAGGCCAATGCGTCCGAGCGAGTAAACCGATCGGTATTGGCGGCCATTAAGGCGTATATTCACCCTAATCAGAAGAACTGGGACGAAGCTCAGCAGCATTTGTTGTGCCCTTCGCTCCAGCCTGCATTCAGCTATCAAAACCACCCCTTATAGAATGGTTTTTGGCCAACACATGATAACCGATGGGAAAAGCTATCGAGTGTTGAGGGATTTGGAATTGCTGGAAGACAGGACAGTCCAACTGGATAAAGATGATTCCTTGGATCTCATTCGTCGGTCAGCTCGGAACGCTATGCAAACACAACGCCAGCGTAACGAGCGCGCATATAACTTGCGCAGCAGAGAGGTTTCATTTAGTCCAGGTCAAGAGGTTTTTAGGCGGAATTTCCAGCAAAGCAATTTTACAAAGGGCTTTAGCGCCAAACTTGCTCCAGTATTTGTGAAGGCAAGGGTTAGGCGCAAACTGGGGTCAGCGTATTACGAAATCGAGGATCTGCAAGGCCACCTCATTGGTAAATATCACGCTAAGGATCTTAAGCAGTGACGGAGGCCTGACAAGCCGTGATCTTCCATGGGCGAAGTCTCTTCCCCTCAAGTCGGATCTTGGTGGGGGGGAAATTGTAGTGTGGCTTGTCGGCCAGGAAGGCCTAAAAGTATGTGGGGGAAATGGTTAACCTTCTCTCGGGGATCGCTATCGCAATTGAGTGGAAGAGCCACGTTCGGAGAACAACTTCTCCAAATTGGATCGGGTCCGAAGTGGCTCGACGAAGCGATGGGCAATGAGTTGGAAAAGGAAGAAGAGTCAGTTCCCAAGAAGGGGTAAAAGAGTTGAGAAGTGCGCGCTGCTAACAGAAGGAAATAACGTTTTACAGACGCGAAAAGTTGAACGCCGGCTGAAAGAAAAATACCGTTGGACCAAGCCAGTGGAAGCATCTGGGCGCAGCATACGACCGCTCCGCTTCAGGGAAGCGGGCCACGACAACGCCGGTATCCAAAGCCGCTTCGACCTCTACAGCGACGGTATCGTTACCGCCAACAACAACAGCTAGGCAGCAGTCATTCCGCTAGTCAGCTACAGCGCCAACAGAACAGCTAGCCGCAGCAGCCCAGTCCACCGCGCTAACATTGGCTGTTACCGCCCACAACAACAGCTAAGCAGCAGTCATCCCGCTAGTCAGCTACAGTGCCAACAGAACAGCTAGCCGCAGCAGCCCAGTCCCCCGCGCTAACATTGGCTGTTACCGCCCACAACAACAGCTAAGCAGCAGTCATCCCGCTAGTCAGCTACAGCGCCAACAGAACAGCTAGCCGCAGCAGCCCAGTCCCCCGCGCTATCATCGACCGTTAGCACCAACAGAACGGCTTGCCGTAGCAGCCAAATCACCCGTGCTAGCATCGGCCGTTAGAGCCAACAGAACGGCTTGCCGTAGCAGCCAAATCCCCCGCGCTGGCACCGACGGTTCACGCCAACAACAACAGCTAGCTTCGGCAGCTGACATCTCCACATCAAACATCATACAACCGGACTACCACCTACATTAGTTCAGTCGCCTTCAGCGAAAAACATTTAATAATTTATCCCAAGGGAGGGGAATGTAAACCGGGGAAGGGTATAGGAACCCGAAGCAGCATAGCTGAAGACCCTCGCAGTCCCTCTTCTATCTTTTCCTTCATTCCCTCTTCTCTTTACCTCCAAAAACAAAAACAAAAATAAAAAAACCCATCCCGCCAAGCTCAAGCGTCGCTCCCGCGATCTGGGACGACAAGCGTAGAGCGAGACAGGCAAACGCCGCATCGGTGCGGATGAGCGTAGGGGCTTGGAGAGCGTGATAATGCTCTCGTAGAGGTCTTCGTGTTTTTTCTTGCGTTTCAGCCGACGTCGAAGCGCTTCTACGTTGGAGAGGAACAAAGTGCATGCAACTGCCACCAGCAGGTAACAAATATTTAATCTCGTGCCCGCTCTATATCCGGCCTATGCTGAGTAGTGTCTCCGAACTCCTTCCCTCACTCCCCTTTTTCCCATGACCCAGTTGAGGGGTTCAGAAGCTTACGCTAGCTAAAATTGTGGTTAACATTCCAGCTGAATAACATAGGTTATCATTAACAGCGTCAGCTACATAATCTTAACATTAACCTTATACCTTATACATTTACATGTTAGTTTTTACAGATTAGATATTTTTAGTGTAATTAATGTTCAAGGGGGTGCATAAAGTTGGGTCTTCTTCTGAATAAATTTATAATGTTCGATATGTGTTAGAGCGTGATTATTGGAGCCATGCGTCGGGTATCGTCCCCGTCAAGGTAGTCATAGTGGCCAAAGGGATCGTCAAAACGAGGAGATGGAGATGACGATCATGGTTGGGAGGGCTATGCGCAAGCTCAACACCTGCTGCGTTTAAAGGCGCCACTATGGCCTAGTCCGGTTCCGTCCTGTCTGTCCGTCGCTGTAAGTGTATGGGTGTTCTATGTTGTGGATAGCGTCAAATAGCACGTGATTAATAATTGAGTTTTTAATGTTTGCGAGCCCGGTATCCGAGCGAGTTTCAAACCCATCCCTACTTTACCGAATATGGAAGCCGGATCCAGCACGTGCTTCGTGTTGGATACCACCACCACCCGCTCGAACGGTATAGGTAACATGCTACAGTATTTATCTATATAAGATATTAATTAAAGAAATAATTATTTGGCGCCCAACGTGGGGCCCTATCTGTCATTATGACAGGTCCATCCGGTATGCCCCGATCTAAGGTAAAAGTATACGTCCATGACATCCGACGGTACATTCACGACCTATCCACAATATTAGCTTCTTATTAATTGACACACGAGACTCGCATCCTTTAACCGCTGCCTATGTTTTAGCTACCCGAGCTCTAACATCTCAGGCTAATAAAGGGAGTTGATGCTAACTAGTTTTTTTGTAAAAAGGTGTTGCTTAGTGGTTTTCTTACGCGGACAACTGAGCTGCGACCATCCACCTTTGGACGATTAATACTTAAAGAGTTAGCGTGTGTGTCCTTTGTATCTCCGTTCTGATTCTTGTCTGTTTACTGGAGTATTAGTGTCACTGATGTTCTTGAAATCGACATAAACTCGATTGTTGCCGTTCGCCTTTTGGGTTTCTGTTCTATTTGTTAGTTGTTGTCAGTGATCCGTAAACTGTAATCGCAATATCAGATGTTCATTTAATGTTCGGGGTGAAGGTGTAATTGTCCACATTGCATGTTGCTGACAAGACATCTTATAAACGTACAAACCTCTCTTCAGATACGGATATGGGACAAGGCGATTGATACGACAGTGACGAAAACCGATTGCATGGCATCCAGATTATAAACTTTTTGATTTTTTTTTTCTTTCTGTGCTAAAATATTTTTTTTGTTTTCACTACTTATTTTTATTTGATATCCAAATTATTAGAAATTACTAAACATAATCGTTAGTTATGCCTTTAACTCGAAGTAACGAGAATTTGTCCACATTGCAAGACACAGGGAGAACTTGTGTGATTTGCTCAGAAAAGATTACCTTCAAGCCCAACTGCTTGTTACCATCTGTGGCCACGAGTTCCATAGAGGTTGTTTTTCCTCCAGATCTGGGAATAGTCGGATCTGTCCCGAGTGCCCCGGCTCGCAGCTAAGTGCATCTCTAGAAAGTTTGACCGCCGACCCTGAGCCTTCCGGTTCAAATCCTCGAGCTCCTTCAGTGGCCCATTCTTTATTGACTCGCGCTCAGAGTAAGAGAACAGCGGAAGCCAACATGTCAAACCCAAATATTCCGTCTATGGCACAAGCCTCGGTTGCCCCATCAGATGATGGTCAGGTTTCAATGGTGGATAGCATGAGACAAGCTATGGCGGAGGCAATGGCAGCGGCCATGTTGCAACAGACAGAATTCCTTTCTCAGGCCATGAACCGGCAGACGGAACGGTTAGTTGAAACCATGGCTTCAGCCTTCCAGCGCAGTGCTCAACCGGCAGCTTCCCCGGGGGAATTACCCCAACAGCCTCTATTCCACCCAATAGACCCGAGGGTACAGCTGCCAGATCAAGAGCCCAATCGCCCAAGTCAGTGCGAAGTGACAATCAGTCACGCGGCACTTCGATAAAGTACGTTGAGGCCCGACAAAGTCACCCAAATTATGACGAACTGGAAGTTGCGGTTCACGGGGAAGGGTCCAATGACAGTGGAAGATTTTATTTACAGGGTGGAAGCATTGGCAGCCCAAACATTGGAAGGAAATCTAGACTTGGTGGCTTAAAATGTGAATAACCTGTTTGAGGGTATTGCCAGTGATTGGTATTGGCGGTACCACAAAAGTGTTAGAGTGGTCCAATGGCATGCTTTGTGCTCAGCATTGAGAGGCCAATTTATGGACGATCGTACTGATCGGGATATTCGATCAGAAATAGAACAGCGGAAGCAGCGATCGAGTGAGTCTTTTGATGAGTTTTACCGAGTAATAGCTTCATTGGCTGACAGGCTTACACAGCCAATGTCAGAGCAGGCCATGGTAGAGACTTTACGGGCCAATCTCCTTCCAGAAATTCAGCATGAGATGTTGTACGAGCCCGCAGCCTCGGTCTCACAACTACGTAGACTGGTCAGGACTAGGGAAACTCAAGTGACAGTACATCGACCAGTGCAAAGACGCCAGGTTTGTGCTGTGCAATGCCAGGTCGAGCAAATCTCAGACGCCGAGGGGTCGAGGAAGAATTTGAGGTGGCAGCTATGGAGCTGGTGTGCTGGAATTGCACCACCAAAGGCCATAGGTATCAGGAGTGCACAGCAGATAGACGAGTCTTCTGTTATGGGTGCGGGAAGGCAGATACCTACAAGCCCAGTTGCAGCAGATGTAACAGCCAAACGCCAAAAACTCTTTAGGGCGTGCACAGCTGAAAAAGCACGCAAACCAATGATTTCGAAGTCGACCATGACCGAATAAGATCAAAGGACACGAGTCCTAACACCAGCCCAGACCTCCAATCGATTCTCGATCCACAACCCACAACTAGTGACCCCCCGGTAAGCAGCTTGTCCCGATCGAAAACACGGAGGAGCAAATTTTAAAAGATCCAAAAGCCGAACGCCGACTCCTCCTGTCGGCGATTGTAGGCCAACTGGGCGACCTATGACCTTACGCCCAAGTCCAAATTCTGGACAAGTTCATAGTTGGTCTAATGGACACGGGCGCTTCCGTAAGTTGCATCGGTGGGAGTTTGGCAGCAGAGCTGCCAGCGTTAGATATGCCGTTCGTTAAACTAGCCGCTACAATTCGGACGGCTGATGGACAATCGCAACAAATCACAGGGCGTTTAACCACAGAGGTGACTTTCAGAGGGGAACACAAGAATCTGACCTTCTACATAGTACCCTCATTATCCGGAGATCTGTATTTGGGTATAGACTTCTGGAAGCACTTCAAACTTTTGCCCGAACCGTTTTTGCAAGAAGGGCGTGTGATTTCGGCGCTGGAAGACCCACAAACACGACCCTTAACACCATCCCAGCAGCAATCACTGCATTCAGTAATTAAGGGTTTTCCGTCATACGCTGAAAAGGATTAGGTCATACTCAGGTCATCACTCATTCCATCGATGTAGGAGATGCTAAGCCTATTAAGCAAAGGCATTATGCCGTGTCACCAGCTACGGAGAAACTAATGTACGCCGAGCTAGATCCGAATGATCAAACTAGGTGTCATAGAAGAGTCCTGCAGTGCATGGTCCTTACCTGTAGTGCTGGTCAAAAGCCGGGTAAGGTGAGACTCTGTATTGATAGCCGGAAATTGAACGAAGTAACGGTCAGGGATGCGTACCCAATGCCGTTGATAGAGGGAATTCTAGGCAGACTGCCAAAGGCAGAATTCATTACGAGTCTAGACCTAAAAGACGCCTTTTGGCAGATTCCTTTAGACAAAAATCGCAGGATAAAACGGCCTTTACAGTTCCAGGCAGTCCGCTGTATCAGTACCGGGTCATGCCTTTTTGGTCTCTCCAACTCTCCGCAAACGTTATGCAGGCTGATGGACAAAGTAATCCCACCGGACTTAAGAAACGAAGTCTTTGTATATTTGGACGATCTTTTGATCGTTTCAGAGACATTCGAGCGACATATGGAAGTACTTGGAGTGGTTGCCGTTGCACTCGAAAAAGCAAAGCTTACCATTAATGTGGGGAAGAGCAAATTTTGTCTCACTGAAGTCAAGTACTTAGGCCACATTATTGGAAACGGTACAATAGGTATAGACCCCAGCAAAATATCAGCCATTAAAGACTTCCCGGCGCCACGTTCGCTTAAGCAAGTTCGTCGATTTTTAGGGCTAACAGGCTGGTACAACAAATTTATCCGGAATTATGCCGCCGTGGCAGCCCCAATTACAGACACTCTTAGGAGTAACCGCAAATTTGTGTGGACCAGTGAGGCCCAGGAAGCCTTTGAGTTGTTGAAGCAGCAGATGTGTACGGCTCCTGTTCTGCACAGTGCAGACTTCGATCGTCCATTCTCGATACATTGTGATGCTAGCAACACCGGGGTGGGAGCGGTTTTAATGCAGACAGATGCAGAGGGAAATGAAGTCCCTATTGCCTTCATGTCAAAAAGATGAATCGTTGTCAAAGGAATTATACCGTCACCGAAAAGAATGTCTAGCTGCGGTTCTGGCCGTAAAGAAATTCAGGGCGTATGTGGAAGGACAGGAATTTTCAATTGTCACGGACCATGCTTCTCTAAAGTGGTTAATGTCTCAAACATACCTGAGCTCCCGGTTGGCGCGTTGGGCCTTAAAACTTCAAGGGTTTGGGTTTAAAATCTACCACCGCAAGGGGAGTCAGAACGTGGTCCCGGATGCATTGTCCAGAACCTTCACCGAAGATCTCTCCTATTGAGATAGCCAGTCTGATAGACCTACAGGCCAAAGAGTTCGATGATCCAGATTACGTGGCCCTGAAAGATAAAATAAATTCAGCCAGCTATCAGATATCCGATGTGAAGGTTAAAGATAGGTGTATTTATCGCCGAGCGGAGCATGCGTCGGACGAGAAATTATCGGACGACACATGCTGGAAACTGTGGATACCCAAGGGATTGATTCCGAACTCTTAAGGAAGGCCCATGAGGACCCGTTGGCTTCGCATTGCGGAATAGGCAAGATGCTGGAGAATTTGAGGAGATATTACTACTGGCCCAATCTAGTGATAGATGTGAAAGCCTATGTAAACAATTGTGTTGTTTGCAAGACAACGAAGCATCCTAACGACACCTTTAAGGCCAGCTTTAGGTAAATCGGGTTATTCCGAAAGGGTCTTTCAGAGATTGTATGTAGACTTTTTGGGCCCATATCCGCGTAGTAGCTCAGGGAACATCGGACTTTTTATAGTCGTCGATCATGCTTCTAAGTTTCCATTTTTAAAGCCGGTGCGGAAGTTCACAGCCGACGCAATAATTCCTTTCCTTGAACAGGAAATTTTTCATTGCTATGGCATACCGGAAACGCTTGTGTTGGATAATGGGGTCCAGTTCAAGTCAATCGTCTTCAACGCCTTGCTGGAAAAATATAATGTCGCTCACATGTATACAGCCTTATATGCTCCCCAGGCCAATGCGTCCGAGCGAGTAAACCGATCGGTATTGGCGGCCATTAAGGCGTATATTCACCCTAATCAGAAGAACTGGGACGAGAAGCTCAGCAGCATTTGTTGTGCCCTTCGCTCCAGCCTGCATTCAGCTATCAAAACCACCCCTTATAGAATGGTTTTTGGCCAACACATGATAACCGATGGGAAAAGCTATCGAGTGTTGAGGGATTTGGAATTGCTGGAAGACAGGACAGTCCAACTGGATAAAGATGATTCCTTGGATCTCATTCGTCGGTCAGCTCGGAACGCTATGCAAACACAACGCCAGCGTAACGAGCGCGCATATAACTTGCGCAGCAGAGAGGTTTCATTTAGTCCAGGTCAAGAGGTTTTTAGGCGGAATTTCCAGCAAAGCAATTTTACAAAGGGCTTTAGCGCCAAACTTGCTCCAGTATTTGTGAAGGCAAGGGTTAGGCGCAAACTGGGGTCAGCGTATTACGAAATCGAGGATCTGCAAGGCCACCTCATTGGTAAATATCACGCTAAGGATCTTAAGCAGTGACGGAGGCCTGACAAGCCGTGATCTTCCATGGGCGAAGTCTCTTCCCCTCAAGTCGGATCTTGGTGGGGAAATTGTAGTGTGGCTTGTCGGCCAGGAAGGCCTAAAAGTATGTGGGGGAAATGGTTAACCTTCTCTCGGGGATCGCTATCGCAATTGAGTGGAAGAGCCACGTTCGGAGGAGCAACTTCTCCAAATTGGATCGGGTCCGAAGTGGCTCGACGAAGCGATGGGCAATGAGTTGGAAAAGGAAGAAGAGTCAGTTCCCAAGAAGGGGTAAAAGAGTTGAGAAGTGCGCTGCTAACAGAAGGAAATAACGTTTTACAGACGCGAAAAGTTGAACGCCGGCTGAAAGAAAATACCGTTGGACCAAGCCAGTGGAAGCATCTGGGCGCAGCATACGACCGCTCCGCTTCGGGGAAGCGGGCCACGACAACGCCGGTATCCAAAGCCGCTTCGACCTCTACAGCGACGGTATCGTTACCGCCAACAACAACAGCTAGGCAGCAGTCATTCCGCTAGTCAGCTACAGCGCCAACAGAACAGCTAGCCGCAGCAGCCCAGTCCCCCGCGCTAACA
This sequence comes from Drosophila lowei, assembly GCA_008121275.1. Classification (NCBI taxonomy): domain Eukaryota; kingdom Metazoa; phylum Arthropoda; class Insecta; order Diptera; family Drosophilidae; genus Drosophila; species Drosophila lowei. The sequence goes on along the minus strand of CM017781.1, from coordinate 34,328,155 downwards.
TTGGCTGTTACCGCCCACAACAACAGCTAAGCAGCAGTCATCCCGCTAGTCAGCTACAGTGCCAACAGAACAGCTAGCCGCAGCAGCCCAGTCCCCCGCGCTAACATTGGCTGTTACCGCCCACAACAACAGCTAAGCAGCAGTCATCCCGCTAGTCAGCTACAGCGCCAACAGAACAGCTAGCCGCAGCAGCCCAGTCCCCCGCGCTATCATCGACCGTTAGCACCAACAGAACGGCTTGCCGTAGCAGCCAAATCACCCGTGCTAGCATCGGCCGTTAGAGCCAACAGAACGGCTTGCCGTAGCAGCCAAATCCCCCGCGCTGGCACCGACGGTTCACGCCAACAACAACAGCTAGCTTCGGCAGCTGACATCTCCACATCAAACATCATACAACCGGACTACCACCTACATTAGTTCAGTCGCCTTCAGCGAAAAACATTTAATAATTTATCCCAAAGGGAATGTAAACCGGGAAGGGGTATAGGAACCCGAAGCAGCATAGCTGAAGACCCTCGCAGTCCCTCTTCTATCTTTCTCCTTCATTCCCTCTTCTCTCTACCTCCAAAAACAAAAACCAAAATAAAAAAACCCATCCCGCCAAGCTCAAGCGTCGCTCCCGCGATCTGGGATGACAAGCGTAGAGCGAGAGGACAGGCAAACGCCGCATCGGTGCGGATGAGCGTAGGGGCTTGGAGAGCGTGATAATGCTCTCGTAGAGGTCTTCGTGTTTTTTCTTGCGTTTCAGCCGACGTCGAAGCGCTTCTACGTTGGAGAGGAACAAAGTGCATGTAACTGCCACCAGCAGGTAACAAATATTTAATCTCGTGCCCGCTCTATATCCGGCCTATGCTGAGTAGTGTCTCGAACTCCCTTCCCTCACTCCCCTTTTCCCATGACCCAGTTGGGGGTTCAGAAGCTTACGCTAGCTAAAATTGTGGTTAACATTCCAGCTGAATAACATAGGTTATCATTAACAGCGTCAGCTACATAATCTTAACATTAACCTTATACCTTATACATTTACATGTTAGTTTTTACAGATTAGATATTTTTAGTGTAATTAATGTTCAAGGGGGTGCATAAAGTTGGGTCTTCTTCTGAATAAATTTATAATGTTCGATATGTGTTAGAGCGTGATTATTGGAGCCATGCGTCGGGTATCGTCCCTGTCAAGGTAGTCATAGTGGCCAAAGGGATCGTCAAAACGAGAAGATGGAGATGACGATCATGGTTGGGAGGGCTATGCGCAAAGCTCAACACCTGCTGCGTTTAAAGGCGCCACTATGGCCTAGTCCGGTTCCGTCCTGTCTGTCCGTCGCTGTAAGTGTATGGGTGTTCTATGTTGTGGATAGCGTCAAATAGCACGTGAGTAATAATTGAGTTTTAATGTTTGCGAGCCCGGTATCCGAGCGAGTTTCAAACCCATCCCTACTCTACCGAATATGGAAGCCGGATCCAGCACGTGCTTCGTGTCGGATACCACCACCACCCGCTCGAACGGTATAGGTAACATGCTACAGTATTTATCTATATAAGATATTAATTAAAGAAATAATTATTTGGCGCCCAACGTGGGGCCCTATCTGTCATTATGACAGGTCCATCCGGTATGCCCCGATCTAAGGTAAAAGTATACGTCCATGACATCCGACGGTACATTCACGACCTATCCACAATATTAGCTTCTTATTAATTGACACACGAGACTCGCATCCTTTAACCGCTGCCTATGTTTTAGCTACCCGAGCTCTAACATCTCAGGCTAATAAAGGGAGTTGATGCTAACTAGTTTTTGTAAAAGGTGTTGCTTAGTGGTTTTCTTACGCGGACAACTGAGCTGCGACCATCCCACCTTTTGGACGATTAATACTTAAAGAGTTGCGTGTGTGTCCTTTGTATCTCCGTTCTGATTCTTGTCTGTTTACTGGATTATTAGTGTCACTGATGTTCTTGAAATCGACATAAACTCGATTGTTGCCGTTCGCCTTTTGGGTTTCTGTTCTATTTGTTAGTTGTGTCAGTGATCCGTAAACTGTAATCGCAATATCAGATGTTCATTTAATGTTCGGGGTGAAGGTGTAATTGTCCACATTGCATGTTGCTGACAAGACATCTTATAAACGTACATACCTCTCTTCAGATACGGATATGGGACAAGGCGATTGATACGACAGTGACGAAAACCGATTGCATGGCATCCAGATTATAAACTTTTTTTTTTTTTTTTTTTCTTTCTGTGCTAAAAATTTTTTTTGTTTTCACTACTTATTTTTTATTTGATATCAAATTATTAGAAATTACTAAACATAATCGTTAGTTATGCCTTTAACTCGAAGTAACGAGAATTTGTCCACATTGCAAGACACAGGGAGAACTTGTGTGATTTGCTCAGAAAAAGATTACCTTCCAAGCCCAACTGCTTGTTACCATCTGTGGCCACGAGTTCCATAGAGGTTGTTTTCCTCCAGATCTGGGAATAGTCGGATCTGTCCCGAGTGCCCCGGCTCGCAGCTAAGTGCATCTCTAGAAAGTTTGACCGCCGACCCTGAGCCTTCCGGTTCAAATCCTCGAGCTCCTTCAGTGGCCCATTCTTTATTGACTCGCGCTCAGAGTAAAGAGAACAGCGGAAGCCAACATGTCAAACCCAAATATTCCGTCTATGGCACAAGCCTCGTTTGCCCCATCAGATGATGGTCAGGTTTCAATGGTGGATAGCATGAGACAAGCTATGGCGGAGGCAATGGCAGCGGCCATGTTGCAACAGACAGAATTCCTGTCTCAGGCCATGAACCGGCAGACGGAACGGTTAGTTGAAACCATGGCTTCAGCCTTCCAGCGCAGTGCTCAACCGGCAGCTTCCCGGGGAATTACCCCAACAGCCTCTATTCCACCCAATAGACCCGAGGGTACAGCTGCCAGATCAAAGAGCCCAATCGTCAGTCTGTGCGAAGTGACAATCAGTCACGCGGCACTTCGATGAGTACGTTGAGGCCCGACAAAGTCACCCAAATTATGACGAACTGGAAGTTGCAGTTCACGGGGAAGGGTCCAATGACAGTGGAAGATTTTATTTACAGGGTGGAAGCATTGGCAGCCCAAACATTGGAAGGAAATCTAGACTTGGTGGCATAAAATGTGAATAACCTGTTTGAGGGTATTGCCAGTGATTGGTATTGGCGGTACCACAAAAGTGTTAGAGTGGTCCAATGGCATGCTTTGTGCTCAGCATTGAGAGGCCAATTTATGGACGATCGTACTGATCGGGATATTCGATCAGAAATAGAACAGCGGAAGCAGCGATCGAGTGAGTCTTTTGATGAGTTTTACCGAGTAATAGCTTCATTGGCTGACAGGCTTACACAGCCAATGTCAGAGCAGGCCATGGTAGAGACTTTACGGGCCAATCTCCTTCCAGAAATTCAGCATGAGATGTTGTACGAGCCCGCAGCCTCGGTCTCACAACTACGTAGACTGGTCAGGACTAGGGAGATTTTTTATGAAAACGGTAGGGAAAACTCAAGCGACAGTACATCGACCAGTGCAAAGACGCCAGGTTTGTGCTGTGCAATGCCAGGTCGAGCAAATCTCAGACGCCGAGGGGTCCGAGGAAGAATTTGAGGTGGCAGCTATGGAGCTGGTGTGCTGGAATTGCACCACCACCAAAGGCCATAGGTATCAGGAGTGCACAGCAGATAGACGAGTCTTCTGTTATGGGTGCGGGAAGGCAGATACCTACAAGCCCAGTTGCAGCAGATGTAACAGCCAAACGCCAAAAAACTCTTTAGGGCGTGCACAGCTGAAAAAAGCACGCAAACCAATGATTTCGAAGTCGACCATGACCGAATAAGATCAAAGGACACGAGTCCTAACACCAGCCCAGACCTCCAATCGATTCTCGATCCACAACCCACAACTAGTGACCCCCCGGTAAGCAGCTTGTCCCGATCGAAAACACGGAGGAGCAAATTTAAAAGATCCAAAAGCCGAACGCCGACTCCTCCTGTCGGCGATTGTAGGTAAACCAACTGGGCGACCTACGACCTTACGCCCAAGTCCAAATTCTGGACAAGTTCATAGTTGGTCTAATGGACACGGGCGCTTCCGTAAGTTGCATCGGTGGGAGTTTGGCAGCAGAGCTGCCAGCGTTAGATATGCCGTTCGTTAAACTAGCCGCTACAATTCGGACGGCTGATGGACAATCGCAACAAATCACAGGGCGTTTAACCACAGAGGTGACTTTCAGAGGGGAACACAAGAATCTGACCTTCTACATAGTACCCTCATTATCCGGAGATCTGTATTTGGGTATAGACTTCTGGAAGCACTTCAAACTTTTGCCCGAACCGTTTTTGCAAGAAGGGCGTGTGATTTCGGCGCTGGAAGACCCACAAACACGACCCTTAACACCATCCCAGCAGCAATCACTGCATTCAGTAATTAAGGGTTTTCCGTCATACGCTGAAAAGGATTAGGTCATACTCAGGTCATCACTCATTCCATCGATGTAGGAGATGCTAAGCCTATTAAGCAAAGGCATTATGCCGTGTCACCAGCTACGGAGAAACTAATGTACGCCGAGCTAGATCGAATGATCAAACTAGGTGTCATAGAAGAGTCCTGCAGTGCATGGTCCTTACCTGTAGTGCTGGTCCAAAAGCCGGGTAAGGTGAGACTCTGTATTGATAGCCGGAAATTGAACGAAGTAACGGTCAGGGATGCGTACCCAATGCCGTTGATAGAGGGAATTCTAGGCAGACTGCCAAAGGCAGAATTCATTACGAGTCTAGACCTAAAAGACGCCTTTTGGCAGATTCCTTTAGACAAAAAATCGCAGGATAAAACGGCCTTTACAGTTCCAGGCAGTCCGCTGTATCAGTAATAGTAAGTACCGGGTCATGCCTTTTGGTCTCTCCAACTCTCCGCAAACGTTATGCAGGCTGATGGACAAAGTAATCCCACCGGACTTAAGAAACGAAGTCTTTGTATATTTGGACGATCTTTTGATCGTTTCAGAGACATTCGAGCGACATATGGAAGTACTTGGAGTGGTTGCCGTTGCACTCGAAAAGCAAAGCTTACCATTAATGTGGGGAAGAGCAAATTTTTGTCTCACAGAAGTCAAGTACTTAGGCCACATTATTGGAAACGGTACAATAGGTATAGACCCCAGCAAAATATCAGCCATTAAAGACTTCCCGGCGCCACGTTCGCTTAAAGCAAGTTCGTCGATTTTTAGGGCTAACAGGCTGGTACAACAAATTTATCCGGAATTATGCCGCCGTGGCAGCCCCAATTACAGACACTCTTAGGAGTAACCGCAAATTTGTGTGGACCAGTGAGGCCCAGGAAGCCTTTGAGTTGTTGAAGCAGCAGATGTACGGCTCCTGTTCTGCACAGTGCAGACTTCGATCGTCCATTCTCGATACATTGTGATGCTAGCAACACCGGGGTGGGAGCGGTTTTAATGCAGACAGATGCAGAGGGAAATGAAGTCCCTATTGCCTTCATGTCAAAAGATGAATCGTTGTCAAAGGAATTATACCGTCACCGAAAAAGAATGTCTAGCTGCGGTTCTGGCCGTAAAGAAATTCAGGGCGTATGTGGAAGGACAGGAATTTTCAATTGTCACGGACCATGCTTCTCTAAAGTGGTTAATGTCTCGAACAGACCTGTGCTCCCGGTTGGCGCGTTGGGCCTTAAAACTTCAAGGGTTTGGGTTTAAAATCTACCACCGCAAGGGGAGTCAGAACGTGGTCCCGGATGCATTGTCCAGAACCTTCACCGAAGATCTCTCTCCTATTGAGATAGCCAGTCTGATAGACCTACAGGCCAAAGAGTTCGATGATCCAGATTACGTGGCCCTGAAAGATAAAATAAATTCAGCCAGCTATCAGATATCCGATGTGAAGGTTAAAGATAGGTGTATTTATCGCCGAGCGGAGCATGCGTCGGACGAAATTATCGGACGACACATGCTGGAAACTGTGGATACCCAAGGGATTGATTCCGGAACTCTTAAGGAAGGCCCATGAGGACCCGTTGGCTTTGCATTGCGGAATAGGCAAGATGCTGGAGAATTTGAGGAGATATTACTACTGGCCCAATCTAGTGATAGATGTGAAAGCCTATGTAAACAATTGTGTTGTTTGCAAGACAACGAAGCATCCTAACGACACCTTAAGGCCAGCTGTAGGTAAATCGGGTTATTCGAAAGGGTCTTTCAGAGATTGTATGTAGACTTTTTGGGCCCATATCCGCGTAGTAGCTCAGGGAACATCGGACTTTTATAGTCGTCGATCATGCTTCTAAGTTTCCATTTTAATTGTAATCGAGAAGAGATTAAAGAGTCAGAACAGATATGAACAGATTTTGAAGATTTGAATGAGGAAATAAGCAAAGAGCGATTTGAAGAATTTTGAAAGTAGGAAAAGGTGCAGGTGGCGAAGGTATTTTGAAGTGAATTGTGAAGCAAGAAGACATGTGATTGGAGAAAATTTCATAAGTAAGGAACAATTTCTATGGATGTGTGGAAAAGATTGATGCGAGGAGTGCATCTTCGAATAGGAGCAAAGTAACGAGAATGTGTCCATGAAATGATCGTGAGTCCAATGAAGTGATCAGTCAAAATGGAAGCGAGGGTTGCAAAGCATTGCCAGCTAGTAAAGAATGACGTGATCATGGCATGTCACAGATAGTAGTTGAAGCTAGGAATTTGGTCAACCGTAGATCAGCTATGCTGAAGGTAAGTAAATTTGAATGGGGACCAGTTTAAGTCAATTCTGTAAACTAAGCCGCAGAGCTCGGTTGCGTGGGCTCTTCAAGATGCAGTCTGGGTTAGAATCTCAGCCCGAAGGTCGATCAGAACGTGGCCCGAGATCATTGATCAGACCTTACAGACTGATTAATGTCCATAGATACTATGCCAGATAGTACTGAGTGAGCAGATCCAGATTCGTGTAGTTAAAGAGTAAATACGCGTACAGAATTTCGAGTAATAGTAGGTAAGCATTGTCGGAACAGGATTGGATCCGCGATGAGGCGAGGCATTATCGGATGCGGACATGGAAATGTGATAGAAGAATGCTTGAACAGTCTGAAACCTAGTTATTGTTGAGCAACAGATTGGCATAACACAAGCCAGTTGCTAAACGAGATTGAAAGGCAGTTTAGTAGAATTCGAGGTCATTCGCGATTAGAGATCTCCATTTGGTAACCATTCGGTTATGCAGCATGTATCGCTTTTCAAGCGGTCGGATCAGCCAGCACTTCTTACCGTGACAGTATAGTTTCAGTTTTCAAGCTTGAGAGACTGGCATTAATCCTTGCGGAAATTCGGAATATCTAATGTCTCGATAGGCCAATTTCAACATGTAAAGTCGTGACGAGTATAAGCGTCAGTATCCTTCTAAGCTGATGGAATTATGCGCATCGAGCTAAGCTCGCTGATCAGCGATAACCACGAGCAATGCTCACACATGATATCGGACAGATCATCTGGCTATCGCTTAAGGCATCCTATCAAGACTGCCATCCGCCATGACGTGGTTGCAAACATACGATGTAAGGCTTGCTAGATGGCAGCCATGATAGACATGGAAATGGTACGGTCATGGAATTCAACACAGGATCTGCCAATTCGCACGGTACTTGTAACAAGTTGGTCAGCGGTATCGATAGCAACAACATGACCAGCCCAAGGTAACTAACCCATGTTAGAGATGGGGTAGCATTAGCGTTTCAAAGGGAATTTCAAGGTCTGATTAGCGGCAATTGCCTAGAGGTAAGATGGGACCATGGAACTTGTCAGTCGAATCGCATGAGAGCCAACGGTCAGACGCATATTCTCAATGATGGGCGAAGGCCTCGACGAAGGTATCAATGAGTCAAGTCAGAGGTGAAGTCGGAATTAGTCTGAAGGCGAACTCTTAAGGAATTTAGGATGTGAAATTGGTCGTGTGCATAGGCCAAAGTTAGCCATTGGACGAACTCAGTCGACGAACGGGTGCATGAAGGAAGGCACTAGTTAAGCAGAGGTATTCCAGAAGGGTAAGTGCTGAAGCAAGCGGGAACGAAGTAACGACAAGCAGAACGCTTCAGCAGACCGTGCGAAAATCCGTTGACACGTGGAAGACCTACGGCAGCAAGCTACGCCATGCGCTTCGGCCACACAGACACCCTGAAGCAAAGCTCTGACCAGCGACGTATCGTACCGCCAACGAACGCAGGCAGCACATCCCAACGTCGCTAAGCAGGCACGTACGCACACACATAGCGCAGTCAGTCAGGCTGCTCACGCTAACAGGCAGCAGAACAGCAGCCGCTAAGAGCCAGTCCCGCGCAGCATAACAGGCAACGCACAGCAGGCAGCAGTCCGCTTCAGCTCAGCAAGACGTCCAGCACCCAGCGCAAGTTACCCCAACAGCTAAGCGCAAAGACCTTACAAAAAAGCCGGGGAAATCCCCCCTTAAAAAATTTTTGGCCCAAAACAAAAAAAAATTCCCGGGGTTTAAAATTTTGGGGAATTGGGAAAAACCCAAAAAAAAAATTTTTTTAAAAATTTTTTTTTGGGTTTTCCCCAAAAAATTTGGGAAAAAAAAAAGGGGGGGGGAATTTTAAAAAATTTTTTTTGGGGGGGGGGAAAGCCAAACCAATTTAAAAAAAGGGAAAATTTTCCCCAAAAAAGGGGGGAAAGGGGAAAAAAAAAAATTTGCCCAAAATTTTAAATTTAAAAGGGGGGGGGGGGAAACCGGGGGGCCCCCCGGGGTTTCCCCCAAAAAAGGTGGGGTTTAAATTGGGTTTCCCGGGGGGGGGGGGTTTTTTTTGATTGAAAAGGACGAGGCTAGCATCTGCCGAACCCTACGATTAGGGTAAACCTGCAACTCGAAGCTGCCGGAAGAGGAATCCCAGACGGTTCGCGAATGGAATAGCCGAAGGCGGAGAACTCTGCATCCGCTCACCAAAGATCTGACAACCAGGTTCGAGGCCGCAAGTGGCTTTAGCACTGGGTATATACGGAGTTCGGGCAACCAGGAAAACGATGTACGGTGGTGGCTTTAGCGCTTCAGCATGGTTGGAGTTCGGACAACCAGGGAAACGGATGGTCGCAGGTGGCTTTTAGCCCTTCAGCATCCTTTTGATTCACTCCAGCTTCTCTTCACGCGCGCCTTTGGCGCGCGCTATTGGTTAGCCCTGTCTAGGGTGCTCCTCGCTCCTCGCGGTTTTCTCATCTGCAGCGCCCCCAGCCGGCTGCGCTCTGCGGCCACTTAGCTGGCGACTGGAAGGTGGGTTAACCTTCTCTCGGGGATCGCTATCGCAATTGAGTGGAAAGACCGTTCCGGTCAACTTCTCCCAAATTGGATCGGGTCGAAGTGGCTCGACGAAGCGATGGGCAATGAGTTGGAAAAGGAAGAAGAGTCAGTTCCCCAAGAAGGGGTAAAAGAGTTGGAAGTGCGCGCTGCTAACAGAAGGAAATAACGTTTTACAGACGCGAAAAGTTGAACGCCGGCTGAAAGAAAATACCGTTGGACCAAGCCAGTGGAAGCATCTGGGCGCAGCATACGACCGCTCCGCTTCCGGGGAAGCGGGCCACGACAGCGCCGGTATCCAAAGCCGCTTCGACCTCTACAGCGACGGTATCGTTACCGCCAACAACAACAGCTAGGCAGCAGTCATTCCGCTAGTCAGCTACAGCGCCAACAGAACAGCCAGCCGCAGCAGCTCCAGTCCCCGCGCTAACATTGGCTGTTACCGCCCACAACAACAGCTAAGCAGCAGTCATCCCGCTAGTCAGCTACAGTGCCAACAGAACAGCTAGCCGCAGCAGCCCAGTCCCCGCGCTAACATTGGCTGTTACCGCCCACAACAACAGCTAAGCAGCAGTCATCCCGCTAGTCAGCTACAGCGCCAACAGAACAGCTAGCCGCAGCAGCTCCAGTCCCCGCGCTATCATCGACCGTTAGCGCCAACAGAACGGCTTGCCGTAGCAGCCAAATCACCCGTGCTAGCATCGGCCGTTAGAGCCAACAGAACGGCTTGCCGTAGCAGCCAAATCCCCGCGCTGGCACCGACGGTTCACGCCAACAACAACAGCTAGCTTCGGCAGCTGACATCTCCACATCAAACATCATACAACCGGACTACCACCTACATTAGTTCAGTCGCCTTCAGCGAAAAACATTTAATAATTTATCCCAAGGGAGGGGAATGTAAACCGGGAAGGGGTATAGGAACCCGAAGCAGCATAGCTGAAGACCCTCGCAGTCCCTCTTCTATCTTTTCCTTCATTCCCTCTTCTCTTTACCTCCAAAACAAAAAACAAAAATAAAAAACCCATCCCGCCAAGCTCAAGCGTCGCTCCCGCGATCTGGGACGACAAGCGTAGAGCGAGACAGGCAAACGCCGCATCGGTGCGGATGAGCGTAGGGGCTTGGAGAGCGTGATAATGCTCTCGTAGAGGTCTTCGTGTTTTTTCTTGCGTTTCAGCCGACGTCGAAGCGCTTCTACGTTGGAGAGGAACAAAGTGCATGTAACTGCCACCAGCAGGTAACAAATATTTAATCTCGTGCCCGCTCTATATCCGGCCTATGCTGAGTAGTGTCTCCGAACTCCTTCCCTCACTCCCCTTTTTTCCCATGACCCAGTTGAGGGGTTCAGAAGCTTACGCTAGCTAAAATTGTGGTTAACATTCCAGCTGAATAACATAGGTTATCATTAACAGCGTCAGCTACATAATCTTAACATTAACCTTATACCTTATACATTTACATGTTAGTTTTACAGATTAGATATTTTTAGTGTAATTAATGTTCAAGGGGTGCATAAAGTTGGGTCTTCTTCTGAATAAATTTATAATGTTCGATATGTGTTAGAGCGTGATTATTTGAGCCATGCGTCGGGTATCGTCCCTGTCAAGGTAGTCATAGTGGCCAAAGGGATCGTCAAAACGAGGAGATGGAGATGACGATCATGGTTGGGAGGGCTATGCGCAAGCTAAACACCTGCTGCGTTTAAAGGCGCCACTATGGCCCTAGTCCGGTTCCGTCCTGTCTGTCCGTCGCTGTAAGTGTATGGGTGTTCTATGTTGTGGATAGCGTCAAATAGCACGTGATTAATAATTGAGTTTTAATGTTTGCGAGCCCGGTATCCGAGCGAGTTTCAAACCCATCCCTACTTTACCGAATATGGAAGCCGGATCCAGCACGTGCTTCGTGTTGGATACCACCACCACCCGCTCGAACGGTATAGGTAACATGCTACAGTATTTATCTATATAAGATATTAATTAAAGAAATAATTATTTGGCGCCCAAACGTGGGGCCCTATCTGTCATTATGACAGGTCCATCCGGTATGCCCCGATCTAAGGTAAAAGTATACGTCCATGACATCCGACGGTACATTCACGACCTATCCACAATATTAGCTTCTTATTAATTGACACACGAGACTCGCATCCTTTAACGCTGCCTATGTTTTAGCTACCCGAGCTCTAACATCTCAGGCTAATAAAGGAGTTGATGCTAACTAGTTTTTTTGTAAAAAGGTGTTGCTTAGTGGTTTTCTTACGCGGACAACTGAGCTGCGACCATCCCACCTTTTGGACGATTAATACTTAAAGAGTTAGCGTGTGTGTCCTTTGTATCTCCGTTCTGATTCTTGTCTGTTTACTGGAGTATTAGTGTCACTGATGTTCTTGAAATCGACATAAACTCGATTGTTGCCGTTCGCCTTTGGGTTTCTGTTCTATTTGTTAGTTGTGTCAGTGATCCGTAAACTGTAATCGCAATATCAGATGTTCATTTTAATGTTCGGGGGTGAAGGTGTAATTGTCCACATTGCATGTTGCTGACAAGACATCTTATAAACGTACAAACCTCTCTTCAGATACGGATATGGGACAAGGCGATTGATACGACAGTGACGAAACCGATTGCATGGCATCCAGATTATAAACTTTTTTTTTTTTTTTTCTTTCTGTGCTAAAATATTTTTTGTTGTTTTACTTACTTATTTTATTTGATATCCAAATTATTAGAAATTACTAAACATAATCGTTAGTTATGCCTTTAACTCGAAGTAACGAGAATTTGTCCACATTGCAAGACACAGGAGAACTTGTGTGATTTGCTCAGAAAAGATTACCTTCCAAGCCCAACTGCTTGTTACCATCTGTGGCCACGAGTTCCATAGAGGTTGTTTTCCTCCAGATCTGGGAATAGTCGGATCTGTCCCGAGTGCCCCGGCTCGCAGCTAAGTGCATCTCTAGAAAGTTTGACCGCCGACCCTGAGCCTTCCGGTTCAAATCCTCGAGCTCCTTCCAGTGGCCCATTCTTTATTGACTCGCGCTCAGAGTAAAGAGAACAGCGGAAGCCAACATGTCAAACCCAAATATTCCGTCTATGGCACAAGCCTCGGTTGCCCCATCAGATGATGGTCAGGTTTCAATGGTGGATAGCATGAGACAAGCTATGGCGGAGGCAATGGCAGCGGCCATGTTGCAACAGACAGAATTCCTTTCTCAGGCCATGAACCGGCAGACGGAACGGTTAGTTGAAACCATGGCTTCAGCCTTCCAGCGCAGTGCTCAACCGGCAGCTTCCCCGGGGAATTACCCCAACAGCCTCTATTCCACCCAATAGACCCGAGGGTACAGCTGCCAGATCAAAGAGCCCAATCGCCCAAGTCAGTGCGAAGTGACAATCAGTCACGCGGCACTTCGATAAAGTACGTTGAGGCCCGACAAAGTCACCCAAATTATGACGAACTGGAAGTTGCGGTTCACGGGGAAGGGTCCAATGACAGTGGAAGATTTTATTTACAGGGTGGAAGCATTGGCAGCCCAAACATTGGAAGGAAATCTAGACTTGGTGGCTTAAAATGTGAATAACCTGTTTGAGGGTATTGCCAGTGATTGGTATTGGCGGTACCACAAAAGTGTTAGAGTGGTCCAATGGCATGCTTTGTGCTCAGCATTGAGAGGCCAATTTATGGACGATCGTACTGATCGGGATATTCGATCAGAAATAGAACAGCGGAAGCAGCGATCGAGTGAGTCTTTTGATGAGTTTTACCGAGTAATGGCTTCATTGGCTGACAGGCTTACACAGCCAATGTCAGAGCAGGCCATGGTAGAGACTTTACGGGCCAATCTCCTTCCAGAAATTCAGCATGAGATGTTGTACGAGCCCGCAGCCTCGGTCTCACAACTACGTAGACTGGTCAGGACTAGGAGATTTTTATGAAAACTCAAGGGAAAAACAGTGACAGTACATCGACCAGTGCAAAGACGCCAGGTTTGTGCTGTGCAATGCCAGGTCGAGCAAATCTCAGACGCCGAGGGGTCCGAGGAAGAATTTGAGGTGGCAGCTATGGAGCTGGTGTGCTGGAATTGCACCACCAAAGGCCATAGGTATCAGGAGTGCACAGCAGATAGACGAGTCTTCTGTTATGGGTGCGGGAAGGCAGATACCTACAAGCCCAGTTGCAGCAGATGTAACAGCCAAACGCCAAAAACTCTTTAGGGCGTGCACAGCTGAAAAAGCACGCAAACCAATGATTTCGAAGTCGACCATGACCGAATAAGATCAAAGGACACGAGTCCTAACACCAGCCCAGACCTCCAATCGATTCTCGATCCACAACCCACAACTAGTGACCCCCCGGTAAGCAGCTTGTCCCGATCGAAAACACGGAGGAGCAAATTAAAAAAAGATCCAAAAGCCGAACGCCGACTCCTCCTGTCGGCGATTGTAGGCCAACTGGGCGACCTACGACCTTACGCCCAAGTCCAAATTCTGGACAAGTTCATAGTTGGTCTAATGGACACGGGCGCTTCCGTAAGTTGCATCGGTGGGAGTTTGGCAGCAGAGCTGCCAGCGTTAAATATGCCGTTCGTTAAACTAGCCGCTACAATTCGGACGGCTGATGGACAATCGCAACAAATCACAGGGCGTTTAACCACAGAGGTGACTTTCAGAGGGGAACACAAGAATCTGACCTTCTACATAGTACCCTCATTATCCGGAGATCTGTATTTGGGTATAGACTTCTGGAAGCACTTCAAACTTTTGCCCGAACCGTTTTTGCAAGAAGGGCGTGTGATTTCGGCGCTGGAAGACCCACAAACACGACCCTTAACACCATCCCAGCAGCAATCACTGCATTCAGTAATTAAGGGTTTTCCGTCATACGCTGAAAAAGGATTAGGTCATACTCAGGTCATCACTCATTCCATCGATGTAGGAGATGCTAAGCCTATTAAGCAAAGGCATTATGCCGTGTCACCAGCTACGGAGAAACTAATGTACGCCGAGCTAGATCGAATGATCAAACTAGGTGTCATAGAAGAGTCCTGCAGTGCATGGTCCTTACCTGTAGTGCTGGTCCAAAAGCCGGGTAAGGTGAGACTCTGTATTGATAGCCGGAAATTGAACGAAGTAACGGTCAGGGATGCGTACCCAATGCCGTTGATAGAGGGAATTCTAGGCAGACTGCCAAAGGCAGAATTCATTACGAGTCTAGACCTAAAAGACGCCTTTTGGCAGATTCCTTTAGACAAAAAATCGCAGGATAAAACGGCCTTTACAGTTCCAGGCAGTCCGCTGTATCAGTACCGGGTCATGCCTTTTGGTCTCTCCAACTCTCCGCAAACGTTATGCAGGCTGATGGACAAAAAGTAATCCCACCGGACTTAAGAAACGAAGTCTTTGTATATTTGGACGATCTTTTGATCGTTTCAGAGACATTCGAGCGACATATGGAAGTACTTGGAGTGGTTGCCGTTGCACTCGAAAAAGCAAAGCTTACCATTAATGTGGGGAAGAGCAAATTTTGTCTCACAGAAGTCAAGTACTTAGGCCACATTATTGGAAACGGTACAATAGGTATAGACCCCAGCAAAAAATATCAGCCATTAAAGACTTCCCGGCGCCACGTTCGCTTAAGCAAGTTCGTCGATTTTTAGGGGCTAACAGGCTGGTACAACAAATTTATCCGGAATTATGCCGCCGTGGCAGCCCAATTACAGACACTCTTAGGAGTAACCGCAAATTTGTGTGGACCAGTGAGGCCCAGGAAGCCTTTGAGTTGTTGAAGCAGCAGATGTGTACGGCTCCTGTTCTGCACAGTGCAGACTTCGATCGTCCATTCTCGATACATTGTGATGCTAGCAACACCGGGGTGGGAGCGGTTTTAATGCAGACAGATGCAGAGGGAAATGAAGTCCCTATTGCCTTCATGTCAAAAAAAGATGAATCGTTGTCAAAGGAATTATACCGTCACCGAAAAGAATGTCTAGCTGCGGTTCTGGCCGTAAAGAAATTCAGGGCGTATGTGGAAGGACAGGAATTTTCAATTGTCACGGACCATGCTTCTCTAAAGTGGTTAATGTCTCAAACATACCTGAGCTCCCGGTTGGCGCGTTGGGCCTTAAAACTTCAAGGGTTTGGGTTTAAAATCTACCACCGCAAGGGGAGTCAGAACGTGGTCCCGGATGCATTGTCCAGAACCTTCACCGAAGATCTCTCTCCTATTGAGATAGCCAGTCTGATAGACCTACAGGCCAAAGAGTTCGATGATCCAGATTACGTGGCCCTGAAAGATAAATTAAATTCAGCCAGCTATCAGATATCCGATGTGAAGGTTAAAGATAGGTGTATTTATCGCCGAGCGGAGCATGCGTCGGACGAGAAATTATCGGACGACACATGCTGGAAACTGTGGATACCCAAGGGATTGATTCCGAACTCTTAAGGAAGGCCCATGAGGACCCGTTGGCTTCGCATTGCGGAATAGGCAAGATGCTGGAGAATTTGAGGAGATATTACTACTGGCCCAATCTAGTGATAGATGTGAAAGCCTATGTAAACAATTGTGTTGTTTGCAAGACAACGAAGCATCCTAACGACACCTTAAGGCCAGCTTTAGGTAAATCGGGTTATTCCGAAAGGGTCTTTCAGAGATTGTATGTAGACTTTTTGGGCCCATATCCGCGTAGTAGCTCAGGGAACATCGGACTTTTATAGTCGTCGATCATGCTTCTAAGTTTCCATTTTAAAGCCGGTGCGGAAGTTCACAGCCGACGCAATAATTCCTTTCCTTGAACAGGAAATTTTTCATTGCTATGGCATACCGGAAACGCTTGTGTTGGATAATGGGGTCCAGTTCAAGTCAATCGTCTTCAACGCCTTGCTGGAAAAATATAATGTCGCTCACATGTATACAGCCTTATATGCTCCCCAGGCCAATGCGTCCGAGCGAGTAAACCGATCGGTATTGGCGGCCATTAAGGCGTATATTCACCCTAATCAGAAGAACTGGGACGAGAAGCTCAGCAGCATTTGTTGTGCCCTTCGCTCCAGCCTGCATTCAGCTATCAAAACCACCCCTTATAGAATGGTTTTGGCCAACACATGATAACCGATGGGAAAAGCTATCGAGTGTTGAGGGATTTGGAATTGCTGGAAGACAGGACAGTCCAACTGGATAAAGATGATTCCTTGGATCTCATTCGTCGGTCAGCTCGGAACGCTATGCAAACACAACGCCAGCGTAACGAGCGCGCATATAACTTGCGCAGCAGAGAGGTTTCATTTAGTCCAGGTCAAGAGGTTTTAGGCGGAATTTCCAGCAAAGCAATTTTACAAAGGGCTTTAGCGCCAAACTTGCTCCAGTATTTGTGAAGGCAAGGGTTAGGCGCAAACTGGGGTCAGCGTATTACGAAATCGAGGATCTGCAAGGCCACCTCATTGGTAAATATCACGCTAAGGATCTTAAGCGGTGACGGAGGCCTGACAAGCCGTGATCTTCCATGGGCGAAGTCTCTTCCCCTCAAGTCGGATCTTGGTGGGGGAAATTGTAGTGTGGCTTGTCGGCCAGGAAGGCCTAAAAGTATGTGGGGGAAATGGTTAACCTTCTCTCTCGGGATCGCTATCGCAATTGAGTGGAAGAGCCACGTTCGGAGGAGCAACTTCTCCAAATTGGATCGGGTCCGAAGTGGCTCGACGAAGCGATGGGCAATGAGTTGGAAAAGGAAGAAGAGTCAGTTCCCAAGAAGGGGTAAAAGAGTTGAGAAGTGCGCGCTGCTAACAGAAGGAAATAACGTTTTACAGACGCGAAAAGTTGAACGCCGGCTGAAAGAAAATACCGTTGGACCAAGCCAGTGGAAGCATCTGGGCGCAGCATACGACCGCTCCGCTTCAGGGGAAGCGGGCCACGACAGCGCCGGTATCCAAAGCCGCTTCGACCTCTACAGCGACGGTATCGTTACCGCCAACAACAACAGCTAGGCAGCAGTCATTCCGCTAGTCAGCTACAGCGCCAACAGAACAGCTAGCCGCAGCAGCCCAGTCCCCGCGCTAACATTGGCTGTTACCGCCCACAACAACAGCTAAGCAGCAGTCATCCCGCTAGTCAGCTACAGTGCCAACAGAACAGCTAGCCGCAGCAGCCCAGTCCCCCGCGCTAACATTGGCTGTTACCGCCCACAACAACAGCTAAGCAGCAGTCATCCCGCTAGTCAGCTACAGCGCCAACAGAACAGCTAGCCGCAGCAGCCCAGTCCCCCGCGCTATCATCGACCGTTAGCACCAACAGAACGGCTTGCCGTAGCAGCCAAATCACCCGTGCTAGCATCGGCCGTTAGAGCCAACAGAACGGCTTGCCGTAGCAGCCAAATCCCCCGCGCTGGCACCGACGGTTCACGCCAACAACAACAGCTAGCTTCGGCAGCTGACATCTCGCACATCAAACATCATACAACCGGACTACCACCTACATTAGTTCAGTCGCCTTCAGCGAAAAACATTTAATAATTTATCCCAAGGGAGGGGAATGTAAACCGGGAAGGGGTATAGGAACCCGAAGCAGCATAGCTGAAGACCCTCGCAGTCCCTCTTCTATCTTTTCCTTCATTCCCTCTTCTCTCTACCTCCAAAACAAAACAAAAATAAAACCCATCCCGCCAAGCTCAAGCGTCGCTCCCGCGATCTGGGATGACAAGCGTAGAGCGAGACAGGCAAACGCCGCATCGGTGCGGATGAGCGTAGGGGCTTGGAGAGCGTGATAATGCTCTCGTAGAGGTCTTCGTGTTTTTTCTTGCGTTTCAGCCGACGTCGAAGCGCTTCTACGTTGGAGAGGAACAAAGTGCATGTAACTGCCACCAGCAGGTAACAAATATTTAATCTCGTGCCCGCTCTATATCCGGCCTATGCTGAGTAGTGTCTCCGAACTCCCTTCCCTCACTCCCCCCTTTTTCCCATGACCCAGTTGAGGGGTTCAGAAGCTTACGCTAGCTAAAATTGTGGTTAACATTCCAGCTGAATAACATAGGTTATCATTAACAGCGTCAGCTACATAATCTTAACATTAACCTTATACCTTATACATTTACATGTTAGTTTTTACAGATTAGATATTTTTAGTGTAATTAATGTTCAAGGGGGGTGCATAAAGTTGGGTCTTCTTCTGAATAAATTTATAATGTTCGATATGTGT
The DNA here is from genome assembly GCA_008121275.1 of Drosophila lowei. Lineage (NCBI taxonomy): Eukaryota > Metazoa > Arthropoda > Insecta > Diptera > Drosophilidae > Drosophila > Drosophila lowei. The sequence goes on along the minus strand of CM017781.1, from coordinate 34,309,661 downwards.
TAGAGCGTGATTATTGGAGCCATGCGTCGGGTATCGTCCCTGTCAAGGTAGTCATAGTGGCCAAAGGGATCGTCAAAACGAGAAGATGGAGATGACGATCATGGTTGGGAGGGCTATGCGCAAGCTCAACACCTGCTGCGTTTAAAGGCGCCACTATGGCCTAGTCCGGTTCCGTCCTGTCTGTCCGTCGCTGTAAGTGTATGGGTGTTCTATGTTGTGGATAGCGTCAAATAGCACGTGAGTAATAATTGAGTTTTTAATGTTTGCGAGCCCGGTATCCGAGCGAGTTTCAAACCCATCCCTACTCTACCGAATATGGAAGCCGGATCCAGCACGTGCTTCGTGTCGGATACCACCACCACCCGCTCGAACGGTATAGGTAACATGCTACAGTATTTATCTATATAAGATATTAATTAAAGAAATAATTATTTGGCGCCCAACGTGGGGCCCTATCTGTCATTATGACAGGTCCATCCGGTATGCCCCGATCTAAGGTAAAAGTATACGTCCATGACATCCGACGGTACATTCGACCTATCCACAATATTAGCTTCTTATTAATTGACACACGAGACTCGCATCCTTTAACCGCTGCCTATGTTTTAGCTACCCGAGCTCTAACATCTCAGGCTAATAAAGGAGTTGATGCTAACTAGTTTTTTTGTAAAAAGGTGTTGCTTAGTGGTTTTCTTACGCGGACAACTGAGCTGCGACCATCCCACCTTTTGGACGATTAATACTTAAAGAGTTAGCGTGTGTGTCCTTTGTATCTCCGTTCTGATTCTTGTCTGTTTACTGGAGTATTAGTGTCACTGATGTTCTTGAAATCGACATAAACTCGATTGTTGCCGTTCGCCTTTTGGGTTTCTGTTCTATTTGTTAGTTGTGTCAGTGATCCGTAAACTGTAATCGCAATATCAGATGTTCATTTAATGTTCGGGGTGAAGGTGTAATTGTCCACATTGCATGTTGCTGACAAGACATCTTATAAACGTACATACCTCTCTTCAGATACGGATATGGGACAAGGCGATTGATACGACAGTGACGAAAACCGATTGCATGGCATCCAGATTATAAACTTTTTGATTTTTTTTTTTTTTTTTCTTTCTGTGCTAAAATATTTTTTTTGTTTTCACTACTTATTTTTATTTGATATCCAAATTATTAGAAATTACTAAACATAATCGTTAGTTATGCCTTTAACTCGAAGTAACGAGAATTTGTCCACATTGCAAGACACAGGAGAACTTGTGTGATTTGCTCAGAAAAGATTACCTTCCAAGCCCAACTGCTTGTTACCATCTGTGGCCACGAGTTCCATAGAGGTTGTTTTCCTCCAGATCTGGGAATAGTCGGATCTGTCCCGAGTGCCCCGGCTCGCAGCTAAGTGCATCTCTAGAAAGTTTGACCGCCGACCCTGAGCCTTCCGGTTCAAATCCTCGAGCTCCTTCAGTGGCCCATTCTTTATTGACTCGCGCTCAGAGTAAGAGAACAGCGGAAGCCAACATGTCAAACCCAAATATTCCGTCTATGGCACAAGCCTCGGTTGCCCCATCAGATGATGGTCAGGTTTCAATGGTGGATAGCATGAGACAAGCTATGGCGGAGGCAATGGCAGCGGCCATGTTGCAACAGACAGAATTCCTGTCTCAGGCCATGAACCGGCAGACGGAACGGTTAGTTGAAACCATGGCTTCAGCCTTCCAGCGCAGTGCTCAACCGGCAGCTTCCCCGGGGGAATTACCCCAACAGCCTCTATTCCACCCAATAGACCCGAGGGTACAGCTGCCAGATCAAGAGCCCAATCGTCAGTCAGTGCGAAGTGACAATCAGTCACGCGGCACTTCGATGAGTACGTTGAGGCCCGACAAAGTCACCCAAATTATGACGAACTGGAAGTTGCGGTTCACGGGGAAGGGTCCAATGACAGTGGAAGATTTTATTTACAGGGTGGAAGCATTGGCAGCCCAAACATTGGAAGGAAATCTAGACTTGGTGGCATAAAATGTGAATAACCTGTTTGAGGGTATTGCCAGTGATTGGTATTGGCGGTACCACAAAAGTGTTAGAGTGGTCCAATGGCATGCTTTGTGCTCAGCATTGAGAGGCCAATTTATGGACGATCGTACTGATCGGGATATTCGATCAGAAATAGAACAGCGGAAGCAGCGATCGAGTGAGTCTTTTGATGAGTTTTACCGAGTAATAGCTTCATTGGCTGACAGGCTTACACAGCCAATGTCAGAGCAGGCCATGGTAGAGACTTTACGGGCCAATCTCCTTCCAGAAATTCAGCATGAGATGTTGTACGAGCCCGCAGCCTCGGTCTCACAACTACGTAGACTGGTCAGGACTAGGGAGATTTTTATGAAAACGGTAGGGAAAACTCAAGTGACAGTACATCGACCAGTGCAAAGACGCCAGGTTTGTGCTGTGCAATGCCAGGTCGAGCAAATCTCAGACGCCGAGGGGTCCGAGGAAGAATTTGAGGTGGCAGCTATGGAGCTGGTGTGCTGGAATTGCACCACCAAAGGCCATAGGTATCAGGAGTGCACAGCAGATAGACGAGTCTTCTGTTATGGGTGCGGGAAGGCAGATACCTACAAGCCCAGTTGCAGCAGATGTAACAGCCAAACGCCAAAAAACTCTTTAGGGCGTGCACAGCTGAAAAAGCACGCAAACCAATGATTTCGAAGTCGACCATGACCGAATAAGATCAAAGGACACGAGTCCTAACACCAGCCCAGACCTCAATCGATTCTCGATCCACAACCCACAACTAGTGACCCCCGGTAAGCAGCTTGTCCCGATCGAAAACACGGAGGAGCAAATTTAAAAGATCCAAAAGCCGAACGCCGACTCCTCCTGTCGGCGATTGTAGGCCAACTGGGCGACCTACGACCTTACGCCCAAGTCAAATTCTGGACAAGTTCATAGTTGGTCTAATGGACACGGGCGCTTCCGTAAGTTGCATCGGTGGGAGTTTGGCAGCAGAGCTGCCAGCGTTAGATATGCCGTTCGTTAAACTAGCCGCTACAATTCGGACGGCTGATGGACAATCGCAACAAATCACAGGGCGTTTAACCACAGAGGTGACTTTCAGAGGGGAACACAAGAATCTGACCTTCTACATAGTACCCTCATTATCCGGAGATCTGTATTTGGGTATAGACTTCTGGAAGCACTTCAAACTTTTGCCCGAACCGTTTTTGCAAGAAGGGCGTGTGATTTCGGCGCTGGAAGACCCACAAACACGACCCTTAACACCATCCCAGCAGCAATCACTGCATTCAGTAATTAAGGGTTTTCCGTCATACGCTGAAAAGGATTAGGTCATACTCAGGTCATCACTCATTCCATCGATGTAGGAGATGCTAAGCCTATTAAGCAAAGGCATTATGCCGTGTCACCAGCTACGGAGAAACTAATGTACGCCGAGCTAGATCGAATGATCAAACTAGGTGTCATAGAAGAGTCCTGCAGTGCATGGTCCTTACCTGTAGTGCTGGTCCAAAAGCCGGGTAAGGTGAGACTCTGTATTGATAGCCGGAAATTGAACGAAGTAACGGTCAGGGATGCGTACCCAATGCCGTTGATAGAGGGAATTCTAGGCAGACTGCCAAAGGCAGAATTCATTACGAGTCTAGACCTAAAAGACGCCTTTTGGCAGATTCCTTTAGACAAAAAATCGCAGGATAAAACGGCCTTTACAGTTCCAGGCAGTCCGCTGTATCAGTACCGGGTCATGCCTTTTGGTCTCTCCAACTCTCCGCAAACGTTATGCAGGCTGATGGACAAAGTAATCCCACCGGACTTAAGAAACGAAGTCTTTGTATATTTGGACGATCTTTTGATCGTTTCAGAGACATTCGAGCGACATATGGAAGTACTTGGAGTGGTTGCCGTTGCACTCGAAAAAGCAAAGCTTACCATTAATGTGGGGAAGAGCAAATTTTGTCTCACAGAAGTCAAGTACTTAGGCCACATTATTGGAAACGGTACAATAGGTATAGACCCCAGCAAAATATCAGCCATTAAAGACTTCCCGGCGCCACGTTCGCTTAAGCAAGTTCGTCGATTTTAGGGCTAACAGGCTGGTACAACAAATTTATCCGGAATTATGCCGCCGTGGCAGCCCCAATTACAGACACTCTTAGGAGTAACCGCAAATTTGTGTGGACCAGTGAGGCCCAGGAAGCCTTTGAGTTGTTGAAGCAGCAGATGTGTACGGCTCCTGTTCTGCACAGTGCAGACTTCGATCGTCCATTCTCGATACATTGTGATGCTAGCAACACCGGGGTGGGAGCGGTTTTAATGCAGACAGATGCAGAGGGAAATGAAGTCCCTATTGCCTTCATGTCAAAAAAGATGAATCGTTGTCAAAGGAATTATACCGTCACCGAAAAAGAATGTCTAGCTGCGGTTCTGGCCGTAAAGAAATTCAGGGCGTATGTGGAAGGACAGGAATTTTCAATTGTCACGGACCATGCTTCTCTAAAGTGGTTAATGTCTCGAACAGACCTGTGCTCCCGGTTGGCGCGTTGGGCCTTAAAACTTCAAGGGTTTGGGTTTAAAATCTACCACCGCAAGGGGAGTCAGAACGTGGTCCCGGATGCATTGTCCAGAACCTTCACCGAAGATCTCTCTCCTATTGAGATAGCCAGTCTGATAGACCTACAGGCCAAAGAGTTCGATGATCCAGATTACGTGGCCCTGAAAGATAAAATAAATTCAGCCAGCTATCAGATATCCGATGTGAAGGTTAAAGATAGGTGTATTTATCGCCGAGCGGAGCATGCGTCGGACGAGAAATTATCGGACGACACATGCTGGAAACTGTGGATACCCAAGGGATTGATTCCGGAACTCTTAAGGAAGGCCCATGAGGACCCGTTGGCTTCGCATTGCGGAATAGGCAAGATGCTGGAGAATTTGAGGAGATATTACTACTGGCCCAATCTAGTGATAGATGTGAAAGCCTATGTAAACAATTGTGTTGTTTGCAAGACAACGAAGCATCCTAACGACACCTTAAGGCCAGCTGTAGGTAAATCGGGTTATTCGAAAGGGTCTTTCAGAGATTGTATGTAGACTTTTTGGGCCCATATCCGCGTAGTAGCTCAGAGAACATCGGACTTTTATAGTCGTCGATCATGCTTCTAAGTTTCCATTTTTAAAGCCGGTGCGGAAGTTCACAGCCGACGCAATAATTCCTTTCCTTGAACAGGAAATTTTTTCATTGCTATGGCATACCGGAAACGCTTGTGTCGGATAATGGGGTCCAGTTCAAGTCAATCGTCTTCAACGCCTTGCTGGAAAAATATAATGTCGCTCACATGTATACAGCCTTATATGCTCCCCAGGCCAATGCGTCCGAGCGAGTAAACCGATCGGTATTGGCGGCCATTAAGGCGTATATTCACCCTAATCAGAAGAACTGGGACGAGAAGCTCAGCAGCATTTGTTGTGCCCTTCGCTCCAGCCTGCATTCAGCTATCAAAACCACCCCTTATAGAATGGTTTTGGCCAACACATGATAACCGATGGGAAAAGCTATCGAGTGTTGAGGGATTTGGAATTGCTGGAAGACAGGACAGTCCAACTGGATAAAGATGATTCCTTGGATCTCATTCGTCGGTCAGCTCGGAACGCTATGCAAACACAACGCCAGCGTAACGAGCGCGCATATAACTTGCGCAGCAGAGAGGTTTCATTTAGTCCAGGTCAAGAGGTTTTAGGCGGAATTTCCAGCAAAGCAATTTTACAAAGGGCTTTAGCGCCAAACTTGCTCCAGTATTTGTGAAGGCAAGGGTTAGGCGCAAACTGGGGTCAGCGTATTACGAAATCGAGGATCTGCAAGGCCACCTCATTGGTAAATATCACGCTAAGGATCTTAAGCAGTGACGGAGGCCTGACAAGCCGTGATCTTCCATGGGCGAAGTCTCTTCCCCTCAAGTCGGATCTTGGTGGGGGGGAAATTGTAGTGTGGCTTGTCGGCCAGGAAGGCCTAAAAGTATGTGGGGGAAATGGTTAACCTTCTCTCGGGGATCGCTATCGCAATTGAGTGGAAGAGCCACGTTCGGAGGAGCAATTTCTCCAAATTGGATCGGGTCCGAAGTGGCTCGACGAAGCGATGGGCAATGAGTTGGAAAAGGAAGAAGGGTCAGTTCCCAAGAAGGGGTAAAAGAGTTGAGAAGTGCGCGTTGCTAACAGAAGGAAATAACGTTTTATCGACGCGAAAAGTTGAACGCCGGCTGAAAGAAAATACCGTTGGACCAAGCGAGTTGGAAGATCTGGGCGCAGCATACGACCGCTCCGCCTCAGGGGAAGCTGGCCACGACAGCGCCGGTATCCAAAACCGCTTCGACCTCTACAGCAACGGAATCGTTATCGCCCAACAACAAGGCAGCAGTCATTCCGGCAGCTACAGCGCCAACAGAACAGCTAGCCCAGCAGCCCAGTTCCCCGCGCTAACATTGGCTGTTACCGCCCACAACAACAGCTAGTCCAGCATCCCCAGTTCCCCAGAACGCTAACATTGGCTGTTACCGGCTAACAACAACCGCTAAGCAGCAGTCATCCCGCTAGGCAGCTACAGCGCCAACAGAACAGCTAGCCCCAGCAGCCCAGTTCATCGGCCGCGCCAACAGAATTGGCTGCCGTAGCAGCCAAATCACCGTGCTAGCATCGGCCGTTACAACAGAACGGCTTGCCAGCAGTCATCCCGGTTCACGGCAGCTTCGGCAGCGCCAAACAGAACAACTAGCCTAGCAGCCCAGTTCGCCCCAGCGAAAAACATTTAACATTGGCTGTTACCGGGAAGGGGCCACAACAACAGCTAGCTGAAGACCAGCAGTCCCTCTTCATCCTCTCTACCTCCAAAAACAAAAACAAGGCAGTTACACCCGCCAACAGAACAGAGAGAGACAGAAGCCGCAGCAGCCCAGTCCCCGCTTCTATCGGCAGGTTCGGCAATCTGGTAGATATGGCCATTCTTATGATTGTGCCATTTTCTCCTATCTTCAAAATTGTGGTTGCCACAGATTTTCGTTGTTTATGGCTGCGGAAGGGGTGGGCCGTAGCAGCAACAACGACAGTCAGCTTCGGCAGCTGGACATTTTCGTCCTTTGCGGGGCCTCCACATCAAACACCAGTCCACCGGATTACCACCTATAAATAGTTCAGTCGCCTTCAGCTAAAAACATTTAATAATTTATCGTCCTTTGTGGGGGCGGAAGTGGGCGGGGCGATGTTTTGAAAACCGTAACAGTGACAAGGGTATAGGAACCCGAAGCTCTTATAGTCTTTGAGCACTAGCTGAAGGGACGGACAGACGGACAGACGGACGGACGGACGGACGGACGGACAGACAGACATGGCTCAATCGACTCTGATCTCTATTATCCTTCATTCCCTTCTTCTGGACTTTACCTCCTTTTAAAAACAAAACAAGAAAATCGGGTATAAAATAAAAACCCATCCCGCCAAGCTCAAGCGTCGCTCCCGCGATCTGGGACGACAAGCGTAGAGCGAGACAGGCAAACGCCGCATCGGTGCGGATGAGCGTAGGGGCTTGAGAGCATGATAATGCTCTCGTAGAGGTCTTCGTGTTTTTCTTGCGTTTCAGCCGACGTCGAAGCGCTTCTACGTTGGAGAGGAACAAAGTGCATGTAACTGCCACCAGCAGGTAACAAATATTTAATCTCGTGCCCGCTCTATATCCGGCCTATGCTGAGTAGTGTCTCCGAACTCCCTTCCCTCACTCCCCTTTTTCCCCATGACCCAGTTGAGGGGTTCAGAAGCTTACGCTAGCTAAAATTGTGGTTAACATTCCAGCTAAATAACATAGGTTAATCATTAACAGCGTCATCTACATAGTCTTAACATTAACCTTATACCTTATACATTTACATGTTAGTTTTTACAGATTAGATATTCTTAGTGTAATTAATGTTCAAGGGGGTGCATAAAGTTGGGTCTTCTTCTAAATAAATTTATAATGTTCGATATGTGTTAGAGCGTGATTATTGGAGCCATGCGTCGGGTATCGTCCCTGTCAAGGTAGTCATAGTGGTCAAAGGGATCGTCAAAACGAGGAGATGGAGATGACGATCATGGTTGGGAGGGCTATGCGCAAGCTCAACACCTGCTGCGTTTAAAGGCGCCACTATGGCCTAGTCCGGTTCCGTCCTGTCTGTCCGTCGCTGTAAGTGTATGGGTGTTCTATGTTGTGGATAGCGTCAAATAGCACGTGATCAATAATTGAGTTTTTAATGTTTGCGAGCCCGGTATCCGTGCGAGTTTCAAACCCATCCCTACTTTACCGAATATGGAAGCCGGATCCAGCACGTGCTTCGTGTCGGATACCACCACCACCACCCGCTCGAACGGTATAGGTAACATGCTACAGTATTTATCTATATAAGATATTAATTAAAGAAATAATTATTTGGCGCCCAACGTGGGGCACGATCTGTCATTATGACAGGTCCATCCGGTATGCCCCGATCTAAGGTAAAAGTATACGTCCATGACATCCGACGGTACATTCACGACCTATCCACAATATTAGCTTCTTATTAATTGACACACGAGACTCGCATCCTTTAACCGCTGCCTATGTTTTAGCTACCCGAGCTCTAACATCTCAGGCTAATAAAGGGAGTTGATGCTAACTAGTTTTTTGTAAAAGGTGTTGTTTAGTGGTTTTCTTACGCGGACAACTGAGCTGCGACCATCCCACCTTTTGGACGATTAATACTTAAAGAGTTAGCGTGTGTGTCCTTTGTATCTCCGTTCTGATTCTTGTCTGTTTACTGGAGTATTAGTGTCACTGATGTTCTTGAAATCGACATAAACTCGATTGTTGCCGTTCGCCTTTTGGGTTTCTGTTCTATTTGTTAGTTGTGTCAGTGATCCGTAAACTGTAATCGCAATATCAGATGTTCATTTAATGTTCGGGGGTGAAGGTGTAATTGTCCACATTGCATGTTGCTGACAAGACATCTTATAAACGTACATACCTCTCTTCAGATACGGATATGGGACAAGGCGATTGATACGACAGTGACGAAAACCGATTGCATGGCATCCAGATTATAAACTTTTTGATTTTTTTTACCTTTCTGTGCTAAAAATTTTTTTGTTTTCACTACTTATTTTTTATTTGATATCCAAATTATTAGAAATTACTAAACATAATCGTTAGTTATGCCTTTAACTCGAAGTAACGAGAATTTGTCCACATTGCAAGACACAGGGAGAACTTGTGTGATTTGCTCAGAAAAGATTACTTTCCAAGCCCAACTGCTTGTTACCATCTGTGGCCACGAGTTCCATAGAGGTTGTTTTTCCTCCAGATCTGGGAATAGTCGGATCTGTCCCGAGTGCCCCGGCTCGCAGCTAAGTGCATCTCTAGAAAGTTTGACCGCCGACCCTGAGCCTTCCGGTTCAAATCCTCGAGCTCCTTCAGTGGCCCATTCTTTATTGACTCGCGCTCCATCAGATGATGCCAACATGTCAAACCCAAATATTCCGTCTATGGCACAAGCCTCGGTTGCCCCATCAGATGATGGTCAGGTTTCAATGGTGGATAGCATGAGACAAGCTATGGCGGAGGCAATGGCAGCGGCCATGTTGCAACAGACAGAATTCCTGTCTCAGGCCATGAACCGGCAGACGGAACGGTTAGTTGAAACCATGGCTTCAGCCTTCCAGCGCAGTGCTCAACCGGCAGCTTCCCCGGGGGAATTACCCCAACAGCCTCTATTCCACCCAATAGACCCGAGGGTACAGCTGCCAGATCAAGAGCCCAATCGTCAGTCAGTGCGAAGTGACAATCAGTCACGCGGCACTTCGATGAGTTCGTTGAGGCCCGACAAAGTCACCCAAATTATGACGAACTGGAAGTTGCGGTTCACGGGGAAGGGTCCAATGACAGTGGAAGATTTTATTTACAGGGTGGAACCATTGGCAGCCCAAACATTGGAAGGAAATCTAGACTTGGTGGCATAAAATGTGAATAACCTGTTTGAGGGTATTGCCAGTGATTGGTATTGGCGGTACCACAAAAGTGTTAGAGTGGTCCAATGGCATGCTTTGTGCTCAGCATTGAGAGGCCAATTTATGGACGATCGTACTGATCGGGATATTCGATCAGAAATAGAACAGCGAAAGCAGCGATCGAGTGAGTCTTTTGATGAGTTTTACCGAGTAATAGCTTCATTGGCTGACAGGCTTACACAGCCAATGTCAGAGCAGGCCATGGTAGAGACTTTACGGGCCAATCTCCTTCCAGAAATTCAGCATGAGATGTTGTACGAGCCCGCAGCCTCGGTCTCACAACTACGTAGACTGGTCAGGACTAGGGAGATTTTTATGAAAACGGTAGGGAAAACTCAAGTGACAGTACATCGACCAGTGCAAAGACGCCAGGTTTGTGCTGTGCAATGCCAGGTCGAGCAAATCTCAGACGCCGAGGGGTCCGAGGAAGAATTTGAGGTGGCAGCTATGGAGCTGGTGTGCTGGAATTGCACCACCAAAGGCCATAGGTATCAGGAGTGCACAGCAGATAGACGAGTCTTCTGTTATGGGTGCGGGAAGGCAGATACCTACAAGCCCAGTTGCAGCAGATGTAACAGCCAAACGCCAAAAAACTCTTTAGGGCGTGCACAGCTGAAAAAAGCACGCAAACCAATGATTTCGAAGTCGACCATGACCGAATAAGATCAAAGGACACGAGTCCTAACACCAGCCCAGACCGCCTATCGATTCTCGATCCACAACCCACAACTAGTGACCCCCCGGTAAGCAGCTTGTCCCGATCGAAAACACGGAGGAGCAAATTTAAAAAGATCCAAAAAAGCCGAACGCCGACTCCTCCTGTCGGCGATTGTAGGCCAACTGGGCGACCTACGACCTTACGCCCAAGTCCAAATTCTGGACAAGTTCATAGTTGGTCTAATGGACACGGGCGCTTCCGTAAGTTGCATCGGTGGGAGTTTGGCAGCAGAGCTGCCAGCGTTAGATATGCCGTTCGTTAAACTAGCCGCTACAATTCGGACGGCTGATGGACAATCGCAACAAATCACAGGGCGTTTAACCACAGAGGTGACTTTCAGAGGGGAACACAAGAATCTGACCTTCTACATAGTACCCTCATTATCCGGAGATCTGTATTTGGGTATAGACTTCTGGAAGCACTTCAAACTTTTGCCCGAACCGTTTTTGCAAGAAGGGCGTGTGATTTCGGCGCTGGAAGATCCACAAACACGACCCTTAACACCATCCCAGCAGCAATCACTGCATTCAGTAATTAAGGGTTTTCCGTCATACGCTGAAAAGGATTAGGTCATACTCAGGTCATCACTCATTCCATCGATGTAGGAGATGCTAAGCCTATTAAGCAAAGGCATTATGCCGTGTCACCAGCTACGGAGAAACTAATGTACGCCGAGCTAGATCGAATGATCAAACTAGGTGTCATAGAAGAGTCCTGCAGTGCATGGTCCTTACCTGTAGTGCTGGTCCAAAAGCCGGGTAAGGTGAGACTCTGTATTGATAGCCGGAAATTGAACGAAGTAACGGTCAGGGATGCGTACCCAATGCCGTTGATAGAGGGAATTCTAGGCAGACTGCCAAAGGCAGAATTCATTACGAGTCTAGACCTAAAAGACGCCTTTGGCAGATTCCTTTAGACAAAAAATCGCAGGATAAAACGGCCTTTACAGTTCCAGGCAGTCCGCTGTATCAGTACCGGGTCATGCCTTTTGGTCTCTCCAACTCTCCGCAAACGTTATGCAGGCTGATGGACAAAGTAATCCCACCGGACTTAAGAAACGAAGTCTTTGTATATTTGGACGATCTTTTGATCGTTTCAGAGACATTCGAGCGACATATGGAAGTACTTGGAGTGGTTGCCGTTGCACTCGAAAAGCAAAGCTTACCATTAATGTGGGGAAGAGCAAATTTTGTCTCACAGAAGTCAAGTACTTAGGCCACATTATTGGAAACGGTACAATAGGTATAGACCCCAGCAAAATATCAGCCATTAAAGACTTCCCGGCGCCACGTTCGCTTAAGCAAGTTCGTCGATTTTTAGGGCTAACAGGCTGGTACAACAAATTTATCCGGAATTATGCCGCCGTGGCAGCCCCAATTACAGACACTCTTAGGAGTAACCGCAAATTTGTGTGGACCAGTGAGGCCCAGGAAGCCTTTGAGTTGTTGAAGCAGCAGATGTGTACGGCTCCTGTTCTGCACAGTGCAGACTTCGATCGTCCATTCTCGATACATTGTGATGCTAGCAACACCGGGGTGGGAGCGGTTTTAATGCAGACAGATGCAGAGGGAAATGAAGTCCCTATTGCCTTCATGTCAAAAAAGATGAATCGTTGTCAAAGGAATTATACCGTCACCGAAAAGAATGTCTAGCTGCGGTTCTGGCCGTAAAGAAATTCAGGGCGTATGTGGAAGGACAGGAATTTTCAATTGTCACGGACCATGCTTCTCTAAAGTGGGTTCAAACAGACCTGAGCTCCCGGTTGGCGCGTTCTTAAAACAGGGTTTGGGTTTAAAATCTACCACCAATTGTCACGGACCATGCTTCTCTAAAGTGGTTAATGGAACAGACCGTTCCCGGTTGGCGCGTTTAAAACTTCAAGGGTTTGGGTTTAAAATCTACCACCGCAAGGGGAGTCAGAACGTGGTCCCGGATGCATTGTCCAGAACCTTCACCGAAGATCTCTCTCCTATTGAGATAGCCAGTCTGATAGACCTACAGGCCAAAGAGTTCGATGATCCAGATTACGTGGCCCTGAAAGATAAAATAAATTCAGCCAGCTATCAGATATCCGATGTGAAGGTTAAAGATAGGTGTATTTATCGCCGAGCGGAGCATGCGTCGGACGAGAAATTATCGGACGACACATGCTGGAAACTGTGGATACCCAAGGGATTGATTCCGGAACTCTTAAGGAAGGCCCATGAGGACCCGTTGGCTTCGCATTGCGGAATAGGCAAGATGCTGGAGAATTTGAGGAGATATTACTACTGGCCCAATCTAGTGATAGATGTGAAAGCCTATGTAAACAATTGTGTTGTTTGCAAGACAACGAAGCATCCTAACGACACCTTAAGGCCAGCTGTAGGTAAATCGGGTTATTCCGAAAGGGTCTTTCAGAGATTGTATGTAGACTTTTTGGGCCCATATCCGCGTAGTAGCTCAGGGAACATCGGACTTTTATAGTCGTCGATCATGCTTCTAAGTTTCCATTTTTAAAGCCGGTGCGGAAGTTCACAGCCGACGCAATAATTCCTTTCCTTGAACAGGAAATTTTTCATTGCTATGGCATACCGGAAACGCTTGTGTCGGATAATGGGGTCCAGTTCAAGTCAATCGTCTTCAACGCCTTGCTGGAAAAATATAATGTCGCTCACATGTATACAGCCTTATATGCTCCCCAGGCCAATGCGTCCGAGCGAGTAAACCGATCGGTATTGGCGGCCATTAAGGCGTATATTCACCCTAATCAGAAGAACTGGGACGAGAAGCTCAGCAGCATTTGTTGTGCCCTTCGCTCCAGCCTGCATTCAGCTATCAAAACCACCCCTTATAGAATGGTTTTTGGCCAACACATGATAACCGATGGGAAAAGCTATCGAGTGTTGAGGGATTTGGAATTGCTGGAAGACAGGACAGTCCAACTGGATAAATATGATTCCTTGGATCTCATTCGTCGGTCAGCTCGGAACGCTATGCAAACACAACGCCAGCGTAACGAGCGCGCATATAACTTGCGCAGCAGAGAGGTTTCATTTAGTCCAGGTCAAGAGGTTTTAGGCGGAATTTCCAGCAAAGCAATTTTACAAAAGGGCTTTAGCGCCAAACTTGCTCCAGTATTTGTGAAGGCAAGGGTTAGGCGCAAACTGGGGTCAGCGTATTACGAAATCGAGGATCTGCAAGGCCACCTCATTGGTAAATATCACGCTAAGGATCTTAAGCAGTGACGGAGGCCTGACAAGCCGTGATCTTCCATGGGCGAAGTCTCTTCCCCTCAAGTCGGATCTTGGTGGGGGGGAAATTGTAGTGTGGCTTGTCGGCCAGGAAGGCCTAAAAGTATGTGGGGGAAATGGTTAACCTTCTCTCGGGGATCGCTATCGCAATTGAGTGGAAGAGCCACGTTCGGAGGAGCAACTTCTCCAAATTGGATCGGGTCCGAAGTGGCTCGACGAAGCGATGGGCAATGAGTTGGAAAAGGAAGAAGAGTCAGTTCCCAAGAAGGGGTAAAAGAGTTGAGAAGTGCGCGCTGCTAACAGAAGGAAATAACGTTTTACAGACGCGAAAAGTTGAACGCCGGCTGAAAGAAAATACCGTTGGACCAAGCCAGTGGAAGCATCTGGGCGCAGCATACGACCGCTCCGCTTCAGGGAAGCGGGCCACGACAGCGCCGGTATCCAAAGCCGCTTCGACCTCTACAGCGACGGTATCGTTACCGCCAACAACAACAGCTAGGCAGCAGTCATTCCGCTAGTCAGCTACAGCGCCAACAGAACAGCTAGCCGCAGCAGCCCAGTCCCCCGCGCTAACATTGGCTGTTACCGCCCACAACAACAGCTAAGCAGCAGTCATCCCGCTAGTCAGCTACAGTGCCAACAGAACAGCTAGCCGCAGCAGCCCAGTCCCCCGCGCTAACATTGGCTGTTACCGCCCACAACAACAGCTAAGCAGCAGTCATCCCGCTAGTCAGCTACAGCGCCAACAGAACAGCTAGCCGCAGCAGCCCAGTCCCCCGCGCTATCATCGGCCGTTAGCGCCAACAGAACGGCTTGCCGTAGCAGCCAAATCACCCGTGCTAGCATCGGCCGTTAGAGCCAACAGAACGGCTTGCCGTAGCAGCCAAATCCCCCGCGCTGGCACCGACGGTTCACGCCAACAACAACAGCTAGCTTCGGCAGCTGACATCTCCACATCAAACATCATACAACCGGACTACCACCTACATTAGTTCAGTCGCCTTCAGCGAAAAACATTTAATAATTTATCCCAAGGGAGGGGAATGTAAACCGGGAAGGGGTATAGGAACCCGAAGCAGCATAGCTGAAGACCCTCGCAGTCCCTCTTCTATCTTTTCCTTCATTCCCTCTTCTCTCTACCTCCAAAAACAAAAACAAAAATAAAAAAACCCATCCCGCCAAGCTCAAGCGTCGCTCCCGCGATCTGGGACGACAAGCGTAGAGCGAGACAGGCAAACGCCGCATCGGTGCGGATGAGCGTAGGGGCTTGGAGAGCGTGATAATGCTCTCGTAGAGGTCTTCGTGTTTTTTCTTGCGTTTCAGCCGACGTCGAAGCGCTTCTACGTTGGAGAGGAACAAAGTGCATGTAACTGCCACCAGCAGGTAACAAATATTTAATCTCGTGCCCGCTCTATATCCGGCCTATGCTGAGTAGTGTCTCCGAACTCCCTTCCCTCACTCCCCCTTTTTCCCATGACCCAGTTGAGGGGTTCAGAAGCTTACGCTAGCTAAAATTGTGGTTAACATTCCAGCTGAATAACATAGGTTATCATTAACAGCGTCAGCTACATAATCTTAACATTAACCTTATACCTTATACATTTACATGTTAGTTTTTACAGATTAGATATTTTTAGTGTAATTAATGTTCAAGGGGGTGCATAAAGTTGGGTCTTCTTCTGAATAAATTTATAATGTTCGATATGTGTTAGAGCGTGATTATTGGAGCCATGCGTCGGGTATCGTCCCTGTCAAGGTAGTCATAGTGGCCAAAGGGATCGTCAAAACGAGGAGATGGAGATGACGATCATGGTTGGGAGGGCTATGCGCAAGCTCAACACCTGCTGCGTTTAAAGGCGCCACTATGGCCTAGTCCGGTTCCGTCCTGTCTGTCCGTCGCTGTAAGTGTATGGGTGTTCTATGTTGTGGATAGCGTCAAATAGCACGTGATTAATAATTGAGTTTTTAATGTTTGCGAGCCCGGTATCCGAGCGAGTTTCAAACCCATCCCTACTTTACCGAATATGGAAGCCGGATCCAGCACGTGCTTCGTGTTGGATACCACCACCACCCGCTCGAACGGTATAGGTAACATGCTACAGTATTTATCTATATAAGATATTAATTAAAGAAATAATTATTTGGCGCCCAACGTGGGGCCCTATCTGTCATTATGACAGGTCCATCCGGTATGCCCCGATCTAAGGTAAAAGTATACGTCCATGACATCCGACGGTACATTCACGACCTATCCACAATATTAGCTTCTTATTAATTGACACACGAGACTCGCATCCTTTAACCGCTGCCTATGTTTTAGCTACCCGAGCTCTAACATCTCAGGCTAATAAAGGGAGTTGATGCTAACTAGTTTTTGTAAAAGGTGTTGCTTAGTGGTTTTCTTACGCGGACAACTGAGCTGCGACCATCCCACCTTTTGGACGATTAATACTTAAAGAGTTAGCGTGTGTGTCCTTTGTATCTCCGTTCTGATTCTTGTCTGTTTACTGGAGTATTAGCGTCACTGATGTTCTTGAAATCGACATAAACTCGATTGTTGCCGTTCGCCTTTTGGGTTTCTGTTCTATTTGTTAGTTGTGTCAGTGATCCGTAAACTGTAATCGCAATATCAGATGTTCATTTAATGTTCGGGGTGAAGGTGTAATTGTCCACATTGCATGTTGCTGACAAGACATCTTATAAACGTACATACCTCTCTTCAGATACGGATATGGGACAAGGCGATTGATACGACAGTGACGAAAACCGATTGCATGGCATCCAGATTATAAACTTTTTGATTTTTTTTTTTCTTTCTGTGCTAAAATATTTTTTGTTTTCACTACTTATTTTTTTATTTGATATCCAAATTATTAGAAATTACTAAACATAATCGTTAGTTATGCCTTTAACTCGAAGTAACGAGAATTTGTCCACATTGCAAGACACAGGGAGAACTTGTGTGATTTGCTCAGAAAAGATTACCTTCCAAGCCCAACTGCTTGTTACCATCTGTGGCCACGAGTTCCATAGAGGTTGTTTTCCTCCAGATCTGGGAATAGTCGGATCTGTCCCGAGTGCCCCGGCTCGCAGCTAAGTGCATCTCTAGAAAGTTTGACCGCCGACCCTGAGCCTTCCGGTTCAAATCCTCGAGCTCCTTCAGTGGCCCATTCTTTATTGACTCGCGCTCAGAGTAAGAGAACAGCGGAAGCCAACATGTCAAACCCAAATATTCCGTCTATGGCACAAGCCTCGGTTGCCCCATCAGATGATGGTCAGGTTTCAATGGTGGATAGCATGAGACAAGCTATGGCGGAGGCAATGGCAGCGGCCATGTTGCAACAGACAGAATTCCTGTCTCAGGCCATGAACCGGCAGACGGAACGGTTAGTTGAAACCATGGCTTCAGCCTTCCAGCGCAGTGCTCAACCGGCAGCTTCCCGGGGAATTACCCCAACAGCCTCTATTCCACCCAATAGACCCGAGGGTACAGCTGCCAGATCAAGAGCCCAATCGTCAGTCAGTGCGAAGTGACAATCAGTCACGCGGCACTTCGATGAGTACGTTGCCCGACAAAGTCACCCAAATTATGACGAACTGGAAGTTGCGGTTCACGGGGAAGGGTCCAATGACAGTGGAAGATTTTATTTACAGGGTGGAAGCATTGGCAGCCCAAACATTGGAAGGAAATCTAGACTTGGTGGCATAAAATGTGAATAACCTGTTTGAGGGTATTGCCAGTGATTGGTATTGGCGGTACCACAAAAGTGTTAGAGTGGTCCAATGGCATGCTTTGTGCTCAGCATTGAGAGGCCAATTTATGGACGATCGTACTGATCGGGATATTCGATCAGAAATAGAACAGCGGAAGCAGCGATCGAGTGAGTCTTTTGATGAGTTTTACCGAGTAATAGCTTCATTGGCTGACAGGCTTACACAGCCAATGTCAGAGCAGGCCATGGTAGAGACTTTACGGGCCAATCTCCTTCCAGAAATTCAGCATGAGATGTTGTACGAGCCCGCAGCCTCGGTCTCACAACTACGTAGACTGGTCAGGACTAGGGAGATTTTTATGAAAACGGTAGGGAAAACTCAAGTGACAGTACATCGACCAGTGCAAAGACGCCAGGTTTGTGCTGTGCAATGCCAGGTCGAGCAAATCTCAGACGCCGAGGGGTCCGAGGAAGAATTTGAGGTGGCAGCTATGGAGCTGGTGTGCTGGAATTGCACCACCAAAGGCCATAGGTATCAGGAGTGCACAGCAGATAGACGAGTCTTCTGTTATGGGTGCGGGAAGGCAGATACCTACAAGCCCAGTTGCAGCAGATGTAACAGCCAAACGCCAAAAAACTCTTTAGGGCGTGCACAGCTGAAAAAAGCACGCAAACCAATGATTTCGAAGTCGACCATGACCGAATAAGATCAAAGGACACGAGTCCTAACACCAGCCCAGACCTCCAATCGATTCTCGATCCACAACCCACAACTAGTGACCCCCCGGTAAGCAGCTTGTCCCGATCGAAAACACGGAGGAGCAAATTTAAAAAGATCCAAAAAGCCGAACGCCGACTCCTCCTGTCGGCGATTGTAGGCCAACTGGGTGACCTACGACCTTACGCCCAAGTCCAAATTCTGGACAAGTTCATAGTTGGTCTAATGGACACGGGCGCTTCCGTAAGTTGCATCGGTGGGAGTTTGGCAGCAGAGCTGCCAGCGTTAGATATGCCGTTCGTTAAACTAGCCGCTACAATTCGGACGGCTGATGGACAATCGCAACAAATCACAGGGCGTTTAACCACAGAGGTGACTTTCAGAGGGGAACACAAGAATCTGACCTTCTACATAGTACCCTCATTATCCGGAGATCTGTATTTGGGTATAGACTTCTGGAAGCACTTCAAACTTTTGCCCGAACCGTTTTGCAAGAAGGGCGTGTGATTTCGGCGCTGGAAGACCCACAAACACGACCCTTAACACCATCCCAGCAGCAATCACTGCATTCAGTAATTAAGGGTTTTCCGTCATACGCTGAAAAAGGATTAGGTCATACTCAGGTCATCACTCATTCCATCGATGTAGGAGATGCTAAGCCTATTAAGCAAAGGCATTATGCCGTGTCACCAGCTACGGAGAAACTAATGTACGCCGAGCTAGATCGAATGATCAAACTAGGTGTCATAGAAGAGTCCTGCAGTGCATGGTCCTTACCTGTAGTGCTGGTCCAAAAGCCGGGTAAGGTGAGACTCTGTATTGATAGCCGGAAATTGAACGAAGTAACGGTCAGGGGATGCGTACCCAATGCCGTTGATAGAGGGAATTCTAGGCAGACTGCCAAAGGCAGAATTCATTACGAGTCTAGACCTAAAAGACGCCTTTTGGCAGATTCCTTTAGACAAAAAATCGCAGGATAAAACGGCCTTTACAGTTCCAGGCAGTCCGCTGTATCAGTACCGGGTCATGCCTTTTGGTCTCTCCAACTCTCCGCAAACGTTATGCAGGCTGATGGACAAAGTAATCCCACCGGACTTAAGAAACGAAGTCTTTGTATATTTGGACGATCTTTTGATCGTTTCAGAGACATTCGAGCGACATATGGAAGTACTTGGAGTGGTTGCCGTTGCACTCGAAAAGCAAAGCTTACCATTAATGTGGGAAGAGCAAATTTTGTCTCACAGAAGTCAAGTACTTAGGCCACATTATTGGAAACGGTACAATAGGTACAGACCCCAGCAAAATATCAGCCATTAAAGACTTCCCGGCGCCACGTTCGCTTAAGCAAGTTCGTCGATTTTTAGGGCTAACAGGCTGGTACAACAAATTTATCCGGAATTATGCCGCCGTGGCAGCCCCAATTACAGACACTCTTAGGAGTAACCGCAAATTTGTGTGGACCAGTGAGGCCCAGGAAGCCTTTGAGTTGTTGAAGCAGCAGATGTGTACGGCTCCTGTTCTGCACAGTGCAGACTTCGATCGTCCATTCTCGATACATTGTGATGCTAGCAACACCGGGGTGGGAGCGGTTTTAATGCAGACAGATGCAGAGGGAAATGAAGTCCCTATTGCCTTCATGTCAAAAAAGATGAATCGTTGTCAAAGGAATTATACCGTCACCGAAAAAGAATGTCTAGCTGCGGTTCTGGCCGTAAAGAAATTCAGGGCGTATGTGGAAGGACAGGAATTTTCAATTGTCACGGACCATGCTTCTCTAAAGTGGTTAATGTCTCAAACAGACCTGAGCTCCCGGTTGGCGCGTTGGGCCTTAAAACTTCAAGGGTTTGGGTTTAAAATCTACCACCGCAAGGGGAGTCAGGAAGGAGGAAGGAGGAATTTTCAATTGTCACGGACCATGCTTCTCTAAAGTGGTTAATGTCTCGAACAGACCTGTGCTCCCGGTTGGCGCGTTGGGCCTTAAAACTTCAAGGGTTTGGGTTTAAAATCTACCACCGCAAGGGGAGTCAGAACGTGGTCCCGGATGCATTGTCCAGAACCTTCACCGAAGATCTCTCTCCTATTGAGATAGCCAGTCTGATAGACCTACAGGCCAAAGAGTTCGATGATCCAGATTACGTGGCCCTGAAAGATAAAATAAATTCAGCCAGCTATCAGATATCCGATGTGAAGGTTAAAGATAGGTGTATTTATCGCCGAGCGGAGCATGCGTCGGACGAGAAATTATCGGACGACACATGCTGGAAACTGTGGATACCCAAGGGATTGATTCCGAACTCTTAAGGAAGGCCCATGAGGACCCGTTGGCTTCGCATTGCGGAATAGGCAAGATGCTGGAGAATTTGAGGAGATATTACTACTGGCCCAATCTAGTGATAGATGTGAAAGCCTATGTAAACAATTGTGTTGTTTGCAAGACAACGAAGCATCCTAACGACACCTTAAGGCCAGCTGTAGGTAAATCGGGTTATTCCGAAAGGGTCTTTCAGAGATTGTATGTAGACTTTTTTTTTTTATATCCGCGTAGTAGCTCAGGGAACATCGGACTTTTTATAGTCGTCGATCATGCTTCTAAGTTTCCATTTTTAAAGCCGGTGCGGAAGTTCACAGCCGACGCAATAATTCCTTTCCTTGAACAGGAAATTTTTCATTGCTATGGCATACCGGAAACGCTTGTGTCGGATAATGGGGTCCAGTTGAAGTCAATCGTCTTCAACGCCTTGCTGGAAAAATATAATGTCGCTCACATGTATACAGCCTTATATGCTCCCCAGGCCAATGCGTCCGAGCGAGTAAACCGATCGGTATTGGCGGCCATTAAGGCGTATATTCACCCTAATCAGAAGAACTGGGACGAGAAGCTCAGCAGCATTTGTTGTGCCCTTCGCTCCAGCCTGCATTCAGCTATCAAAACCACCCCTTATAGAATGGTTTTTGGCCAACACATGATAACCGATGGGAAAAGCTATCGAGTGTTGAGGGATTTGGAATTGCTGGAAGACAGGACAGTCCAACTGGATAAAGATGATTCCTTGGATCTCATTCGTCGGTCAGCTCGGAACGCTATGCAAACACAACGCCAGCGTAACGAGCGCGCATATAACTTGCGCAGCAGAGAGGTTTCATTTAGTCCAGGTCAAGAGGTTTTTAGGCGGAATTTCCAGCAAAGCAATTTTACAAAGGGCTTTAGCGCCAAACTTGCTCCAGTATTTGTGAAGGCAAGGGTTAGGCGCAAACTGGGGTCAGCGTATTACGAAATCGAGGATCTGCAAGGCCACCTCATTGGTAAATATCACGCTAAGGATCTTAAGCAGTGACGGAGGCCTGACAAGCCGTGATCTTCCATGGGCGAAGTCTCTTCCCCTCAAGTCGGATCTTGGTGGGGGGGAAATTGTAGTGTGGCTTGTCGGCCAGGAAGGCCTAAAAGTATGTGGGGAAATGGTTAACCTTCTCTCGGGATCGCTATCGCAATTGAGTGGAAGAGCCACGTTCGGAGGAGCAACTTCTCCAAATTGGATCGGGTCCGAAGTGGCTCGACGAAGCGATGGGCAATGAGTTGGAAAAGGAAGAAGAGTCAGTTCCCAAGAAGGGGTAAAAGAGTTGAGAAGTGCGCGCTGCTAACAGAAGGAAATAACGTTTTACAGACGCGAAAAGTTGAACGCCGGCTGAAAGAAAATACCGTTGGACCAAGCCAGTGGAAGCATCTGGGCGCAGCATACGACCGCTCCGCTTCAGGGAAGCGGGCCACGACAGCGCCGGTATCCAAAGCCGCTTCGACCTCTACAGCGACGGTATCGTTACCGCCAACAACAACAGCTAGGCAGCAGTCATTCCGCTAGTCAGCTACAGCGCCAACAGAACAGCTAGCCGCAGCAGCCCAGTCCCCCGCGCTAACATTGGCTGTTACCGCCCACAACAACAGCTAAGCAGCAGTCATCCCGCTAGTCAGCTACAGCGCCAACAGAACAGCTAGCCGCAGCAGCCCAGTCCCCCGCGCTAGCATCGGCCGTTAGAGCCAACAGAACGGCTTGCCGTAGCAGCCAAATCCCCCGCGCTGGCACCGACGGTTCACGCCAACAACAACAGCTAGCTTCGGCAGCTGACATCTCCACATCAAACATCATACAACCGGACTACCACCTACATTAGTTCAGTCGCCTTCAGCGAAAAACATTTAATAATTTATCCCAAGGGAGGGGAATGTAAACCGGGAAGGGGTATAGGAACCCGAAGCAGCATAGCTGAAGACCCTCGCAGTCCCTCTTCTATCTTTTCCTTCATTCCCTCTTCTCTCTACCTCCAAAAACAAAAACAAAAATAAAAAAACCCATCCCGCCAAGCTCAAGCGTCGCTCCCGCGATCTGGGACGACAAGCGTAGAGCGAGACAGGCAAACGCCGCATCGGTGCGGATGAGCGTAGGGGCTTGGAGAGCGTGATAATGCTCTCGTAGAGGTCTTCGTGTTTTTTCTTGCGTTTCAGCCGACGTCGAAGCGCTTCTACGTTGGAGAGGAACAAAGTGCATGTAACTGCCACCAGCAGGTAACAAATATTTAATCTCGTGCCCGCTCTATATCCGGCCTATGCTGAGTAGTGTCTCCGAACTCCCTTCCCTCACTCCCCCTTTTTCCCATGACCCAGTTGAGGGGTTCAGAAGCTTACGCTAGCTAAAATTGTGGTTAACATTCCAGCTGAATAACATAGGTTATCATTAACAGCGTCAGCTACATAATCTTAACATTAACCTTATACCTTATACATTTACATGTTAGTTTTTACAGATTAGATATTTTTAGTGTAATTAATGTTCAAGGGGGTGCATAAAGTTGGGTCTTCTTCTGAATAAATTTATAATGTTTGAGATGTGTTAGAGCGTGATTATTGGAGCCATGCGTCGGGTATCGTCCCTGTCAAGGTAGTCATAGTGGCCAAAGGGATCGTCAAAACGAGGAGATGGAGATGACGATCATGGTTGGGAGGGCTATGCGCAAGCTCAACACCTGCTGCGTTTAAAGGCGCCACTATGGCCTAGTCCGGTTCCGTCCTGTCTGTCCGTCGCTGTAAGTGTATGGGTGTTCTATGTTGTGGATAGCGTCAAATAGCACGTGATTAATAATTGAGTTTTTAATGTTTGCGAGCCCGGTATCCGAGCGAGTTTCAAACCCATCCCTACTTTACCGAATATGGAAGCCGGATCCAGCACGTGCTTCGTGTCGGATACCACCACCACCCGCTCGAACGGTATAGGTAACATGCTACAAGTATCAGATACATTTGAGTCGCATTTAGAAGTTCTGAAGCGGATCTCAGAGCAATTTCGTCGAGCGAATTTGACGTTAAACGTTGCAAAAAGTAAATTTTGTGTTACGCAAACAAGATACTTGGGATACGTGATTGGAGGTGGAGGCATAGCTACAGATCTAGGGAAAATCGAATCGATCATGTCATGGCCAGTGCCAAAAACATTACGACAAGTTAGAGGATTTCTAGGACTTGCGGGGTGGTATCGACGATTTATACCGAATTTCTCAGATTTGACTTTCCCAATCACGCAATTAATTTCCAACAAACGGAAATTTCAATGGACAGAGGAAGCTCAAAAGGCTTTTGAAAAAGTGAAGATTGTACTGACTTCAGCACCGGTCTTGCAGAACCCAGACTTTTCAAAAAAATTTTATTTACATTGTGATGCCAGTGATTTTGGAGTAGGAGCTGTGTTAACGCAACGAGGTGATGATGGGGAAGCAGGCAGAATCTTCCAGACCATTTCAGAGACTCTATATAGATTTGTTAGGACCATATCCCAGAAGCAAAAGTGGATTTATCGGCTTACTTATAGTATTGGATCACTTTTCAAAGTTCCACTTGCTATGTCCATTACGAAAATTTACCACGGTTAGTGTTATTTCGTACCTGCAAAAAGATATTTTCTTTGCATATGGCGTACCGGAAATCATCATAAGTGACAATGGAGTTCAATTCAGAGCAAAAGAGTTCGAAAGTTTCTTGAAATCGTTACAGATCAAACATATGCTGACAGCTATTTATTCTCCCCAAGCAAACGCTTCTGAGCGAGTAAATCGGTCTATTATTTCAGCAATTCGAGCCTATTTAAAAGAAGATCAGAGAGATTGGGATAAGAATGTAGCTGCGATTAGTTGTGGGTTAAGAAACTCTTTACATCAGAGTATTAAAGTTTCACCTTATCGAGCTATCTACGGTATGGAAATGATAACGCATGGATCAGAGTATGAACTACTTCGAAAATTGAATCTTTTGGAGGAGTCCGTGTGTCCTCTCAGAAGAGAAGATAAATTGGCTTTATTAAGAGCAGACATTAAGAAAAATATTAAAACAGCTTATGAAAACCAGGCCAAGTAGTATAACCTGCGCGGTAAGGAAGTGAGTTATCGCGTAGGGCAAGAAGTTTCTCGAAGGAACTTTGTACAGAGTAATTTTGAGAAACATATAGCAAGCAAATTGTGTCCAGCCTTTGTTAAGGCTAGAGTGCGAGAAAAAGTTGGAAATTCGAGCTATGTTTTAGAAGACTTGAAAGGTAATTTAATAGGAAAAATACAGGCAAAAGACATAAGGCAGTAACACAAGTTCGTTCGTTCTCTTTGTAGTGACCAGACGTGTTTTTGTTTTGCGCTCCGCTTCTTTTCCTTTTATTTTGCAAATACAGCCGGTGTTTTTTCAAAATAAACCTCGATTAAAATCCTCATTTAACCTACAGTAGAAAATCTGTCCTATAACGCGAGTGCATGCCTATTGTTATTATTAAAAATTTGATTTTTTTGAAATTAATTCTGTGCGTTGGTTAATCGTGTGTTTGTGTGTTGCTTTCTGTAAGTACGCTCACGCTGAGTTTAGCCCGCTCTTTATCTCGTAGCCTTTGCTTTAGCTATCACTCTCTCCCTATTATCCAAATAACTGTTCTTTCTCTCTCGCTCTTTTAACTTTCTGAGCTCTCTGTTTAGTAGCTCTCGATATAACCGCTCTCCTCCCCGCTCTCTTTATACTAATTCCGCTTTGAGCGTTTGTCTGGCACATTGGTCTGATACCAATTTGTTTTGGAATTTTAAATAGTTGATTTTTTTTTTTTAATAATTAAAATGGAATTCGCTGTAGTCTGCACAAAAAAATCATGCAATAAGCAAATCACCCACGATCAGCCGATTATCCCCTGCTGGCTCTGCGACAGCGTAGTGCACGCAAAATGCGCTGGATTTTCTGGCCTTGTGGGTGATGCCATTTCAAAGCGTAATGGTTTGCACTACAGTTGCGAGGCATGCCGTGCGGTGGAGAATGACATGGTAGCATTTATGAGGCAGACGCGGAGTGGCTTTAAGGAGCTGACCGTTGGTTTTAAAAACCAATACGATCGGCTCCTAGCCATGGAGGCTCAGTTTAGCGGTTTAAAACTGCTGAATGAGTCTCCGAGGCGCAAAAGGGTCACTCCGCGGGATCTGCAAGTGCCAATAGTCGCTCAGCCGCTCGTTGCCGAAAATCGAACTCCGACCACCCAAAGTGTGCAGCAGCTGATTTCGTTTGCCACCCCAAGGGCAACGACAGCTGCTGGCGATGCAGATTCGGTTGCCGAATTCATCGCTTCGGAGAATGTGCAGCCAAGTACGTCTGCAGCGTCCGTGTCCGTAGTGTCCGCAAGCTCACTAGTTGTCCCGTCCATCCCGATCCCACCAGTAAATAGACGTTCCGGACCTCCGGATATTGCCACCACAGGTACTAGGCCTGTGGTGCCCAAACCACTGGTGGGAGTCCCACCAAAACGACAAGTTTTTGTCTCACGGCTGGCCCCTGATCTCACATCGAATGATGTAACTGCTTTTATTCAAAGCAGAATAAAAACCGTGGGTTTAAAGGTGGAGAAGTTTAACTTTTTTTTATGCCAGGGAGATAGCCTCTTTTAAGATAAGCGTCTCCCCAACTCAGTTTGACACCATTTGCTCTGCCAAATTTTGGCCGGAGCATTTGGTGGTGAAGGAGTTTAAGGCAAAGAAGAAGCATAGGCCCCCAATAACTCTCACAAATCATCCCAGTGTGCCATCCTCATCCTCAACGTCAACCTCAACTTCCTCAACCCTTCTAAAAAACTAACTTCCCTCTTAGTAACTTATCAGAATGTTAGAGGCCTGCGTAGTAAACTCAGCATTCTTTTCCGGGATAGTGTTTCATTTGCTTCCCACGTTATTGTGCTTACCGAAACCTGGTTAAAGCCGGACATTCTTAGTTCCGAGGTTTTGACAGGCCGGTACACAACTTTTAGGAAAGATCGTTCGTCTCGACGTGCAGGAGGGGTTTTGATTGCAGTGAACTCTAACTTCGCGTCGGAACACTTCACAGTCCAAGTCCAACAGGAACTGGAATTCCTGTGTGTAAAACTGATTCTTCCCGCTTTCGCTATATTCATTACTTGCTCGTATATCCCACCTTCTTCGGATATCTCAACTTATGAGCAGCACTTGTCCGCTTTAACCGCTGTTTCTTCCTCGCTATCAGATAAAGATCGTATGATAGTTCTTGGTGACTTCAACTTGCCAGGAACTGTTTGGTCTTCGGTAAACGAGTCTAGTATCCTAGTGCCCATGTCACGACATGACTTTGTTGACGGCTTGCTTGACCTGTCCCTGTCTCAAGTCAATCATGTGAAAAATTCCTTGGGTCGATTGCTTGATCTGTGCTTTGTATCGGATCCGACCATAGTGTTGTTAACCCGAGCCCTTCCGCTCACTATACCTGAAGACGCCTACCATCCTACTTTCGAGGTGTCGCTAGATATAGGACCAACTGTATTGGATCGGTCGAGTAGGCTACCTGTACGTGTCCGCTGCTTTCGTAAAGCCGAGTTTGCGAAGCTTAATGACCTCATTAGGGATTTTGATTGGTCCGCTTTGTACTTGTGCACTGATGTCATAAAAGGCACAAACATCTTTTACAATGCTCTTGGCACATTTTTTGATTCTTGTGTCCCGCTTTCTTGTCCGATTAGATCTGGAAAACCCCTTGGTTTACCAAAGAGTTATCCAGTCTAAAAACTTAAAATCAAGACTTTATAAAAATTTCAAGAAGTGGGTTCTCCTACATCTCACTCTCGCTATGTAATAGCTCGGTCAAACTTTTCAGTTCTTAATGCTCAATGCTATAAGAACTACCTATCTTATAGCAGGATACGTTTTTCTCAGGACCCTAAACAGTTTTACTGCTTCGTAAACAGTAAGCGTAGAACGTCCGCACACCCATCCTCGCTATCATTTTGTAATACGTCGGCAAATAATGATCAGGCAATTGCCGATCTTTTGCCCAATTTTTCCAAACCACCTATTCTGAGGAAAGCTACTCTGGTCATCCGTACCCATACGGTTTACCGAGGTCGAACGGCATTTTCAGTCCCTTGTTAAATGAATGTTCTCTACTTCATGATCTTCGACTAGTTAAGCCGGTGTTTTCACCGGGTCCAGACGGGGTTCCAGGTTGTGTACTCAGGTACTGCGCCGAGGCTCTGTGTGGACCTTTGCTTAAACTATTCACCCTGTCCATTGATTCTTCTTGCTTCCCCGATCTGGAAGGAATCGTTTATAATTCCTCTCCATAAAAAGGTAGCAAGTCTGATGCAAAAATTATAGAGGTATAGCAAAGTTATCCGCTATTCCTAAAATGTTTGAGAAGGTTTTTACTCCGCACTTGCAACATCTCTGCAAGTCACTTATATCTCCAACTCAGCATGGATTTATAAGGCGGCGATCAACCACCACGAACTTGTTAGAGTTTACCTCTTTCATTATTAAAGGCTTTCAAGGTAACTTACAGACGGATGTTATTTACACCGACTTCAGTAAAGCATTCGACTCTGTAAACCATTCCCTTCTAGCACATAAACTTGACCTTCTAGGGTTTCCGCCCAACCTGAGATGGATTTCTAGCTATCTTTGTTCCAGGTCTCAAAGAGTCCTCTTCAAAAACTCCCTCTCTTCACCAGTAAAGGTTTCTTCGGGAGTACCACAGGGCAGCCATCTAGGCCCCTTACTCTTTACACTCTTTATTAATGACTTGCCTTCGGTATTAACATATTCTCGAGTACTTATGTATGCGGATGATGTTAAACTCTGTGTCCAGTATAAGGACATTTCATTTCATTCTCGCTTGCAATCCGATCTCAATAACTTTCAGTCATGGTGTTGTGCAAACTTGTTACAACTTAATGCCGCGAAATCCAAAGTAATGACATTTCATCGTTCTAGCCCCTTGTTGGCTCCCTATACTCTATGTGGCGGTTCTCTTGAGAGAATTACCCTGGTGAATGATCTTGGTGTCTTATTAGACGCAAAGTTAAAGTTTTCCGAACACATTTCTACCATGGTAAATAAGGCCATGGGCGTGCTTGGGTTTATAAAGAGGTGGTCAAAAGAATTTGACGACCCCTATATAACAAAGACTCTCTATACTTCGCTAGTTCGTCCGATCTTAGAATACGGCTCCTGTGTATGGTGCCCTCAGTACAAAGTACACCAGGACCGTATACAATCAGTACAGAAAAACTTTTTACTCTTTGCTCTGCGGGGCCTTAACTGGGATGCGGGTGTAAGACTCCCATCTTACTCCAGTAGACTTCTATTAGTAAACCTCCCATCCTTAGTTAACCGTAGAAAAATGCTTGGTGTGATATTTATGCACAACTTGATCAGGGGTGACATAGACAGCCCTGATCTGTTGAGCCGCATAAACTTCACGATTCCTATTAGACTGACTAGAAATTTTATACCGTTGTTCCTTCCACTTTGTAGATCGAATTATTCCTTGCATGAACCGTTTAGGGTCTTATGCTCGGATTATAATTCCCTCTACCATATTATATCTACCACTAATTCTCTTCCTCTTATTAAATTACTAATCCTTACACACCTTTCTAGTAATTAGTAATTGTAGAGGTATTTGTATTTTGATTGCATGCTTAGTTTCTTAGTAAGTTTAGTGCTAATTTTCCTCGAATGTTAGTCTAACAGCTATCTTTCCTGCATGCTCGCGTTCGGCTCGGCTACGCGCCGCGCGTTATGCGGCAGCTCCCCTCGGTCGGTTGGGCGGGAGGAGGGCTGCGTTTTGCCTGGGATCCGCGCGTAACAGCCTTCTGCTGGTTTCACACGGGCCACTTGACGGTGCAGTAACTGCATCGCCACTTGAAAGATGCAGTCATTGCATGTCAACGTCCAACAGATTTCAGGCTAATCTGCCCTATGTAAAACATGGCTGATTATCCAGTGGTGTAGTGCTCATGGGTGGCAGAAATATAAGAAACATAAACTTGTATGTAGTTTTCTTCCAATTAAGATTTTTATGGTCGACTAGGCGGGAAATTCAAACACATTACGTTTTTACTTACAATTCGCGAGTTTTGCAGCACTATCAGCTGTTGCGAAAGAAGATTGACTCGATCGGTCTAAATGGAGCGAGAAGGGGTTCTTGAAGGGCTCAGAGATTTGTCTCTTCCTTTTGGATTTTACAAGCGCAACTGAACAGACCTTTTTGTCTTAAAATAAAGAACTCACGCGAATAAAACCAAAAAAATATATGCAAAGCAGAAGACCTGACCAGTAATTTGAATCGCAAAGTATTGAAGGCATCCGTGGACAATTTTAAATAATTCCCGGTATTAATTGTGGCAAAAGTTACATAGATTTCGGCCAGGTAAATATAGAGTGAAAA
This sequence comes from Drosophila lowei, assembly GCA_008121275.1. Taxonomy (NCBI): domain Eukaryota; kingdom Metazoa; phylum Arthropoda; class Insecta; order Diptera; family Drosophilidae; genus Drosophila; species Drosophila lowei. The sequence goes on along the minus strand of CM017781.1, from coordinate 34,279,477 downwards.
GAATTTAAAAGAAAACACATGGATTTTCAAAAATGTATTCTCCAATAGTTTTCGGATGGCCAGGGCGTTTCCAACCAGTGTTTTTGTTCACAACGAGCAACACAAGGAGACGGAAAAATTACGGTTCTATAGAAAAGGTGAGAAACCAGGAATTTCTCTCTCTGCAAAGAAAAAAAAAACAAATTCTGACATAACCTTTCCTTAAAACAATCAGATCAGTTTTCGTCAAGGGCAGAAAAACCCCAGAAAAGTGGCTAGGCTCCCCGACGCAACATTCGTTGGCAGACCAGCAGCCGCAGCAACGCGAATTTTGCGCAGTCTGGGTCTGTTTGATTGTCAGGAGCGGGTGAGCGGGGTCAACGACCGGAGCAGAACGTCGGGAGAAAGAAACTCTGGAGACAAAAAGAAAGAAAGCAGAGCACAGGCGAGGGCATGCCGGCAGAATTTTGCTACTTCAGTTCGATCTCGGGAGTGTAGTGGAGTTTGGGTTTAACGAAACGTTAAAATCTGTTAAAGTTAAAATATCGAAAACCAAAAACAAATTCAAGTTCACAAACACATTCACAACCGGACCAAAAAAAAGAACAAGTGAAAATTAACTGTAACATGCAAACTGTGTGCAAGAAGATTCGAAATGACTTGTCAAACAACCAAAACAACAATGTAACACGACACAAATACCCTATTAAGAAAAACACCAAATTTAAACCCAAAAACATCTAACTACAACCGATTTTCGAGAAGGCCTTCGTCGAGTATCTGGGTGAGTCTCAACAAACAAAACCAAGAAAGAGAAAAAATAAATAAAAGAACCATGTAAAATCAATTGAAACACAGCACTATCGTCGAAGCGACATACCCTTCTTTGCAAGATAGAGTGTGCGCTTGAGCGACGTGTAAACGAAAAAGAGTGTGGAGAGAGAGAACGATGCAAGCAGCAAAGCCCGTACTCCGATTCTTACGGTGTTTGTTTTGATTATTGCGTTTGCTGACTTCTTTGTCTCGTGGTGGTTGAATTAGAAAACATTTGCATTTCATCTTTATATACATACATACTATTATTAATGTTGCTTTTGCTATTGATTAACTAATAATTCTTTTCAGCCGGTTGTGTTGTGTTAAGTGAAATTATGAAGAGAGAAAATTGTTAAAGAAAGATATGAAGAAAGAGAATCGTTAGAGAAAAAGATTGGCAAAAAGGGGAAGAAAAATGATGAAAAGAATACACTAAAGAAAAGCAAACATACATTTACATACAAAATACATTTATCCGATTACAAATATATAAATACAAAAATAGGAAAATAAGAGAACAAGAAAACAACAAAATCGTGTGCTGGTGGCACAATGGTGGTGGGTAGTTTTATAAGTTATGAGAACTTGTTATGAATTTAAGAATTAAAGTTTTAGTAAATATTATGGATTAATAAACAAGTATATTTCCTGGAAGTAATGTGAAGAAGAAGAGAGATAATAGGTATCGGTTTTGGGAGTTTTTCAGATTCTTATTACGCGCAGAAAAGCTCAAAGGTCGGGAGGGTTGTGACGCGTTGCTGCATAACATCAAGCAGACTCACTAATACATATATATATTAAAATGTGTGTATTGGTTGAGAAATAGAGGAAAGTAAGTGTCAGGCTCAAATTTAACTATCACGTCATTCGTTGGTGATCGCGTTGCCCTCTGCATTGCGCGACTCGACGGATGCAAATATTAAGGCAAGGGACATTTTTTAAATGTGTGCCCTGAGGTTGGAGATGGAATGGGTCAAGAACCCCCCCACAGGCTGTTTTTGCTAGCTGTGTCCCATCGACCTTCTTCACTGCCAACCGGATACTCAGGGAAAGGCCAACGTTTAGACCGGCCTTACGCTACGGTCTGCACTGTTGTTGTTGTTTACATTTATATAGAGGCGGTTGGTACATTACACTATGGTTGACAAAACAGAGCGCCTGCAGGAATTCAAAGAAGATTGTAGGGCCGAGAACGAAAATAATAGTAGATCAGAAACCGGATCCCAAGCAAGTCCTAAAGTTTTAGTCACATGGCTGCCATCGTCGAACTTCAAAAATGTTTTCTTGTCCTCTTCCGGAACTCCATCCAGCACAGCAGGCACGTTCGAACACCATTTCCTCAATCTGAACTGACCTCTAGACAAAAATTCCAGTAGTTTGCTCCCGAATTCGGATAGCCTCTTCCTGAGAGCTGGCTGCAGATATCAAGTGATCAACGTAGAAGTCACGGCGAAGGATTTCAGCTCCAACTGGAAACGCCATCTGCTCGTCCATTGCCAACTGATGCATCACTCGCACAGTTAAATAGGAGGCAGGCTTCGTCCCATAAGTAACGGTGTCAAATTGAAACACACGCAAGTCCCCTTCCCTGGAGTTTCTCCACAGAATACACTGCAAGTTGCTATCCTCGGTCGAGACTCTTACACAACGATACATCTTACAGATATCTCCCGTAATCGCAACAGCGTATGACTGAAATCGAGCAAGAATATGAAACAGTTTGGGTTGGATTACGGGACCAGCCATTAAAACGTCGTTCAGGGAATATCCAGATAAAGTTGAAGCGGATCCATCAAAAACGACGCGAAGCTTGGTCGTAGAACTATCTTCCTTCATGACGCAATGGTGAGGCAGTTGCTGGCAGCCGAACACAATAATCGCCTTCATGTAGTCGACGGAAATGCTGCACAAAGTGTGCTTCACAATCTAGCTCTTCTTTGGTAGACTTTACTATTGGTTCCCAAAACCTCCGATGAAACACCTCAAGCCGATCCTCTAGACTATTATCCTCAGCAGCTACGGCCCGAGCGCGAGAGACCATCAAAGAGGAACCTTTTAAACGGGAACAACCTCTAGACACGACCCATCCCAAGCGCGTTTTCTGAATTGAAGGCAATCCTGGCAGTAGCTTGACCTGACCAACACACAGGAGTTCGAAAAACAGACTTGCGCCAATTAGCAGATCGACGCGCTGCGGCTTATGAAACTCCGGATCTGCTAGTGGTATGTTCGATGGAATGTTCCAGTTTTGAGTGTCAATTCCAAAGCTTGGCTGTCGATCGGTTATGCTAGAGGCTACAATAGCAGTGATGAGAGTTGAGTAATCCGATGATCGAGAGTGCAGGCTAACGTTGACCGAAAATCCATCCGTGACGAAGCTAGAGTCGCCTATTCCAGAGACTGCAGTCGATGATTTCATTTTTCGAAGCTGAAGCTGATTCGCGAAATGAGAAGTTATTAGATGCAACTGGGAGCCAGAATCCAGCAACGCTCGGCAGGGAACTAAAACTCCGGAACGATTTTTGACTAAGACCGTAGCCGTCGCAAGTAGAACAGCACCATTACTGAGATCTTGGGCAATAAGGGCAGGCGAGGTAGACGCTGAAGTAGAGGGCTCAGTGGTATGCTCAGACGGCGTAGACTCAGACAGCGCAGACTGAGATGGAGTATACGGCGCTGATTTCCCTTGGACTGCGGTATCTTCAGGGCTACCGAAATGAAGGAGGGTATGGTGTCTACCCCCGCAGGTACGACAGTTGCTCGAGGTGCGCTGAAGTAATCGATGCCCTGTTCTGAGACAATTTATACACAAGGAAAGCCGCTTGGCTTCATTATGGCGATTTGTGGGTTACAGCGCTTTAAACTTCTGACAGTACTGGACCTCGTGAGCACCATCGTTGCACAGCGCGCAGCGTGCTACGGTTTGGTTCGTTGTAACTAATGTGGACCTAGAATTATTATGCTTTCTTTTTCTGTCCACCTGACTGCTCGACGCATAGGTTAGGTTAGGTTAACCCGGACGGCCCTCAGCGGGGCCACGCATAGGCCAATATGGCCCTAAGTTATCCTAATAGGGGGGTGTATGAACCGTCGCGGGAGTGTTTATGTGGTTTTAAAGTCCCCGAGAATCGAGGTGTTTTTAGCATAGGCCAGCAGTTCCTGTGGCGTCCTTTTGGAGGCATCCTCCAGTGAAGCCAGCACTGGGGCGCCCAGGTATCTCGTCCTTGCCCTTGAGAGAGCCGGACAGTTGCAGATGAGATGTTCCAGGGTTTCGATAGCCCAAGGTTCATCACATTTCCTACAACTGTCTCTGTTGGTGATGCCTAGCTTTGCTGCATGTGCAGCAGCCAGACAGTGACCTGTAAGTATTCCCACTAGCAATCTACAGTCCTTTCGTGGTAGGTGCAGTAGGTAGTGGCTAAGTTTCTCGTTGCGCTCCTTGCACATTATCTTCGAGGTTCTGCAGGTGGTGGTGCTCCTCCACCTGCTATCAGTCTGTGTTCTGGCCTGCTTCTCTAGATCGCCTTGCAGCGTTCTGAGGGAGACAGGCACGTTCTCGGTTCTCCTATTCTCCAGCCCGACGCCTTCCTTAGCTAGTACGTCCGCCGCTTCGTTTCCTTCGATGCCCTGGTGGCTGGGAACCCAATAGATCCGCACTGTCTTTGTCGTGCTTAGGATGTCTAATGCCTCCCTGCTCGCCAAGACACTTCTGGAACTGACCGCGGACGACTGCATGGATCTTATCGCCGCTTGGCTGTCGACCAATAGGTTGACCGCATCGTGTGCTCGTTCTGTGAGGAGAGCGACCTCCGCTGCTTTCCCGATGGCAAAGACTTCTGCCTGGAATATGCTGCATTGGTCCGGTAACTTATACGACAGCCTTATCTCAGGGTCTGTACAGTATAGGCCCGCTCCTACTCCTCCGTCCATCTTGGAGCCGTCTGTGTATATATTGAGGTGCTCAGTTTGGTCCCTTCCAATTTTCCAGTCTTCAGGTCCCAAAGATGTGGTTGTTTTGACGTCAAGGCAAGTTTGGGGGGTCATGTAATCAGTTGATCTGGTCATTTCCCTGCCGATTGAACTATGCCCGTATCCTTGTGGCGATAGATTTCCTGATGCTATGAGGCGTTGTGCTGCCTTTCCCGCAATCAGGCGAGCGTGAATGTCCAGGGGTCGATTCCGAGTACAGTTTCGAGTGCTTTTGTTGGGGTTGACCTCAGCGCCCCTGTAATACAGAGCAGAGCCTGTCGCTGAGTCTTTTCCATAAGCTTATGGTATGTCTTCTTTTCAGTAGCCTGCCACCACACTAAGGCTCCATACAGCAGAGTTGGTCGCACCACCGAGATGTAGATCCAGTGCATTAGAGCAGGTGACAGGCCCCATGTGCTGCTGAGCATCTTCTTGGATGCATAAAGCGCAATGGTAGCCTTCTTCACCCTTTCCACTACATTGGGCCTCCATGCCAGCTTGCTGTCCAGTACTGTGCCTAGGTATTTCACCTGTGATTTTGGAGTCAGCCTAGTTTGGTCAATTTTCGGGGGGGTCCATATCGGTACCTTGTACCCTTGGTAAAGAGGATGAGGTCCGCGTTGATACTGAGTCCTACCTCTTCCGCCCACTCACGTATCTCCCTGAGTGTACGTTCCATTAAGGAGCTGAGGGTCGATGGACATACACCCGTAATAAGTATGCTTATGTCGTCTGCATAAGCTGTTATCTTTGGGGCCTTCCTTTCAAATCTCTTGATGAGGTCGTCGACCACCAAATTCCACAGTAGTGGCGACAGGACTCCACCCAGAGGTGTGCCTCTGTGTGCCCCTTTACCATGGAAGCAGTGCCCCCTCCGATTGCACCCGTCTACAACTTAGGAGGTTTTGATCCAGACGTTGATTGCAGGGTGTATGTTATTCGCTTCTAGGCGACTTGTTATTGCGGTTGTGGCCACGTTGTTGAATGCTCCTGAGATGTCCACAAATGCTCCCAAAGCATACTTTTTGTTGTGAAGGGCGCTCTCGATGGTGGCTACTAGCGAGTGTAGTGCCGTCTCCACTGATTTCCCTTTGGTGTAGGCGTGTTGGTTTGTTGACATCAGTCCCATTACCTCATTCCTGATGTGCAAATCCAACAGCTTTTCTAGTGTTTTTAGTATAAAGGAGGTAAGGCTTATCGGTCTGTAATCCTTGGGACTCACGTGGCTGCACTTTCCTGCCTTAGGGAGGAAGACAACTCTCGAGGTTCTCCATTGGATGGGGATATAGCCCGTACTTAGGCATGCTGAGTATATTGCGAAGAGCCATGGGGTAACAACCTCTTTGGTCAACTGCATCATGGCTGGGAATATCCCGTCCAGTCCTGGTGCTTTTATGCCCGCGAAGGAGTCTATGGCCCAGTGGATTCTCTTAGTGGTTAACAGACCTATTGGGGGGTGCTGTTCCTCGGTTGCTAGGTCCTGATGCTCCTTGGCGTCAGTGACCTCGGTGCATCCAGGGAAGTGCGCCTCCATTAGTGCTGTTAGGTCTTCTTTACTGCCCTCTGTCCACTGTCCGTTGTCTAGTTTTAGTTGGCTCTGTACTGTGGGCTGCTTTGAAAGCAGCTTCCGGAGCCTAGCGGTTTCCGGCACTTTCTCGATGTTGGAGCAGAAGTTTCTCCACGAGTTCCTTTGTGCCTTACGTATTTCCTTCTTGTAGCTCCTAAGTAGGATTTTATATTCCTCATTGACAATCTCTTCGTTCGCTTGTTTGGCGATCTTGAAGAATTCCTTGAGGTTGTTCCTTTGGAGAGAGAGATCTCGGTTCCACCAGAGTGGCTTGGACCTCCTCTTCGTTCTCGAGGGTTTGCACGATGCATGGATGCATGGGACTTCTCTATTTCCTCCGCGGATTTCACTGAGCCCGGATTCGCGAGCTTCGAAGTAACTGTCTTTTTAAACTTTGCCCAGTTTGTGTTCTGGGGGTTTCTATAGACTGTTATCTTCGAAGAGTGTTTGAATTCGCACTTGAACTGAATGTACTTATGGTCTGAGAAGGATGGTCTTTCGAGGACTCTCCAGTCAGATACCAAAGTACTCTTTCCCGTGACAAGAGTTAGGTCTAGCACGTTTGACGAGGTGGGACCCACGAAGGTGTGTTCCTCCCCCACGTTTGCTACGTCTAAGTTAGTGGATAAGATAAAGTCTAGGAGTGACTCACCTCTATCGTTGATGTCGGGGCTTCCCCACACATTGTGATGGGCACTGGCGTCTGCGCCAATGAGGAGTTGGAGATTTTTGGAGCCGGCTTCTGTCACCAGACTCCTAAGTTCTTCCGGTGGGGCGGGCCTGTCGTGTGCCATGTAGCAGGAAGCTGCCATTAGGCGCTTTTCCTCGCTCTCCAGCATCACCACCGTCAGGTCATCCGTGCTGTAATGAGACATAAGATGAGCATGGATTCCCTTCCGTACTAGTACGGCGGTTCTGTTCCTGCTTACCGATGTTGAGTAGAGAAGGTTGTAATTTGAGGACTTTAGTCCGGCCACAGAGTTGCCTGATGCAATCCACGGCTCCTGGACTAAAGCTATGTCGGCGGGCCCTTGCTCCATGGCAATGAGGAGCTCCGCCGACGCTACCTTGCTTTTATGAAGGTTGAGTTGCAGCACCCTTAGTGTCTAACTCAACCTCGCACGACGGGTTGACTATAATTGTCAGGTCACCGTCCTCCTCCTCCTCCGAGTCGTCCAGCGCAAGACCCTGGGCGGCCTCCACTATGGTCTCCAGACCTAGGTCCTTCTCGACCTCGCCTGCCTGGAGGGTGTGCGCATCTTTGTCCTCGGGGTGGCGCTTTTTCAGCCGTAGGTATACGCTACCTACGCCCCACGCCATCTTCCCGAACTTGGGATATAAGATGTCCTCCGCCTCCTTGCTGATCTGGAGGATCACGTGCTGGCCCCCTCGTTGGGTAGTGGGCTACCGGCGTGCAGAACCTTCCAGTCAGCCGTTGGCACTTCCGGATTTTGCCTCTGCAGCAGCTTCAGTGCTCGCTCCCCCTGGACAGCAATGGGGAAGAGCACCTTCGCCTTTGGTATGGACGGGATCAGCTCCCTGTCTACCACCTCCAGCTTGGCCCCCTCCCACAGAGCTTCCAGTAGGGGCACCTTCTGCACCAGCCACTGCCGCGTTGGGTCATCATTACATTTTAGGATTTTGACCCCGTTCAGCCATCCCGCTCCATCGAACGTGGGCATGGGAGCGCTGGGGTCCTCCTCCATTCGCGAGAATAGTGCCTCGACGAGCTGCGCGTGGACTAACTTCCACTGCGCCGCCGTCATCTTCCCGTTCTCGTCGCTTCGGTCGATCAAGGCCACAATGAGATGTCTCTTGGACACTTCGCTCATGGCCTTCTGTCTCGGCTTCCTCGTCTTCGGCTGGGGGGGTGGCCACCTTGGGCCCGCGTTGCCGCTTGCTCGCCGGAGTGTCTTTGGCAGCACTCTCGATCGAGCGTTGCCTCTTGGTGGCCAACATCTCCTCCACCTTGTTGGCGAATCCACCGTTTGTTGCCTTCATCTGGGGCAACTGCGCGTAGTATTCGCGGCCCTCCTGTACCCGTTGCTCAGCCCAGGCTAGCTTGGACTTCTCCTCTTGGGAGATATCCGCCTTGCCCTGGAGCCGGCTCAGTAACTTGAGGGCCGCCTTATACTGAGCTTTTGCCTTCATCCCCTCCCTGGAACGCTTCGGCCCTTCCCTACGCAGGGAGCTGGTACCTGGTTCCGGCGAGCGGAGAAGGCTTTCCTCTTCGGTCTTGCTAATAGATAGCACGCTCTCCGGGTCCGAGTCTGCGTCGACAACGGCACTCGCGCGGCTCACCCTGCAACGCGTCGTTTTTGTGGCAGTAGTATTACAACTGACATGGCCTGCTCCCGCCATGCCCGAGGTGTGACCGCTGGCGACACGCAGAGAGGATTGCTCCTCCCCGTGCCCGCCGGTGGTAGCAGTCACGCTTTCCACCGACGTTTGGGTTGACATCCCAACCCGTGCTTGATCCTTATCAGCCTCCATATTTGGCCCGAAGGTCCATACCGGTTAATGTTCTTTCGGGGGAACCACCCCCTAGCGTTTTATGCCTGGCCGCCAGGCACCTCTAGCCATGGCCTTGGTTCAGTTCCCCCGACTTTAGATCGGGAAGACGATGGACCATAGCCTTAGCTAGACACTGCATTACCCCGGGCAGGGCAAGCGACAGTGCATTATCCTCGCCCGGGATAATGCAGTGTCCATTGCCCAGCCGGCACCCTCGTGGAGGGTTCAGCTAGAGGGTTTTTGCCAGCTATCGACGCATAGCTTGCCATAGAAAAGTCCATCGTCTCCAATGATCTGCATCGCTGCTCCAAGAACGAGGCCATAGATTCCCACGACGGAATTAAGTTTGCGAATGCGGGGTCGTTGAATCGTTCCTCCCACTTCTCTTGGCTCGCTGGATCCAGTTTTCGGAGAAGCTCCTGCACGACGATGCATCCTGCGATCTGCTCAGTGTTGCCCAAACCCTGGAGCGCGCGCATATGTGAATTGAACCTGTCTGAAAGCTTCCGAAGCATGAGGACTGACCCAGGTTCCACAGCCTGCAGCGCGAAGATCTCATTGATGTGTGCCTGAAAGACTAATCGCCGATTGTTGAACCTGTTTTCCAACAAATCTAATGCCATAGCATAATTGCCATCCGAGATTTCCAGCGACCGAACAGTCTCCAATGCCGAATCCCGCAGGCAGAAACGCAAATGCTGGAGCTTTTCTATGTTTGTTATGTCCGGATGGCTGTCGATGATGGTGGCAAACATTGAATAAAAGTCCGTCCAGTTCGCATACTCGCCGCTAAACGTCGGCAATTGTATAGGAGGCAGGGATGGTACTTGTCTACGGTGAGGTAGAAATTGCAAGCCGGAAAACTCAACCGTAGTGTTTCCTCCAGCCAAGGGAGAATGAAACGGCATGCGGCCGCTACTCTTAGACATTTCCCTCATAATCGCCGCCTTCAGCGAGCTGGCAAGTTATTCAAAAATGTCACACAATCCACTGTGAATCTTGTTTCGATCCAATTCCTCAAGCTCGCCGTGAAACATCTCAAATTTGCCGATCAGCCTCTCGACTTGCTCTTGCTTTTTCACGAGCATGTAGGAGTCACAGTTCGACGACTCATTCTGCCAAGCGGTAGCTAACCTTTTCATTTTCTCGCATAGTTCCGTTGACTTAAGCTTCATAAAAGGGACCCTGTTTTGCTCACTGGTCATTGGAATTTCGTTAGCAGCATTAATTTCCATGGTAGCGGCAGCGTTAGCAGGGAGACCAACGTCTCTAGCTGGAAGATGATCGCAAAGTGTAACACGCGCAATAGTCGACGACGACCGAGCACAGTAAGCGAACAGCTATGTACGAACTGTATATACAAAGGCGACCGGTGTAAGAAACGTTTCTTGCGGGAAGATGACCGAAAAGAAAAGCGCAAGCCAACAGCTACGTGCACTACCGAATATGCAAGGGAGGCCGGTGTATAAGTTATCCGATCCAGCCGGATACCCCTCCCTCTGCTTTTGGTTCTCGACCCTACAGCGGGTCAATGAGCTTAAACACCTTCATATGAACCAAATACAGCACATGCCTCGTCGCGTAATAGAACACGAGAGTTGCAGCGTTGACGGAGACACTTGCCCAGACAGCCCAACAACAACCATGGGGCCGTGGAACGTGGGAAACTGCCGCTGCTCAACATAACACCGGCGCGTGTGCCATGTCAGCAGATTAATGCACCGGCGACTGCGCAGCCGGCGGCCGGGGACTTAATATTAAGACTTTCATTTTTATGTAAATTTAGATTCTCTTAGACCTCCAACGAGGAACAATTAATCTCGCTTCGACGAGTAAATAATAAATAATAAATACTACAATAAACGTCGATTCTACTTAACATAACTGGCGCCCAACGGAATTTTATCCAACGCGAGTAATTATTTAGAAAAAATTCGTAAGCTAACGCTTCGGGCTTAACAAAATAAAAGAAACATAAAGAGTGCTTACCCAACTCGAGTTTCTACTACTAAATTAGCGAGCTAACGCCGCAAGTGTAGTAAACAACAAGTGAGGTGAAATAAATAATTAAACCTACATTTAAAGGGCTGAAGGGCAATCCCTCGCTCCCGGCATCAACATCTACAAAGGAAAAATAGGCTGAAGGGCAATCCCTCGCCTCAAAAAACAAAACAACAAGCTGAAGGGCAATCCCTCGCTGAAGGTGAAAAAAAACCACACCCGGAAGAAGCTGAAGGGCAATCCTCGCTCCCGGCATCAACGGCTACGAAAGGAAAAGCAGGCTGAAGGGCAATCCCTCGCCTCAAAAATTAAAACCAACAAGCTGAAGGGTGATCCTCGCTTCTCTCATCGCCACCCACAAAGGAATTAATAATTACTCAAAGGAAACTAATAATTAAGTCAAATAAAACACGGTATAAACCGCAGAAAACCATGTAAGTGAGCTCTTTTTATAAAATTTTATTCAAGCATTTTGGTAATCGCGACCCAATAAAAATAAAATAATACTGAGTGGTGCAGCTGAGATATTTAAAATCAAAATCAAATTCATTAAAAAAAAAAAAAAAAAAAAAAAAAAAAATACAAATAAAATAAGAAGTGGCTAATGGGCGATAGCCCTAACAGTTCCAATAGTGACCTCAAGTCCTTTAAGCGGTCCGATAGCTTAGTTTCACTGTGTGGGGACCTGCAAGACCCAGGGGATAGCAAGCAAGAACAATCCGATAGCGACGATAGTTTACGTTTGTGTCTTAGTGGCCTCCGTTTGACTGGAAAGCCACGAACTTTCCCCGGACATCATGGATCCGGCAACTTTCGCAGCAGCTATAGAGGCCGCACTGCAAAATCAGGCCTCGCGGTTCGAGACCAGGTTACAGCAATTACAAGCCGAGATTGCTCAGTTGAGCACAGGTACGCCTGCCCCGAAAGTTGAGGCGTATAAGGAGATAGCAATAAATCCCGATGTCCAGTGTGATCAGCCATTGGACATGGTTAAGTCCGTCCCCGAGTTCGACGGCAAACAGGAAAATTATGTGGCTTGGCGCCAGGCAGCGCTGGCGGCCTATAAAACTTTCGAGCCCTATGAGGGCAGCGCTAGACATTACATGGCGACAGGCATCATCAGGAATAAAATAAAAGGTGCCGCAAATAACGTCCTGTCATCTTTCAATACAGTCCTGAATTTCAAGGCAATTTTGAATAGATTGGATAGTTCGTATTCCGACAAAACTCCAGTGAGCGTGATACAACAAAAACTGGCCACCATGCGGCAGGGAAACCTGTCCTTGGCGGAATACTATGACGAGATTGAGAAGCAGCTCTCTCTCATTACCAACAAAAACATAATGGTCCATAATGCGGTCGCAGCGGGCATTCTAAACGAGAAAGCTAGGGACGACGCTTTAGACGTATTCGTTTCAGGCTTAAGAAGAACATTGAAAACAGCAGTATTTCCGGCAAGACCGAAAGATCTGCAGACCGCTCTGGCCCTTGCCGAAGCGGCAGAATCCAGCGAGGATCGCAGCGTTTTGGCTGCAAATTACGCCAGGGCCATGGAGGAAAAGGCCCAAAAAACGGGCCAGCGCCAAACTCAAGCGCAACTCCAGGGCAATTTTAGGCAAACTAGAGCTGTGGACTCCTATAAAAGTCCTCATTACGACAAAAGGCAAGACGCGTCGATCGCCCAGCAGGGAAGATCCAACCAACGATCCAATAGCGGCAGGACTCGGGCCCAGGGCCCGGAGCCCATGGATGTAGATCCTTCTTCTTCCAAACTCAGACTGCCCACTGCTTACCAAAAACCTTTCGGGTCGGGTGGACGCAATCAAAATTTTACGAGGAAAACAAACGCGTCAGAGCGCACCTCGAGAAATGGGCAGCAGAGGATAGAGCACACTACAGCCGGGAACAACCAGACCGACACGGCCTACAATGGGGCTGCGGCCGAAGCTGTCGCTGAGATAGAAGCGGAGGGCGAATTAGAGTACGAGAGTGACTCAGTGAATTTTTAGGGGAAGATCCCTGCTGCCATTCGTTTGGCGGAAAATAGCAGGGATTAATATGAAGCTTCTCATAGACACGGGTGCGTCAAAGAATTACATCAAGCCATGTAAATGGCTTCGCGGCGTCATCCCTGTCGAGACACCCTTTCCCGTCTACTCAATCAACGGGACAAATGAAATTTCGAAGAAATGCCTTCTGTCAATATTCGGCAAGACCTCCCCATTTTTTTTGTTAGAATCATTATCATCATTTGACGGCATCATTGGCCTTGACCTGCTATCGCAGGTAGGGGCGACATTGTGCTTAAAGAGCGGTACACTCAGATTCGGTAACACGACTGAGGTAATCAAATTCCACAAGTGCATAGACGTAAACCACACAAACGTTATTGACGTCGATGCTCCCCAGCCATAAGGGCGGACTTTATAAAAATGTTAAATAAGAGGAGTAAGGCATTTGCCGACCCTAACGGGGCTCTGCCTTATAATACTTCGGTCGTGGCCACTATCCGCACTGTGGACGACGAACCAATTTACTCCAAGCTGTACCCGTACCCTATGGGTGTAGCTGATTTTGTCGAATCAGAGGTCAAGAGCCTTTTGAAAGACAAAATCATTCGCAAATCAGATCGCCATATAATAATCCTATATGGGTGGTCGACAAAAAGGCACTGATGAAGCGGGCAATAAGAAGAAACGTCTCGTAATGGACTTTCGGAAGCTCAATCAAAAAACAGTGGCCGACAAATACCCGATGCCAAGCATCTCAATGATCTTAGCAAACTTGGGTACTGCCAGATACTTCACAACACTGGACTTGAAGTCTGGATACCACCAAATAACCTTGGCGGAGCGCGACCGAGAAAAGACTTCCTTTTCCGTAAATGGAGGGAAGTACGAGTTTTGCCGACTGCCCTTTGGTCTACGAAATGCAGGTAGCATTTTCCAGAGAGCAATCGATGATGTTTTGCGCGAACAAATCGGCAAAACATGCTACGTCTATGTCGATGACGTAATTATTTTCTCCAAGTCTCAAGACGACCATGTTAAACACGTCGACTGGGTGCTGAAAAGCCTCTATGACGCCAACATGAGAGTCGCTCGAGAGAAGTCCAATTTTTTTAAGACGAGCGTGGAATACCTCGGCTTTATTGTGACTAACGAAGGCACGAGGACGGACCCTGAGAAGGTGAAGGCCATCCAGGAGTACGTCGAGCCAACAACGTTGTTCGGCCTAAGGTCATTCTTGGGCCTGGCAAGTTACTACAGATGCTTCGTGAAAGATTTCGCGTCAATTGCCCGACCGCTTTCTGATATTTTAAAAGGGGAAAATGGGTCCATCAGCAAATACAAATCAAAAAACCACTATCATTTTGAGCGAGGTCCAACGACACGCCTTTCAGAAATTAAGGAACATTCTGGCATCAGAAAACGTAATATTGATGTACCGAGATTACAAAAACCGTTCGACCTAACGACCGACGCTTCTGCCTATGGCATCGGGGCGGTCCTTTCACAAGGCGGCCGCCCAATAACTATGATTTCAAGGACACTAAAGAACGGTGAGCGTCACTACGCTACCAATGAACGCGAGCTTTTAGCAATTGTGTGGGCCTTGGGGAAGCTTCGTCACTACATTTACGGATTCAGGGACATTAATGTGTTCACTGACCACCAGCCACTCACGTTTGCGGTTTCCGAAGGAAACCCTAACTCTAAAATAAAACGCTGGAAGGCACGCATTGACGAGCTCGGTGCCAAGCTTTTCTATAAGCCAGGCAAAGAAAACCATGTCGCAGATGCATTGTCTCGACAAAACATCAATGCATTGGAAGACAGCGCGCCACAATCTGACGCAGCGACAATACACAGCGAAGCGTCTTTGACTTACACGATAGAAACGACAGACAAACCTGTCAATTGTTTTAGGAATCAAATCGTCCTAGAAGCGGCGCGTTTTCCTCTAAAGCAGATGTTTATTCTTTTCGGGGAAAAACGCGACACATAATAAATTTTACGGACAAAATGCGCTCACTGGGGTCGTGAAGACCTCAGTAAACCCTACGGTTGTAAACGCAATCCACTGTGATTTTCCGACTCTAGCCTGCATTCAGCATGAGCTAGTACGCGCCTTTCCGTCGACCAAGTTCTGGCATTGCAAGAATCTGGTCACAGACATTTTCAATGAAAATGAAAGAAAGGAGATTGTCACAATCGAACACAATCGAGCACATAGAGCTGCTCAGGAAAACGTAAAACAGGTCTTGGCCGATTACTATTTCCCAAAATGACTAAACTCGCAAGCGAGGTAGTCATGAATTGCAGGATTTGTTCTAGAGCAAAGTACGATAGGCATCCAAAAAAACAGGAGCTGGGACCAACGCCAGTCCCTTCGTTCACTGGAGAAATGCTTCACGTCGACATTTTTTCAACAGATAGGAAGCACTTCCTAACATGCGTGGACAAATTCTCGAAATTTGCCATCGTACAACCGATAGCTTCCCGCACGATTGCGGATATAAAGGCTCCACTCTTGCAACTTATGAACATTTTCCCCAACACTAGACAAATATATTGCGACAATGAACCATCGCTGAGTTCAGAAACCATCAGGTCACTTCTGCGAGACAATTTCGGAGCCCACATTGTGAATGCTCCTCCCCTCCACAGCACTTCAAACGGCCAAGTTGAAAGATTCCATAGTACTCTGTTGGAAATCGCGAGATGCCTCAAGATAGCGAAGGGAATCGTCGACACAGTCGACCTTTTCCTCCAGGCAACAGTGGAGTACAACAGGTCGGTACACTCGGTAACCAACAAGAAGCCGATCGATATTTTAAACGCCGCTGCAGCAGACTTTCACAGCGAGGTACAGAACAGGGTACGGAAAGCTCAGATTGTGCAGAACAATCGAGTCAACCGATCGCGTCAGAACAGAGTTTTTAGAGTTGGTGATAAGGTATTAATGAAAACCAACAGACGCCTCGGAAATAAACTAACCCCGTTGTACGTGGAAGAAACGGTAGAAGCGGACTTGGGGACAACGGTCCTAATTAGGGGGAGGGTTGTGCACAAAGACAATCTTAGGTAATGCCCCTATGCCCATACGTGAGCGTTCCACTCAGCCGACTAAAGATACGAATAAACGAGGCCCAACTTATCGAATCAAATAACAGGCAGATAAGCATAAATTCTAAATCTCAGGAGCAAATCAACCGCTTAACAGACACAGTCAATAAATTGCTAGAGAATGTCGGCATCCGAACTAAGTAATCTCATGCTCACCATTTCCCTCGCAAAAAGTTAACGTAATCAATCCGGTCATATTAGACCATGACGACTTGAATTCTATTTTCTCTAATCAGCTCACCAATGTTATCGTAACTAACACTTTAGAAGTATCTAAAATCAAAGTTTTTCAATCAAATAGCATAATACACTTTGTCATTCAATTCCCTAAGATTAAGTACATTTGCAAAAAGATAACTATCTTCCCGGTCGCCCACAACCGCACCGTCCTTCGACTTGACGATAACATCGTCGCCGACTGCAACGACCAGATAGTAACAGTGTCGGACTGCAAACAGACGACCACGACAACATTCTGCGAAACGTCGACAAAGGACTCCTGTGCCCAAGGATTATATTTCGGTGGCGTGGCCCACTGCCAGTCTCAACCCAGCCACCTTAGCCCCATCACACTCGTCGACGACGGGATCGTTATCATCAACGATCACCCAGCAGCAGTAAGTTTCGACGGCAGCGCGGCGCTCAACATTTCAGGGACGCATCTAATCGCGGTATCAGGATCGCAAAACGTTCAGAGCCGATACCCAGGAGTTGCATCTTTACCTCTGCTAAATGTTACCGAGCGTAAAAGGGTGCTGAGCCTGCCATTCCTCCACCAGTTGAGCGAGGAGAACCTCAAATTCATCAAGGAGATAAAGGAGGAGGTGTCCTCACTTTCCAGACCAATCTTTGCATTCTGCCCATGACTAGGTATTTGTGGCCTAGTATGTGGCATGGCCACGCTCAGACTATATTTGACGAAGAAGCGCGACGCCCGGCAAATCAATGGATTAATGGCAAGACTAAGTGCGCCGGGGACGGCGACTGCTCAAGGGGGGGAGTAGTTATCCGATCCAGCCGGATACCCCTCCCTCTGCTTTTGGTTCTCGACCCTACAGCGGGTCAATGAGCTTAAACACCTTCATATGAACCAAATACAGCACATGCCTCGTCGCGTAATAGAACACGAGAGTTGCAGCGTTGACGGAGACACTTGCCCAGACAGCCCAACAACAACCATGGGGCCGTGGAACGAGGGAAACTGCCGCTGCTCAACATAACACCGGCGCGTGTGCCATGTCAGCAGATTAATGCACCGGCGACTGCGCAGCCGGCGGCCGGGGACTTAATATTAAGACTTTCATTTTTATGTAAATTTAGATTCTCTTAGACCTCCAACGAGGAACAATTAATCTCGCTTCGACGAGTAAATAATAAATAATAAATACTACAATAAACGTCGATTCTACTTAACATAACTTATATATGTATGGATAACTTATGTGGTCGATGACACTGGTTGAGATAGCAATTAGTTTAGACCTTTGAATGATATATTAGGTTGTGATTGCACTGATGGATTATTTATTGTACAATCACCAAATGTTAAGCTATTAGGCGTTTTTAATAACTGTTGTAAGTTTGATTTAAATAAAAAGTCGAGCGGGTTTAAATAAGAGGCACAATATATTTGTTCGGGCCAGCCGCCGAAGAATAACCGTAATATTGAGCATTATTATTGTATGAGCAGAGAGAGCCGCCTATGTTGTAAAACGTTGACTTTCTGCAGAGCTGCTGCGCTCTCCCGCTAAAGGGGCTCTCTGCCGCCGCCACTTCGGCAATTACTTTGATCTGCTGCCGCCACTTCGTCAATCATTTTGATCTAACGCCGTCGTCTTTTTTTTAGTTCTATGCTAACCCCTCTGCGCATTGGTTGCATATCGATCTCGCATAAATTTTATCTGGCCATAGCAAGCAATCGGCTTCCGCTAAGCCACCAAGATTAAATACGAATTACAAAGTTTAACCCAAACTCTCTTTTCATTTTGAAACAAATAGGTGCCAAAAAAGATTGGCATCTCAAACATTGGTGACCCCCCGACGTGATATAAAACCATTGCTTAATCGCGTTCCGTTAAAACACTTATTAATTATACAATATTTTGTTGTTGGGTAGTTTAACTACCAACAAATACATTTGGGTGCACGTTGAAAAACAGTTTAAAGTGCAAATTCAGTGAGAGTGCGGCTACAAATTATATACAAATTCCGGTACTTTAAGCGTCGAATCTCTCGTTCTCTGCGCAGCTGCAGCCGCGGTTCTTGACTTTTCGTGTCTTGCATTCTCGCTCTCGCGTCTATACATCGTCGCTTAAGCGGTATTTCATTTTCCGTTGTTGTGTCGAATTGCACAACGGTTAACATGGACAACGATCCGAATACAGGCGCGGTCGGAAATATTGTGGTGGCTGATTCCAGACTGAGTCTGTATAAGCGTAAAAGTCAGTCATTATATGATCGATTGCACAGGCTTGGCGAATCCTTCGCGGGGAATAAAATCGATAAGTTGACCGCCGCGGAAGTCGAGGTGCGCCTTGATATGTTGGCAGAAATTCGAGAGGAATTCAATAAGGCCCATAATGAATTGGAGGCTCTCGATCAAAACGAGATTGGGACTGAGCTGCGCGAAATCTTCGATACTCTTTTCATATCGTTGAAAGCTGAGTTGCTGGCTGCTGTTGAAGTAAGCCAGTCACACGCCGCTGCCCATTCTACGACTCTGCCAAACCATTCCGGACATAGTACCATCATCATGGCTCACAAGCAGCGACTTCCTGAGCTGAAGGTGCCTAAGTTTTCTGGTGGATACGTCGAGTTTTTGGATTTTATGGCAATGTTCAAATCGGTGATTGAAGCGGATGCGGATCTCAGTGACATCGAGAAATTCCAGCACCTTCGCTCTTGCCTCGCTGATGCGGCTTTGGATTCGGTTCGATCGTTGGAGCTCTCCAGTGCCAATTATCGTGCGGCTCTGGATATACTTAATAAACGCTTTAATAACAAAAGACTTGTTTTCCAGGCACACATCAAGAAGATTCTTGGGCTAAAGAGGGTAGACTCGCCTTCTGCTAAAAGGCTTCGGGAGTTTTCGGATGCAGTCAATTTACACATGCGAGCGTTGCAGACATTGGGAACTGCTGAGGAGATTTCAGGATTCATGGTCATCAACATGCTGCTGCAGAAGTTGGATTCGAAGACGCAAACCAAATGGGAGGAGCACGCATCGTCGGATGCTATACCTACCGAGGAGGAATTCTTCGAATTCTTGCAGCAACGCTGCCAGAAAATGGAGCGATTGGAATATGCTACAGCGACACACGCTAGTGGCGATCAGGTGGGAAAAACCATTCCTATACGCAGGTTAAGAAAACGTTTGTAGCTTCCAACTCTTCCGCCGACCCGTCTGTATGCGTCTTTTGCCACTCAGCGGGCCATGGAATATACTCGTGCAAGATATTCGGAAATCTCTCACCGTTGCTGCGCCACAAAGAAGTGAAGAAGCTTTCCCTATGCTTCAATTGCCTAAAACCGGGGCACCGGACCCGCGCATGCAATAGTGGAAAATGTCGAGTATGCGGCGGTAGGCATCATAGTTTGTTGCACTTCGATAGTATACAGCCCACAACACAAAGCTGCCCAGGTATTAGTCCTCCCGATCTGGCCGTTCAACCGGACACTCTTTCCGTTGCTCAAAATTCTGCTAGCAGCTCGCCTCTACCTTCGTCTACCTCTCTTGCTGCCCAAGGTCTTCACTCTGATGTCGTGCTTCTGGCTACAGCCGTGGTTCTCGTGAAGAATCGGTCTGGCGTTTTAGTTCCTTGTCGTGCCATCTTAGATTCAGGATCGCAGCTGCATCTCGCCACATCCAGGTTCGCCCAGCAGCTTCAGCTTAGGAGAACTTAATCGTCTGCACTTGTGTCTGGGCTGGGCGATACCAGCGTCTCTACTGAGGGATGATTTACCATAAGCATTTGTATGCATTCTCGCACTTCTGCTTACACAACTACGCTTACTGCTCTCATCGCCCCCACGATTACCGATTCTCAACCAAGTATGACAGTAAATGTATCCGATTGGAGCATTTAACATTCAGCTCGCCGATCCTGCATTTTTCAAACCTCAACGGGTTGATCTCCTCATTGGTGCGAGCGTTTTTATGATCTCCTCTGCGTAGGGCAAATCAAACTCACCGATTGCCTGCCTCTTCTGCAGAAGACCCGGCTTGGGTGGATCGTATCTGGCGGTGGACAGAAGGTATCAAGCTCGGCGCTTTTGGCCACGCACAATTGTCCAGATTCGGAAGCTGAGATGGAAGCAAGGTTGGAAAAAACTCTTCGTATGTTTTGGGAAGTCGAGAATTGTGTGGAGGCTGGTTTGAATACCAAAGAAGAAGACGATTGTGAAGCACATTTCGTAAGCCATGGGAATCTTTACAGGTCGGTTCTATTGCTGGTCGGATTCGTCAACAGCATTATCTTGGATTAGGGACGAGCCAGCGAAATTTCAAGTTTTCGTGGCAAATCGAGTGGCATCAATTCAGGAGTTGACTTGCTATGTTCCCACATCTTTAAATCCTGCTGATATTCTCTCGAGAGGCTCGCTTCCCAGCCATCTTATCCAGTCAGAGCTATGGTTTCACGGCCCATCCTTTTTGCTAGGCTCCAAGGATAAGTGGCCTGTATCTCCTGCTAACAACTAACTTTGAGCTTCGCAAGAGAGTATTGCTAATCACGTCTCCACATGTCGATCTCACGTCCGGATGCAAATTTGCGAATTCATTCTTTCGCATGCAGCGCAAATTCGCCTACATGCATAAATTTATACATCGTCTTAGGCATCCAGGACTCACCGTTTCTGATATTCGGCAAGGAACGCATCTTCTAATTCGACACATTCAGCTGGAAAATTTGTGGATGGACATAAAGGAGATTCGGCGCAATGGTCAAGTCATGAAATCCAGTTCTATTAGTTCGCTCAATCCGTTCATCGATCATTCTGGACTACTTAGAGTTGGAGGTCGTCTTGGCAACTCATCGCTAGGATTTGACGCTCTGCACCCGCTCATTCTGCCAAAGGGACATTCCATTACCTTAGCACTGATAAGATATTATCACGAAAGAAACCTCCATGCCGGACCTCGCGCCTTGCTATCCAAAATTCGGCTGGAATATTGGCCCATTGGAGGTATTAAAGCAGTGTAAAGGGTCGTCAGCAAGTGTGTGAAATCCTTCAGGTCTAGGCCGCGCATGGTTGAACACATCATGGGAGACCTACCTAAGGAACGTTTGGAAGGATCTCGAGCTTTTGAAGTCACCGGAGTAGATTACTGTGGACCTACCGATCAGAAATCCGCACGAGGCCTCCGATACATTAGCATTCATCTGCTTCACTTCTAAGGCATGGAGCTCGTAAAGGATTTGACCACCGTATTCATCTGCGTTTTACTTCCACTAAGGCTCAAATTTGGTCGGACAATGCGACAAACGTTCGTTAAGAACGATTTGACCACCGCATCGCTTTTTCTGAGGCGAGGAAGGCCAAGTCCATGAATCCTTTGGGTCGGACGAATGGCGCTTCATCCCAAACGGCGGCGTGAAGACCGCAAAATTTCACCTGTACCGCTCAGTTGGACCATCTGTGCTTAGCTTCGACGAGCTGCGCACTCTGATCTGTCAGATCACTGCAATTGTTAACTCTCGCCCTTTGCTCTCGCTTTCAGAAAATCCTGATGATTTAGACGTTTTGACTCCTGCTCATCTGCTTCTAGGCGGCCCCCATGAGCAAATCCTCGAGCCTGACCTAACGAAGCTGAACTACAATCGTCTGGATGGCTGGCAGCGGGTCACCCAACTACAAAAATATTTTGGAGCCGTTGGCGCGAAGAGTATCTCACTCTTTTGCAAGAGCGCGCGAAGTGGCGTACCTCCGCGCAAAACATCTGCAAGAACGATCTCGTTCTGGTGAAGGACGAAAATCTTCCTCCAATGCGTTGGCCACTGGCTAGAGTGGTCGATGTCGTTATGGGCAAGGACGGAGTGTGTCGCGTCGCTGACCTGAAGACATCCTCAGGAAACATCAGGAGGGCCGTCACTCGGCTATGTTTGCTGCCCCTTAAGGAATCTGTTGAGAGACTAGCTCCCAACGGGGGGAGTATGTTCGGGCCAGCCGCCGAAGAATAACCGTAATATTAAGCATTATTATTGTATGAGCAGAGAGAGCCGCCTATGTTGTAAAACGTTGACTTTCTGCAGAGCTGCTGCGCTCTCCCGCTAAAGGGGCTCTCTGCCGCCGCCACTTCGGCAATTACTTTGATCTGCTGCCGCCACTTCGGCAATCATTTTGATCTAACGCCGTCGTCTTTTTTAGTTCTATGCTAACCCTCTGCGCATTGGTTGCATATCGATCTCGCATAAATTTTATCTGGCCATAGCAAAGCAATCGGCTTCCGCTAAGCCACCAAGATTAAATACGAATTACAAAGTTTAACCCAAACTCTCTTTTCATTTTGAAACAAATAGGTGCCAAAAAAGATTGGCATCTCAAACAATATTGTTATATGTAGACCGACGTATGCGTACGTACATATGTTGCAATTTATTGATACACGAAAGCGAAAGTATGTATATAACTTATATTTATGTGGGTATATGTATGTGTGAACGACTGATGAACAACGATGCGATTCTGATGACTACGAAGATCAACTCCAGACTGTCTAAAGGCAGGCGGACCGACTTGCCCGTGCCCTAATGCAGGCGAGCGTACAAAGAGAGCGATAGAAGGAGAGCGCTATAGCTGCAGCTAATCCCATAGCTCGGGCTGAAGCTAAGCCGAGAACGAAACGATAGATAGAGCGCGAGAGAACGGCAGGAATGAAGAAGGCGGACAGAGAGTCTAAAGAACCGCCGCTGCTGTGCGTAAGCATTGCGGCAAGCAACGATTTTGTACAGTGGGCAGTGCAAATATCAAACAGTAATGATGATTTACGTTAGGTTGCACTACTGGCTATAATTTAAAGTATTTATGCTGCTTGACCCGACAGACACATTATACATTTTTGTGACAATAATTATTTATCTAGTTTAAATTTTGAAGAAAATAGCTTATAATTTTTTTTTTCCATATTTTTTAAATTTTGTTTATTGGTGGGTTTTTGGGGCTTGCGGCCACCTACAAATCACGTCCATCTTCTTATCACTTTTTTTAAGAGCCTTGGCAAAAATTTCAGCACTTTACTACCATTAGAAGTATTTTTGACCGCTTCTCCATGCAAGCGGAACCACTGTGCATTCTATGCAATTATAGAAGTTTCCGGTGACCTGGATATACTCACGACAAGCCACTTTTGTAATGAAGCGCCAATTGCTGCATTCGACGATCATCCCAGCGTAGCCGTCTTCCGCGCCCAAAGAGGCCTCTTCAAGAGGGCCATAGCGGTTCTGTCCCTTCAGGATGGATCTGTTGATCTTTGCTTCCAACGGGGGGTGAATGTTCGGAGAAGAACCCGGCCGATTAGCTAGCCAAATAGCCAGTTGGCCTTCAGCCGCTTTTTTTGTTTGTTTCTAATCTAGTTCTATTAGTTCGCTCTCTCCGTTCATCGATCAATTTGGGTTACTTAGAGTTGGCGGTTGTCTTGACAACTCATTGCTAAGATTTTATGCTGACCACCCGCTTATTTTGCCAAAGGGACATCCCATTACATTTGCGCCGGTAAGTTATTATCACGAAAGGAACTTCCATGCCGGACCTCGCGCACAGCTTGCCAAAATTCGTCAGGAATATTGCCCTATCGGAGGCATTAAAGCAGTTTCAAGGGTAGCCAGCATGTGTGTGAGACTTCAGGACTAGGACGAGCATGGTTGAGCACATCATGGGAGACTGTTGGGAATGTTGGGTTTACCGTTCTATACATATGAGTAATATATAAAGCGGAACCAACGAAGAGGCACGTAGTGGTTCGGTTAAACATTTATTTGAGAGTGAGAGCGAGTATATGAGTAAACGAGTACATACATTATGAGTACAGTGCAAGACAGTGTTACTAGATTACACAGCCCCACAAAAAAAATAATGGGGAATGTTGTGAGTTGCTGCTATGGCCGCAACTCTACATTTATACCCGATACTTAGTCAGTATGGCTCTCCTCCGCCAGACGGCGCTAACATTGCACGACACAGAGTGTGTGAGAGAGAGCGAGACAGAGTTAACAAGTGGACGGCGATCCGTTGCCACTGAAATTTTATTTGTTCCTTTTGGTTATAATAATGATCCGATCTGATCCAGATTCGGCAATATGGTAGATATGGTCATTCTCTATAATTGTGCCTTCTTTAATTTTCTCGTATCTCCATAATCGTTGATGCCACAGATTTTCGTTCTTTGTGGGGGCGGAAAGGGGTGGGGAGAAATTTTGAAATACACTTTTAACAGTAAAATCTAACAGGAGTGTGGATATCAACTTTGGTTGCTCTATTTTAGCTTTAATAGTCTTTGAGATCTGTGGCTGCCACAGATTTTCGTGAAAAACATTCGTGCAGGTTCGATATCACAGGAGTGTGGATAGCAAATTTGATTGCTCTAGCTCTTAGAATCTCTGAGATCTAGGCGCTCACTTTTTACGATAGGCAAAGGCGACTATGAAACGTGTGCGTTAGCGAGAGACAGAGCGAGAGAGAATGAAAATGTTTTCATCATTCTGGCTATAATAATAATTCGATCTGATTCTGCAGTCTAGAAAATATAGTCATTCTCTACGATTCTGCGTATTTGGTTTTCTCGTATCTTGTAAATTGTAGATTCTACAGATTTTCGTTCTTTGTGGGGGCGGGGCGATGTTTTGAAATACACTTGTAACAGTGACATATCACAGAAGTCATATCAAATGTCGTTGCTCTAGCTCTTATAGTCTTTGAGCGCTAGGCGCTCATAGGTACGTACAGACGGACGGACGGACAGACGGACAGACAGACATGGCTCTATCGACTCGGCTATTAATGCTGATCAAGAATATATATACTTTATGGGGTCGGAAACGCTTCCTTCTGGACGTTACACATATCCACTTTCACCACAAATCTAATATACTCTCTTTGAGTATCGGGTATAAAAAGTGTCGTGCGCGGCTGAGCAGAGTATCATATCCTTATGTATTTTGGGCCTTGAACACGAACCCAAAGTCTGATTTGGTCCATCACGTCAGGTTTTTTTTCTAACCTGAAAAAACCAAAATGCTTGAAATATGGTGGAAACTTATATGAAAAATTAATAATTTCATTGCGTCAGTTTGGTTACCGCGTGTAAAATGTTCGGTCGGCTCAAGACTGCTAAATACAGTTAGTTAATGACTAATATTGTGTTATATTAACCTTGACACAATTATCGGCAATTCAGCCAACTTGATAGCCTGGGTCGAGCGTTGTGCTGACTGGACGGCACTTGCTCCTGCCCTATGTGTCCAATATTTCTTGAATAGGCAATTTCTGGCGGAACTCTAGGAAATAGTTTATGGGTCCGCCATCGTGCATCTTGAAGTTTATGCGATCTTCTTCTTAAATACGGCTATGAATTTTTTGTTTGGACACGCGATAATTAAATCGTCGACGTAGACTGCAATATAACTGTATGTTTGTTGATCTTTCTTGACGTACAAACATGCATCGTTCTTTAATCTCTTGAAGCCCATAAAAGACTATACCTCGTCAAGCGTTTTTTTCCATTCCGCCCGGATTGCTTGAATCCGTAAAGTGCCTTACGCAACTCTAGAACTTTTTCTGGATGATGCTTGTCTACAAAATTTTGAGGCTGCCTCATGTACACAGTCTCATAGAGTTAACTGTTCAGGTAAGCATTTGATATATTTACTTGGTGCATATACAGCTGTTTTTCTGCAACTATTGTGAACAACATGCGAATGGTCTCATACCAAATTACAGGTGAAAACGTTATCGAATAATTTACTCCAAATTGTTGCCCATAGCCTTGAGCAACTAATCGAGATTTGAGCTTCTCGATGAGACCATCCTTGTTTCTCTGAATTCTAAAAACCCATTTGGAGCTTATGGCTTATTGTTCTCAAACAATGATCAGGTGTCATTATCCTGTATTTCATTTGCATTTATTTTTGCCAATTTGATGGAGAATATTGATTTATCCACCTGATTTAGGAGACTATTGAGCACTGCCTGGTACTGCTTTTTTCGGTCGCCCAGGTTGACCGCTGCGGATAATTTTGGGTCTGCCACGCACACGCTGTACTGCATTCTATTGTGGTGGCGCGCTTAGCCACTCAGGTAGCTGTCGTCAGGTTCACTAGAGTTAAAAAACTACTCTCCACTTCGCCGGAGTCACTGCTGGAGTCTGCATGATCAGCTATTAAAGGTGCATTTGAGTTTTAATCTGGAACTTTAATTGAGCCAAGGCCGAGTATGTTTGTCATGGAATCGTAATTTGAACACACCTTTTACAAATTTGACACGCTTTTCTTGATCGTACATCCGGTAAGCTTTTGCTGCAAAGCAGTAGCCAACAAAAATACATTCTTTTCCTTTGCCTGGAACGTAAACTGCCGTAGTAATAGCCTCTGCCCACAATAGCTCCTGCAGCTTTGCATGCATAAACATACCTTTTGCCCTCTCTACAATTGTTCGATTGGCTCTCTCGGCTACACGGTTTTGCTGAGAGGTGTAGGGAACCGTCAGTTGCCTTTGTATGCCGCACTCGTTCAAAAAATCTGAAAATTCCTTGTTCACATACTCTGTGCCATTATCGCTGCGCACAGCCTTTATTTTTTTGCCCGTTTGGCATTCCACAAAACTTTTGAACATTTTGAATTTTTCGAAAACTTGGCTTTTCGTGTGCATAATGTAAACAAATATCTTGCGCGAGTAGTCATCAATAAATATCACAAAGTAGCGATTGCCGCCGATCGATTTTTCATTCATTGGGCCACATAGATCTGTATGCACTAGCTCAAGCACTTGCTTCGTTGTACGATTTAGCTTCTGTTGAAACGGCAATGCACATATTTTTGCTCTGTTACATGTATCACAATTAATTTCCATTTTCATGTTTTCAAAGTTCATACCATGAACAAGCTGTTTATCGTTCGACTGTTTCAAACCTTGGAAATTAAGGTGGCCAAACCTATTATGCCAATTCATTGCAGGCGAAATTGTGTTCAAAATATAAACTGCACTTTTTTCTGAGCACTGTTTGTACATATACGAGTTGTTTTCTTGATTGGCTTTTATTTTTTTTAATGCACACATTTTGCGAATTTATTATCATATTTTCACTTTGAATTTTATCATTGCCATTATCATTGATCCGTTATCGATGTTTTCTTCTCTACATACTCGTAGTTTAGGAACACATCCCGGGGCAACGGTGGGATTTTTTGACAGATGTGAATCCACCATCTACCATCCGTCAAAAAACAGCTGATGAGATTAAAATGTCAACGTTTTGGTCTGAATTGTGATATTTTCACAATTTTAAATTATTAAATTGGCTAACTTATTGG